>VWZG01009100.1:75029-103255 GCA_013396735.1 Grallaria varia
AACTATTAAATAGATGTTTCTAAGAGTTTCTAGCATGACTTTCTTTCCTGAAGTTATTTGTCAAAAGGGAGTGGGAGTGAAATAAATTAATTATAAGTTTATTCAGCATTTTTTTTCATTTTGCTGAACTAAAAGCATATGGCTTAATTTTAAATTTAAATGTTGACATTTTAGGTAACATAACCATTAAAACAGCTGGCAATTACATATATACTGTATTTTAAACAACTCTGCTAACAGAATGATATGCTGAGAGACAGGAAAAATTTACTTGTAGTCTTCAGAGAGCCTTGAATGCAAAATGTAACTTTGGAAAGAAAAAACAGGTGAAAACACAGGTGATTTACTTTAGATCATAAATCAGATTGAAGTAGTCAATACAGCCAGCAGTTGTGCCCAGGTGACCAAAAAGGCCAAAGGCATCCTGGCCTGTGTCAGAAACAGTGTGGCCAGCAGGACCAGGGCAGTGATTGTTCCCCTGTACTTGGCACTGGTGTGGCCACACTTTGAATCCTGCATCCATTTCTGGACCCCTCACTACAAGAAGACCACAGACGTACTGAATCGTGTCCAGAGAGGGGCAATGAAGCTGGTGAAGGATCTGGAGCACAAGTCTGAGAAGGAGTTGCTGAGGAAACTGAGGTTGTTTAGCCTGGAGAAAAGGAGACTCAGGGGAGATCTTATCACTCTATACAACCACCTGAAAGGGGGCTGTAGTGTAGTGAGGTGTGTTGATCTCTTGTCCCGGATAACAATCTATAGGACAAGGAGAAACGGCCTCAAGTTGGACCAGGGGAGGCTTAGGTTGGATATTAGTAAAAATATTTCACTGAAAGGTTTGTCAGACATTGGAAGAGACTACCCTGTGAAGTGGTTAAGTTACCACCCCTGGGGGTGTTTAAAAGCATACATGTGGCACTTGGGCACATGGTTTAGTGGTGGACTTGGCAGTGCTGAGTTAACAGTTGGACTCATTGGTCTTTTCAAACCTAAATGATTCTATGATTCTATTTTGTGATAGAATGACCTAAGGTATCAAAAAGTTGCCTTGCAAAATTCTTCTAAACAGTTATTTACACAATAACTGGATCTACTGGAAACCTAAACAAGAAAACATTAAATAGAACTTGATTGTAAATATGAAAAATTCAGTCTGAAATGTTTGAAACTGTAATGCCTGCCATATGAGCCCTTTAGAAAAAAAGACAAAAGAGTTTTTATGACATGTCAAAGGCCAGCTGACTTGTGCACTTTCAGACCTATTTCACTCACTTAGTTTTACAGTCTTACATTTATACTCTGCAAGTTTCTTTTTCTCTCTACAGCCTGTTGAGAAGAACTGTTTAAAAGTATGAGGCACTAAGTCAG
Source organism: Grallaria varia (assembly GCA_013396735.1). Lineage (NCBI taxonomy): Eukaryota > Metazoa > Chordata > Aves > Passeriformes > Formicariidae > Grallaria > Grallaria varia. Next base: position 76,398 of record VWZG01009100.1, read on the forward strand.
ATATTCAGAAGTCCTTTATCTTTAGCTCTGCTTGGCATAATTGGAGTAAAGTGCCATTTTTTTCCTCTATAATTCCTCAAGCAGCTCCATGTGGAAAACATCTCTTGTGCTTTGTGCATAAATCTTGAGGGTTCAAACTGTGAAATGAAAGCAACTGGACATTTTTTTATAAAAAAAACCCAACAAAACAAAACACAAAAGCAAAAACAGAACAAAAAACAAAACAGAAAAGAATCCAGATTAACTAAATGAAGCTGGGCAATGAACTGAACTAGGTCTTTCCTGCCTCAGGTTTCTTCCTTTTGTTGTAGTACAAAATTTAAAGTGCTTGCTGAAATTATTGGAAAAATATTTCTGTGAAATATGTAGATTTCAATGAAACAGGTTTTTTAAAATGTTTCACTTAATAAATATCAAGACTGACAATGTCAGCAGCATCTCCAAATTTACTAAAATCCCTGTTCAAAACACTTAAATATCAACAGTACAGATGTGTAACTCTGGAATCACCGACAAACTTCTGACTACCTAGAGGGTGTTTTGCTTTTATTCCTGAAAACTAGCTAGATTTTTAACTAAATAAGTTATTAAATATTATTGACATCTCTTTCTTCTCATTACCCTACTGTGGGTGTCAGACCACTAGCATGAGAGGGATGAAGACCTTGATAGCAGATGAAGTTCTGTTTAACAACAGTTGTTGAATTCAGTATGCCAAGGAAGAACTATTTTTTCAAATTACTATTTTATAATTTCTTTTTAACTTAAGATGTTTAGGCAAGATCTCAATGCATTACAGAGTTAAACTACTATTAGCCTTACAGGTCAACAAATCCCCTTTTAGGCAGTACCTCCTCAAAATTGGCTGGACATTTTTTCAAGCTGTGCTCTCCATTAGTTTTGCACTAGAAATCTTATTTGGTGTGTATCTATACACTGTGAAATTAGTATAATCTCTTAATCTCCAGGTTAATGAACACAATTTAACTTAATTAAAAATAAGAAAACTCAATACACAAAATAATTACTCCTTGTAAATGTATAGTTCCCAGACAACTTGCTTCTAGAAAGCTGGAGTCAATACATTATCCTGATGATGAAATTATTGAACTGTGCTAAGCCAATGATGCAAAGATCCTCATATGACATGCTCTGGATCAACCCAAAACCAGCTCTCAATAGAGATGTGCTTTCTCTTCCACTCACCGCCTTCTCCAAGCCAAACCTGAACACTGTTAGGAGTATCCTTAACCAGTTGCTGCTGCTGGGACAAAGGATGCAGGTGGTCACTTGAATAGCTCAGACCTAAACCAGCAATAAATCCCCTGCAAGTGGCACGCGGCTTAGCAGCAGATCACCACCTGCCACAGGAGCTGGCATTTCTGAGCAGTTTTCAAGGTTGCCCCATATCAAGTGCATTGCAGCAGTCGAGTCAGGAGGTACCAAAAGCACAGATCCTGTGGGACTGCTCATCAAGATAGGAAAGTTCCTATTATCTGGCTGCCTGGGGCAACCAAAACCCCACTTAATTACTGCCCTTCAGACAAGGTGGAGACCTGCATTTAAAAGCTGTATGTGCACTGATTGAGCAGCACATAAAGCTGAAATGGAAAACTGGCTCCCCGCCTCAGAGTTTCCAAGCACATGTCCTTGAAGAGCAGAAAACTAGCAGGGGAGGCTGTCATCCTTCCTCCTTTTTTTTCTTAACTTTGTTTTCTCAGTGCAGACAGCCAGTCACCACTGAGACTGTTTCAGAAAGTAGGGGCATGGAGGCTCCCCAAAATATGAGTCATTCACATCTTCCTCTCCAAGAACAAATATCTGGTCCATAATGTTTTTGTACAAAGCAGACTACTTCTTTTTCTCCTAAGCCATTATAACTGTGTATGACTCGATCACTTGGCAAAATATTCCAAGCTGGCACTAGGAAGTCTGTGTTCCCCTTAGGTGAAGGAACTGTAATGTGATGCCGCACCATGCTGTCAGTCAATAAGGAATGCAAAGTTATTGCCAGTGAAGCAACAGTATTATTTGTAACAAGTCTTACTTTCCACTTATATGTGTACTTTATACTCAAGAGCACTAATGTCTTTTTCAACTAATAAGAAAATGCCAGTTATCAAAATGTATTTTTACAAAAGTACTGATGTAACATGTTGACTGTATAACTATAATTTCCCGTATTGTAGCTCCTTCATAGATGAATGGATTGATTAGGTAACAAAAAAGAAGAATCAGGACGATTCTGAGATCACTGTCATGGTATTTTCCTTTCCAGGCCCCTGCACCTCTCTTGCAGAATGGAAAAGGTATGGAGGTATGGGTAGAGCTGTGCAAATTAATGGGTTAAGAACAGACTCACACACACTCAGAAAATTCTCATCTGACAATGGTCTTCCTTATTGATGTGTCTCATAAGGGAAATAAATCCATATTTAGATTTGATGCTTAGTAATCACCTCCATCCCTCCTCGACCCCAAAAATCCTGGTTTAAACAGTTCCAAAATGGCTTGGTTTGATCTGCATTGTACAGGGGTCCAATTTTCTAGCATAGTTAGACACAAATGCTCTTCATCCTCTATAGTGTCTTGCTCTGGGCATATGAAGCTGTATGTAATGATGGCAATTGGTAATGCTGAATTTTGAACCTTGAGGGACACTGCCATGAATCTTGAAAAAAAAAATTCAAGGGAAATCCATAAAGGTACAGTATGATTACACTGTCCACCTCCTCTTGGCTAATATAGAGACTGTCTTAAAGTATTAAAATTATTTCCTCTTTTTTTTTCTTATGAAACGATGACTTTTGTTTAACACTGACTTCCGCATTAACATTTTTGACAGTTCACAGTTGGTTTTAAGAGGAAAGGCTTTGACTGAGACAAAATACAAGGAGATAGTCATCAGACAAAACTGTCTTTGTCATGGAAAGGAAGCATTCAAACACATACAGCTAACAGACACATAAATTAATTTTGGGAACAGAAATTGCACCATACAATTCCAACTGAGAGATTCAGAAAACAATGTTATTATGTATGTGATGCACACTCCCTCACAAATATAAAAAGTGGTGTTCTGAAAGGGATGTTTTGATGTATTATAAAGTGGAATTCACATTTTTACAATGTTTTCAGCATCCAAGACTTGAAAAACCGCTTTGCTTGGTCAATAAAAAAATAAACATTCCCTCCACCTAAATAATTAGTAACATTTGAAAGTGAAGAAAGGTTGTCAAAACTGCTCTATTCTTTGAGGAGAGCATAGGGAGACATTTATTTACCTCCCAACTACACGGTTGGTTTTCTGTGCAATTTGAGATTGCAGGGATATTGCTTTCGTTATCCCCTACAAACTCGCATTAATTATTCCTCACTCTTCTGATTTAACATTGCCTCTCCACATGTACCACAAAAAGGACAAGCACAGCGGGATTTTACTCTGTCTCAGTTCCCCCTCTGTAATACATGCACCTCCTCACTTCATGTGCCTATTCCTTCATTTAAATGGTTTTTTTCTTCTCTGTTAAGAGGCACAGGGTAAAAAGTCTAAGGTGGTTAGTGTTTTCAGCTCCGCATGTGAGCAGCTGAAAGTACATGATGTGGCCCTAAATCAGCAAACCACTGGGACAGATGTGCAGGACAAAGCACACAGGTTCACTGTGCATAGGATTACTTCTGTGTTTGCACTTAAGTAGCCTTCAGTAAAGTACAACTAACATCAGCAGGTAACACCTACGTTAGATGTGTCCAGGCCTTTTATGCTGTAATGAACATATACCGTTATAACGCCAGGTCCTCTTCTTTCATCATTCAAAGAACATCTACTACCATCGTCCTCTGATATAAAAGAAAGTCCCAAAGAAGAAGACAGGGAAATCTGACCAGAAAGACACATACAATGCCTAGAAATCATTCTGCTAAACAGAAATTAGATGAGTGTCTCTTGGAAGAACTTATTTCACCTAAGATCACAGAAAAAGGGCAACAGAAGAGAAACATTGAGCAGCTTTTCAAAACACGTCAGGTTTTATTTTGCTAAACTTTTATGATACAGCAAAGGTTATGCTAACTGAAAGACATGGGTTCTCTAAGAGAAGATGCTCTTTCTTTCCACCCACTGCTTGTGCTGCCTGAATGTTTGGGATTTGTCTCACCAACCATGGACTGCAACAAGCAAAAGCTACCAGGACAGTGTCCCTGGGGTAAACCTGTGGAGCACCGAGTGGGTCTGGCCTGTGGCTCCTCTTCTCCTAGTCACAGAATCATTAAGGTTGGAAAAGACCTCCAAGATTATTGAGCCCAACCTTTGACTGAAGACCACCACGCCAACTAAACCATAACACTAAGTGCCACTTCCAGTTCTTTCCTGAACACTTCCAGGGATGGTGGCTCCAACACTTCTCCAGGCAGCCCACTCCAACACTTAACCACTCTTTCAGAGAAGAAATTCTTCCCTAAACAAGCATACACAGCAGCACACATAAAGTGCATTCCAGGAGTGCTTATTTCCTTCCATTGATGTGCTTATATGTAGGCATCCACATAGACATCTCTACATTAAATGCATTTGGTAACCATAGTTTACCAATCCGGCAAAAATGGGACTTCAGAATTATTGTTTTTAGATCAAAAGTCATTGTGGGCTTAGCTACTTTTTATGAAGAGTGGCATGACTAAAGTTAGGCTGTTTGCAGTCTTTTGTTTCAATTCACTCTATGTAACAATGTCATAACAAAAGTCAAAATCGCAGCAAGTGAGCCTCAGAAATTAGTTGCAACTACAGGACCTGCAAAGGCTATCTAACAGTCTGACAAAAGGCAGGTGATTTATTGTATTTCTTTGAGTTATTGATAACCTTTAACTCATCAATAATGAGTGTGAGAAATGATGTATGCAGAGAATGTCTTCTATGCTCTGTTTATGCAACAGCATTTGATGATAAATGCATTGCAAGGAAGAATGTCTTTGCATTCAGAGCTAGGGAAGTTTCTTTGAAGGACTTTGCGGTGACCAGGAGGGAATAATGCCATCCTAGTCATTTTTCCAATTGAAATTCTTGATTTTCTTCTCTGTAATAAGTGTCATGTTTTGGCTGCCAGTAAATGACAAATAAAACCCGCTGAAATTATCTGAAACTATAGAATTGGAACATCATAGGAGCGTTCTCTGGGGCTGGTGAAAATGTGTTCAGCTTTGAAAGACACATATTCTGAGTCTGTGCATTTATTTCTTCCCTCTACTGGCCAATACAGTTAGAAATGCTAATAAGAAAAAAAATCATCCCTGATAGAAGAGTTTTCTATCATAAAGAACCTGTTGTCTGAGACAAGAAAACCCTCAACAAAACCCTAAAACCTTTCCTGGAAGGGAGCTAATTAAAGGGCTTGCTTCAACAGAGCAAAATCACTTCATTTATCTCTGTAATTTTGACTTTCAAATTATACGTTTCCATAGAATTTCAGATTACATTTTCCTGAGTGTCTGATTTCTTAGGAAATTATTTAAATTCCTTCTTTTTATTAGTATTGGAAAGAGAAGGAAGCTGAAATATAATAATTCCTTACAGGATAATTCTGTAATTGCAACTATTATTAATTACTGGCAGGACTTCTACTTAGTAATTAGATCAGAAGGTGTTTTAAGAGCAAGATGTATTTCTAGTGAGGGAAAAAAATATTTATTTTGAATAGAAATTTAAATTGATGAGGAAAAAATCAGTCATCATAAAATTATCTGTCTCTGCTGCTATTAATGATCCTGTTTTGACAGAGCACTTGTGTTCATGCTTGGGATCCTCTTGGAGCACTTTAAATTGAGACTGCACAATACTTCAACTAAATAAAATTCCTCCTATCTGAACTGTTTTCTTATGGTTTCGATAACATAAACATAGTATCATAGCATTCCTTTAGTAGAAGTACCTAAGGAAAGAAAACAACTAACCTAGCAAAACAAAAATTAATAGGAATGACGCAATTTTAGAGAAAGGTGTAGGGCTATGGAAACAGCTCCACATGAAAAGCTGCCTTTAGAAATTAAAATCTGAACATTAAATGGAGTTTTCTGTAACAGTATCAACAGCCTACTTGAAAAGGGAAATATATGATTTTAACAGAAATAGGAGTGATTTTCATATTATGCATTATGTTTAATCTCATTGTATCATTATGCACAGATCATGAAGCACTTGAGAAACATGTGATTTGAGGCTCAGGAAACTTAAATCTCAGCAGAGAGGAGGAGTCTATAGCAACTCACAGCTGAGCAGATCAAAATCCTTCAGCTGTGTGTGCTTCATGTCAGGCAGTCTCTCAGAGGTAGAGAGCTAGATGGTTTGATTCCATAACGAGCTGAATACTTCAGGTTGGGCCTAGGTACTATGCCTATGATCCATCATGGACAGGCTTGAAAAAGAGCTGCACCCCCAGGCACTGTTATTCAAGAGGGGAAAACTGTGATTTTTCAGTTTTTATAAATGTAGCATTAGGTTCCTTTTACAATTTTTGAGTATTGTGTGGTAAAGGGACAGTGAGAAAAGATTTTGAAGTTTTGAAACAGTAGGAATGAGGTTGCTAAGAAATGAGGAAAGACACAAAAATATCAAACATGCTTAATTTCTCCAGCCTCCCTAAAAAGTTAAAATCCCTTTTGTCTGAATTTTGAGAACCAGTGTACTCTACACTTCTTTCTTCTGAACAATCTCACACAGAATTAAAAATAAATGAAAAGTTAGAGAAAACACAGAGCCCTAAAATCCCAAAGATTATAAATTACTGAGGGATTACAGTGATTTCCCCCTTTTGTTGCTTGCAACCTAGAAACAGGATATACAGTAAGTGCTGTATACTGTTAGCTAATGGAGATTCTGCTTTAGCTCAAGCGGTAGCGCTGTTGCTTTGGGATAGGAAGGTAGTGATTTCTTGCCTAAAGGGATATAAGTGTTGCAATTCAGGTCCCAAATGAGAAAAAATCTTCACATTGGTGCCCAATTAGTGATCTGATTCCTGGTGTTAAGTCTAATGCAATTTAGTACGCACCTGCTGAATAGCCTGCATGCCAAATACCAACAGCACAGCTCTGACTCTTTGTCTTTGTTCACAGGGAGTTGAACGTTTTGTTGTGGGATAGGGAACAAAGCATAGGAGCAAGGAGTATTTGTGAACACTTGTGAGAACAAAATCTGCAGATTTGCATCTGCGATGTTTCAGAGCTGCTCGCATTTGCTCTGCAGCAAAAGGATACGGATATTCACCACAAGCATGACCTAAATATATAATACTTATACTAACAACCAGGCAATGCCTCACTATCCCAAGTGATTATCTGACCTATTGACCTAAAAGACACCAAAAGAGACAGCTCCTGCCTTGACCTTACAGTTTGAAATATAGAGAAGAGAGGGCTCCTCAGACATCCTAGCCTATCTTATTTTATTCTTATGATTCTGGATTTCTTGTGGACAATGCAGAAAAATGCAAAGTTTAGAAAGAATTTGAATGAGTACCGGATAAAGACTTTTGCAGCATGTAAGTTTGTAGTGAGCTGACGTGATTTTCTAAGGAGTCACAATTAATTTATTTACATTGAAATAATTAAAAAGATGCCTGTCTAAGGATCTAAACTCCCTCACATATCATTAGTAATACAATAAAATCCCAGAAGAATGAAAATAATCATACCAACAGGAACTCAGCCAAGCAGCATCCTACAGAGACTCTTTTTCAACCTTTTATCGTTGTGGGAAACATACCTTCAGCCTTGTTAAAGAATGCAATTAAACAGGTGTCATTTGGAGACAACTGTATAGAGTTATTTTGTGCAAAAAAGGGAGCTGAAACATTAGAATCTCAGAAAGTTACCCAATTACCCTTCCATGGTGGAATAAGTGAGAATTCAGTTTGGGCATCAAATGTTGACCAGAGGTAACAACCCTACTACACAGAAAAAAAATAATTTCATATTCAATGTAGTTTCCTGTTCTACAGACCTGGGATTTTTTAGCAAACATGTTAAGCTACAGAGGTCTGTGGAGGACTGTGAAACTCCAGAGTGCTGATACAATATTTTTCACTGAAAAGTTCTGACCAGAAAACTAGTTGCTACATTTTGTCTCCAAAGCTGTCCCAAATTTAACCTTCACATAACTTTGGAGTAACATCGTGTAAACCAGACAGCAGTAAAAACCTCTCATGTCATCCAAAGCTCAGATAATAGTCTGAGTATCAGTCAAAAGAAAAAGTTGCAGTCTCTTGGTTAGATGCAGCTGACAAAAAGAACATGCAAATTTGCTATACACAGTTATTGTCAAAAATTAGCGGAGGATCCAACCAACCACTTGAATTTGGATCCCAAATGGAGACAAGGGTACACCAAGTTCTAGTAAGGATTCTAATTGTTCCTTGTCTCTTCTTGAGTTCACCATCATTTTTTACATCTTCTCTGATTTGGCAAGATTTTGGTGGTAGCTCCTTTTTTCCCATGTCACCATTCTAGGTATTTGCTCATACAACCTGAGTTAGGACGAAAAGCAGCCAAATATCATGAGTTTCTAAAAAAATTATGGAATATAACAAAATAGCCAAATGGCTTATGAGATGCTCACCAGCTTAGAATTTATTAAGAACACCCATGTTTCTGCAGTCTTTTAGCAATAATTGTCTCACGATAACAGATCTGGCTTAAAATTAGAGCATGCACTGCATTAATTAAAGCAAGTCTGTGCTGTTTTAGGAAGCTAAGGTCAGAGTTTAGGCCTCTTTGAACTTTAACATGTGGTCCAGTGGAAGGAATTCCAGGTTGGAAATGGAAGTCCTGAAAGTGCTGCATCTGGTCCAGCACCCTGAATGGCTCTGACGGTAGTTTTCTCCTTGTCTGCAATAGTTCCGAAGTGTTGCCTTTAAAGCTTAGGTTTCAGATTCCACTCAGAAGACAAACACACTCCAGTTAGTTGCCTGAAAAGGAGAAAAACTCTCAGAACTCCCTATGGCTCTTGTCATTCCACAAAGAAACACTAAGGTTGGAGTTGACAATAATTCAAAGTGAAAAGATTAATACTTGTAGTAGCAGCTATTTTAACAAATTACAAAGGGACTCTGTAGTTGCAGAACAATGGAAATCTTAATTCCTGGAAGATATGTTTAATCAATAGAATTTAGATGTGCTGAATAAAATAGACCAGGCTGAGACATGCAAGAATTTAAACTAGATTGTTTTAGTTATTTGAAAGATTTATTGTGGTCTTTAAACCCATGAAGAATGGGGATGTATTATCTAAAAATCTAATGTCTATGACCTAAGTCATAAAATCTTTGATTTTAACACAGTATTGTCGTATGGCCAGATGCAACCTACACCTGGATATTCCATTTTAAACATCACTTAGTAGAACTCCAAACTTGTGAAAAATTAACTCTTCATGCCACAGCTGAGAACCCTTCTTATTCTGTGTCTTCATAAGAAAAGCCAATATTATCTGTTGTCCACCCTCTACAACGTAACTAGGACACACGGTTTTATTATTGCTTTTGCTTGTTCACTGGTTTCCACACAGAAAGAAGCCATGTTAATTAGCTCTGTAAAATTCAGCGCACTACTTGTGAGAAAAAGAAACTTTTTCTTTAATTTCTGGACATCTTTTGATGAGCCACCCAGTACTGACTCAGCGGTGCTGGACCTTCACTTGGGGCCCAGAACTCTGCAGCTGCTCTAGCTCTGCATTTGCCTAGAGCAATGTGCCAGCTGTCTCTGACTGTATTACACCACAGTAATGCGAACAACTGGAAGCAATAATGTGTCTCCCCATTTGCCTAACAATACCAACATGAACAATAATTCAGAAGACTGAAGATTTGTGCTGTAATTTAATAAACCCCATGCACATTTCTACAATTGAGTATCACATCTGTGCAATGGATCCTAGAAGTGTAATATTCTTTTATAAGGGACCATTAACCAATCTTAAGTTTATAGGTTTCCTTAAATCTTTTTCATCAGCTGTTAAACTACAGTAAAGAGAAAATTGCCTCTTATGAGACGAAGGATAGTAAAATACAAAGACTGTGATTAAACGTCAATCAATTAAGGATTATAATATAATAAAAATGCTGACTGATGATTAAAATGAGTACTTTCTGGCAGAATTTTATAAGCAATATTAAGAATTGTTTTAAAAAGTCAATAGAATAAACCTCACATCCTATTATGTATCAGGGACACTGCCTATTTAGACAAGAGGAGAAAAAAAGAGTTGTTATTTTGACAAAAATACCTAAGAAGCAGTTGGTTGTCAATCTTCACATTAAATAGGATACATTTCTTTCTGTCATTTCTTTTATTATACCCCTGACTCCTCCATTTTAAATCCATTTCTGAATGGAGTAAATAATGCTTTTTTATTTTTTCAGCTGGCATTTGGCAAGTCAATGCAATTAGGCTACCTTTCATGGAAGCAGGTAAGAGATTGTGCAGTAAATATTATAGCTAAGTGACACACAAAATATTATTATAAGTAATAGACCTAAGAGAGTAGCCCAGCTGAGGGTGAGAGAGCAGTAAATGCAATGTTTGCATGTATTTCTTTATTGAAGATATTTTAGTGATCATTCAAGGAAAAACTCTATTAAATTTAGGATTAGGCTAAATGGATTCTACAGAGACTCTCATGTGGAAAGAACACTAATAATAAATAATAAGCTTTTATAGTCCATATGAAACTTCCAGCAAAAAGCTGTAGCAGGAATATAATTTTTTATTAAATTCTACAGTCTGTGTCACGAAAGAAATAGAAATGTGTTTATTTTCATGAAGGAAACTCCTGTGCTCCTGCTTCCACATTGATGTGGAAAAAACCCACAGTACCATGTGTTGTCATTTATAATTATGCTTTTGGGGTTTTTATTTTCCTGATTCTCCATTTTTCAAAGCAGGCCATATTTTTTATCCATCATCCTTGGCCTGTGCCATATGTTTCTCAAAAGTCACCTTAACTTTACAAAACTATCTAAACAATTTTTTTCCTGCTTTCTTCCTTTAACTTCTATATGTTCTTTAAAGCTGCTCTTCATCTTCTCTTCAGTTTCATCTTCTTAACTAATTTTTTTAAGTGGATTTTATTCTACCATTAGTATCTCCTAAGCTTTTGTCCTACAACTAGAAGCTGTATAAGCCCCAAAGTGAAGGAAGACAAATTACTTAGGAATTTGAGTCTTGAGCTTGAGAGACAGGTATTTACAAAAACACTTTTTAATTTAAACCTTGATTAAAATTCACCAAATTTGTTAGAGCAAAAATTTGCTGAGATAGCTGTGTAATCCAAATAATTTGCAATAATTCTCCAGTTTGTCATAACAGGGCAGATTTCAAATAATTTATCTTTGTACATATATTGCAAAAGTTATATGATCAGCTCCTTACCTTTGATTCCTTTTATGGTCAAAGCATAGGAAAGGATTTCTAGATGAGTTTATGCTGAAGTTATTAAGTATTCTCATCTAAGACCACCTCAGTGAGTCAGCCTACTGAACTAAGACACCACATGTTCACTAGACCCAATATCAAAGAAAGGAAGAGAAGAAGAATCTATGGCTGATGATGAAGGATGGAATAAAGCAGGTTTTCTTTTCTTAGCAGCAAATCATTTCATCAATTCAACTATCAGGTCAAACCCTTCTCTAACTGGACACCAGATAAGAGCTGAAGGTTTTCAGAAGCTCTTACATGTGAAACACAATCACAGAGTGACAGGGATTCAGGAGTAACATTCACATTTATGTGGCATCATGAATGTGATCATATTACAACATTTCGACATGTATTATAAGTTTTAATAGAAACCACTGCACAAATAAGGATCAGGTCAGCTGTTGAAAACTGTACTTTTCAGCTCTGGAAAAATTTTCCTCTGTAAAATCATGGCTGTTCTGCACACATTGCTTAGGGCTTACACTGTTTATTTGAATAGTAGTTCTGCTCTTAGAAGTAGTGAAGAATAAGATCCCTGTATGTGTAAGTTAAAAAAACAAGCACATTTGATGGAGGAGTTATAGAAAGGCACTTTAGAAAGGCACTGCTAAAGTAAAAAATGCAATAACACCTATGTAAGATTTTACTGTTTCTTACCCCAAACCATTTGTAGTGGCAGAGTAAAGGCAACTCTGACCCTAACCTAAACAAAAAGCTCCCTAGCTGACCTTTTCTATTATGTATCTTTCTTGGTTTTGGCATCTCATGACAGTAATAACATGAAAATTATCTTCATCTCCTGCCACTTCTTGACAAGCATACTAGAACATCTCCCAAGAGATGTTGTCGGTTCAATGATGAATAATAGTATTAACGATGATCTAATAAAGGAAAACCACTTAGCTCACCGTTGTATGTGTATGTTTGTGTCCTGGAGGTGTGAAAATTAGCTGAATGACTGTCCTAAAACAGCAAATTATCTATTCTCACATTTCTTTTGTGTCCAAAACAAGACTTTAATGTAAATTTTGATTGTGCACGAGTGAACAAAATAGTTCAATCACAGAACATGTGTCAATCATGCAGTATTTTTTGACAGATTAAAATGGAGGAGTTTAAAAAACCCCTTTAAAGAAAAAAAAATTCTTTTGTGTTTCTGTCCAAAAAATCACACATATTAAAGTAATAATGAGGACCATAGGTAAAAATAATCAGAAATATCTTTTGTGAGATAAAATCTTTTATTAAAAATCTAATAATATTTGGAACAGTCTTTCTGAAATAGAGCTAAACTTTATCTATAAGTTCTCTTTGCCATGGATCATCATTTGTAGTAAATAGGATGGTTGGGTTTTTTCCCCTTCACATAATATCTTGATAAAAGGATTCTTTTCAGTTTTATTAATTTTATTATTTCTGTATTGAACTGAGTTTAAAATTAAGTAACAATAATGTGAAACCAGACGAAAGCTCTCAGATTACAGACTGAACCATTCTCTTCTTCCTTACCATGTGGTCATTTTTGCTGATGCAAGACGTTATCCAGCTATCACAGCCTTTTTCTGCTAAAGATTGATAACTGAAAATGCTGCACTATTTGTTATCCATCAGATATGCTTATGGATGGCCATGGCCTTGTCTGTGATCTGTTCTCATCCCGGTTAAGTTTGGATCTCTGCCAACTACAGAGCCTTGTTATGCCACTCAGAGAGAATCAAAGAATCTGAATGATTTCCTGATTATTATAGGGTATTGAATCCCTTCCAGCCTACTCATGCTGAAGGCTGTACTTGAAAAAGACAAAAGCAAATGAGATAGAATCTGTTCTTTATAGCACTGTGTACTTTTACGTGGAGCCAAGCAATATTGTTTTGATTTGGACCTGAGAGGTCTCAGAGATGGTTCAGGAAATCACCATTAAAGAAGCAAATAGTGATACTACAAAAATGTCTTTTCCTGAAACTTTTCTTCTATAAAATCCCTTCTTCAGCCCTGCAAACCAATACTCTTAGGATGAATGCAACTCAGATTTTAAATACTCATAATTCTCTGCCCAGTTAGTGGTTAGTAATAGTATACTTTTAAGGCAGAGAAAGATTTTTCCCTTGCTTGCCTCAGTTTACTGTTCCTTATGCATTAACATTTGCAGTCATTTATCAAATATGACAAATATAGTTGCTCATTCCAATAAAACCCACAAAAACTTAGAAGCAGAATGTATACCAAGAAGGAGAAAATGAGCAATGTTAAGAAGGTCTTTTTTTTTTTTTTNAGACATAAAAGCATGACTGAATTTGCTGACTTACTCTTCTTTACTATAGGTTTGATTGTCATTTACATCACCTTGACTGTGCAAAGGGATCTAGGCAGAAGTGTAAAGCACAACCCAAATTACTAAGTGCCTGGTTTGTGATTTCCTATGGGGTGGAGTCTAGATAACTATGCAAGAAAAGATTAAAAAATCAAGATAGCACCAAAATTCTGGAGAAAGCAGCAGAATATATACAACAATGAAACTATTTCTTAATTTTCAGCCAATGTGAATATTTGTGTGTCCTGAACAAGGTTTTTAGAAACCTCTTGTGCCAAACCAGTTATTCCAGGGAACAGTATCCAGCATGGTACCATGGATCTGATTGACATCCCATTATGAATTAGGAGGGAATTTTTCATATTGAGTTAAACAAGCAAGAAATCAGGCAATGAAACTTGTGTGTATGTGCTATGTGCTTGCATGTGTCCTCTCTCTGGCTTTGATAATTTTGTGCCAATTTTATCACTTTGGCAGCAGTATAGAGGTCTCAAATTGATTTAAGGCTGGGCAGCTGAGCAGAGGGGAGGTACCTGGAAGCAAAGGGCTGTCACACAGGAGTACACTGTCAAAATATACGTTGATAAACATCACTAGTTTCTCATATTTGTTATGACTTCAGGAATCCAGACAATGGTAATAATTTTTTTCCAGATTAATATTAGATCCCTTAAAGTATTACCTTTTAGCTATTTGCAGGCTGTGAAAGACTGAAAGGCCTAATTTCCAGAAGAAAGTGTAGGGAATTTTGGAAAAAGGATACACAGGGCTGAATGTACCTTACAAAATTAGAATCAAAATGAAAATGCTCTCATCTAGGTATGCATGTATGCAGAGATTTCAATTCAGCTGCACAGACACAGATGCAACATTACTATTTCAGATAAACCTCAGTATCTGAAACAACTATGTGAAGTTGACAGATGTTTAACAGGACTTAGAGGAGAAAAATATAATCTAGGAAGTCATCTGGTGGGCAAGAGAAATACTGGAGCATCTATAAAGCAGTAGACACATGTATTTTGGCAATTTATTAGCCTTAGTGGACTGTTCTACATAAGTTTACTATGGGTGAGCTGAAAAACTTCTTCGACTCCATTGATTGCATTGACTAAATTGCCATTGAGTATAGTGGGAATTTAGACACCTAGACAGTCAGATACAGACACCTACATTATGAACCTTAATTTAAGTGACTTAATCTGTGAGCTGGATCCTGTCCTTCAAGCATTTCTGTTTTGTAACTTTTTAAAAATCACCAGCAAGTGATCAACAATGAAGCAAAGACTGTCTATCCAAATGGCAGAGTTAACCTGCACTGGATTTGTGAAATGTTTGACATGAGAGAAGGAGTGGGCATGAACGTTGAATGAATGAAATTGTGAGCTTCTGCCTAAAATTTACCTGTTGCAGATGATGTTCAGTTAACAGTCCATCTATCTTGTTGTGGCCATTTCGTGTGTGAGCAACCTCTGCTTTATGCTGTATCCAAATTGGATGTGTTCCCTATGGAAACAATAAAATATCTTTTAGATTTCTCTCCACACAACTATTTTATATTCTGTCCCATCCCCCCAGGCTTCCTATGTTATGTTTCACTGACACAATAGGTGTAAAGAAGTAATAAGGAAGAAAGAAAAGACTGTAATTAATTGAAAAGTATTTGAGAACCGGGATCTGAACTTGTGCTGTGTTTGTGGTGTCAAACAAGAGAGTCAGCTGATCAGTTTGAATCCTTAGATGATCACTATTCCTACTCAAGTCCTAATAAATACATGACTTCAACTGATTCAGAAAACCAACCCTTCAGTTCTTGTCTAGTCAGTCAGTCAGTCAGTCAGTCATGGCTGGGCTTCGCGAACGAAGATTTGGGAAGGGCTCTACCCACGCTTGCTGCAAGCGCGCTGATGGCTAAAGAGGCCGATGCAAGATAGGCAAGTCCGGTTGCAAAAGGCACAGCAGAAAGTCACCATAGGCGGTGTTGGTGAGGCACGGTTCTTTCTGCGTTGTCTTTTCTCCTCCAGACTGATTCTCCTCCAGACATGATGATGATGATGATGAGTTGTTGTTTCACATAGTCTCATTTCTATCTTGAGTTTCCATAATTGTGGAATTGTAGAATAATAGAATGGCTTGGTCTGGAAGGGACCTTAAGGATCATCTAGTTCCAAGCTCCCTGCCATGAACAGGGACACCTTCCACTAGACCAGGTTGCTCAGAACTCCATTTATAATGAAAGTACTTTTTTTAATATGTACAGATGTGAGCCTTGATTTCATATAAACGTAGACTTTGAAAACACAGACTAAATTTTGTTTTTTCTAAATAATAAAGAATGTACAATAAATGGCTTTTTTTCCTCTCATAAAAACAAGGTCTAGAGAAGATAATTTTCTTTACACACCCAAGCACATGGTAAGAAGGCTTACACCTAAAGCATTGGATTTTTGTCAGTTTGCAGGAAAAATAAGTTTTTCCTTGTTCCCATTTTGCTGAGATTTATTTTCACACTCTTATGCATATTTTCATTTGATCGTAAGAGGAAGCAATACTTTTCTGCTATTTTTACTGCCCTGCTAATCTCAAAGACTGAAGCAAAACCCACTAACTCTCTTTCTGGTTAAATCAGGCTATAATTAAATACTTTCTTGGTGACTCAAAAAAGTCTCAAAGGAAAACACAGCAAAGGAAATGTCAGGCATGTATCCTTTAATTTTTTGTTTCCTGATACCTTGCAGTAAATCTTGATTGCTCTGCAGCACTGCCCACAGAGCAGAACTCTGAAACAAAACATCATCATTTTTTTAAATTGAAAGTTGTGTGCAGGGAAGGGACAGAATCATATGAAGAACAAATAAAATATCCAACAGCCTGATCACTGCTTTGATCTTTTAAAATACATTTCAAAAGGTCTTCACAGTCTTGTTTTGGAATGGTAGATTGCATTGTTGTAAAACACACATGGATGGATGGCTGAAACTGTGGTCTGCATACACTGCCTGAAATGTATCTATTGACTTACAAGCTGGCTGCATGTGTCAAAATGCAATCCAGTATTTTTGTAATAATAGCTAGCAGTCATAGTTGTAAATTATTTATGGAGACTATTCAGTGCAAACAGGTTAGTGCACACATCCTCTTCAGCTTGACTGCCCTGGTTTTAGATCACTCAGACATTCAGCTCCTTAGAGATCTGCTCTTATCATTGCAAACCCCAAAAAGGTACCAAAACTGCAGTCGTTTCAGCAACTCAAAGCAGCTCAGCCATTTGCTAAAGTTCTACCTCAAGGTTCAGTGAATAAACACCATTTCTGCCCACCTCTTTCACACCCACCCTGGCCCTCATGATGTAAGTTAATACCAGACATGAAGAGAAATCGATCTCTAGAGCTGAGACTCCACTGTGCTTCACTACCTTTGTGCAGAAACATGGAAGAATGTACATAGCAAGGGCCACTGATGAACTTAACACAAAGTGACATTTCAATAATGCTGTGTTTCAGAAGACAGTAAATTGACAGCCATCCAGTGAGTACTTCTGGGTAGATTTAAATGAGGAGAACACTCTATAGCAAAGCATTACACTGATTTTCCTAAACACCAGGTATTCAATCGCATTGGAATTTTCAGTCCATTTCAACGACCTACGCCTACCCTACACAATCAGAATACCAGGGATTACATAATTTTATGTTTAAACAATCCCACAGCAGACAGAAATAATCCATCATGTTGAGCAAAATCCAAGGGCTTGACTGCTCTGACAGATACAGTATGTCAAAATATTTACTGTGTATTAGCCACTCTCTAGGAAAATTCCAGCTACAAAAAGCTTTGTAGGGACTGTTTTAGCCACAAGATATTTCTGATAGTTCTGAACCTGAGACTGTGGTTCACTTTAGCTCTGCTAAGTCATTAATTTATAAATGGAATTGCAGTTTTAAATATGTTACTCATACTGACATCTACAAGTTTTGGGTGAATTTTCTTGTGAACAGTTTCATCAACCACCATCTTCTGCCTCATTCTCAAGAATTTGAATTTTGGCCTTTATCATCCATGACATTAGGCAAACTGAAAGTATTTAGGCAGCAGAATGAGAAATGGGGGACAGAAACCTTCTGCAGAGACAACAGACATCATTTCTCTTCAGTTCTTTAGCCTCTTGCCTGGCTCTTGCACAGCTTACATCACCTCCAATTGCTCCAGCATGGGTCCCCTTGGGCCAAGAAGAAAGTTCCTGTCCACATATAAGCAGCTGCTTACAGACTAGCCAAAAGTAACTCCAAGGCATATTCTCAATGAGTAACTTGCCTGGGGCTGAGGAGATTAAGCAACTGAAATCAGCTCTTCCTATTCACTCGCATCTCAGAGCTCTTCTTGTCACACAGCTAGAATCTCTAGGGGTGAACACAGGACTGCTAGTGCTCATTCTTCCTGGGGAATTTGTCCCCAGATCTCACTTAATTTTCAAGGCAGATAGCACAAAACAAAAACAAAATGAAACAAACAAATAATATTAAAAAAAAAGTGCTTTGCCAAAGACATGGCTTACACCCACGAAGGATGGAAGTGGACCCAAGTATATATGCACAATGTGGCATGATGACAAAGAGTAAACAGCAGCAAGTAAGTCTGTCTGCAAGAAGAGGAGAGTTATCACAACACAATGTAGTATGTGTGAGACAAGCAGCAGTGCTAGTAAAAGTTTGATACTGAGTTACTAACTCCGATGGCATGATTATGGTCCTGTAATTCAAATGAACCCCATAATGGGATCAAAGCCCATGCATGCCAAAAACTATCATTGCATTCACCATTTCCCTAGTTTTCCTCTTTTTTGACCTGGTCCTAACAGTAAAACTAGATTACAGAAAGTATCAGACAGAAATTCTGGCTCAAAATGCACACAGTTAACTCTTTCTAACTTCCCTCTGTATTACACCTTTAATATAGATGAGACAAGGTGAAAAACCCAAAAGTAAAATCAGAAAAAAAACTCGTAAAAATGAATATATTCAAAATTTTTATATAAATTTATAATTACTGAAATAGAATTACATAATTGTCTAGTTGAAGACTGCTGAAGGGCAAACTGAGTGCCCTGAATACATTTTGCAGGAGTCTGGGAAGGTTTCCACAAATCAGACAATTTGTGGGGCAGCATTCAGGCATAATCACACAATACGTATGGTGGGAATGGACCACAGTGGGTCATCTGCTCTAGCCTCCCTGTTCAGTCAGAATCATCCCTAAGCACATTGCACAGGATTGTGTCCAGATTGTTCTTGTATATCTTCAGTGAGGGAAACTCCACAATTTCTCTAGGCAATCTGTTTCAGTGCTTAGTCACACTCATAGTGAAGAAGTTCTTCCTCATAAAAAACACTGGAACAAATAACAAACATCAGGAAAAAAACCACTAAACAAACAAACAAGTAAATAAATAAATAAAAACCTGAAAACCAATCCAAGGAGTTTTATCCTCATTCATGCACTCTTTTGTCTTTCATTACCAAACCAAACATCCTGAACCTGTATTTCTAGTTAAGCATACAATTCCCAGTGCCTGAATGTCTGTTTATCGCTCTGTGTCAGGCCCAAAACACCTCAACATGGGAAAAAGGCTCAATACAAGAGGGTGTGAATTCAGATTATACTGCATGAACCCTTATTGCAAGTATATCCACCCCATGGGTCTTCCTGCTAAATTATCTGCAATCTTTCTTTAGAAAATGGAGAGACACCAGCATCTTCTGAGGGACATTTATTGCACCTGAGATAGTAGCAGAAATTAATTTCCTTCTGCAGGCGTCAGAGGGCAATTCAGTCCACATATTATCTGGAATTGCTTTTGGAGCTGCCCACAATTCTCTGTTCCCTACAGAAGGATATTTCAGTGACTAACATAAAATGGAATTGTTTAAGGCTGAAGTCAGGTACATTTCATCCCAGTGATTTAACGTTCATGAATGGCAATACCTTATTTCAACAGACGTGGACCATCTTGTTCCTGTTCCAGTTTTGAATTTATCTCATGTATTTTTATTTTAAAGAGACTTTCTTTCCAACTGCAAAATTAACGGCAATTAAATTGATTTGAAGTAGACTAACTTCAGCCTTTATATAAAAATCTCAATAATTAAAAACCATTTTGAAGCTTCTTTAGACAACTTTATTGCACTTTATTATTTTTTAATTTTTACAAGACATGGTACTGAAATAGAGTACAACTTGTTAACTGAATTTCAGTGGTTTTAAATACAGCAATTTTCTGCAGAATTAATGACCTTCTCTTGCTTATATCTAACTGAGCAGCAACAAATATCGACACAACTGGCTTTATAAACTCTAGAATATATTGGACATTTAGGAGGCAAAAGCTTGGCAATGTTTAAAATTGTACCATAAAAAAAAAGAGTACATTGGATTTGTAAAATTAGATAGTTGATAAGCTTAAGTAGTGTTGAGAAGGTTCATTAGTACTTTCACAGGAAAGGTGTAAGTGTATGCTTACCTAATTGTAACATTCCAAGTCCAGTTTAAGAAAAAAATCCCCAAACACTGACAAAAATACAGAAAATGTGGAAAATCTAAGACTACAGATGTGTTATCTTCATAGGCTATATTAAGTCTTTAAGTAACTCTGCTCCTAATGTTCAATAGCTTTTTCTGAATATAGAAATGTATGTACATATATATGCGCATCAATACTCATGTATAAGGTCTAGGCAAATATATGATAATTAAATCTTTTGGTTGCACTCCTCTTTGGCACAAGGAATTTATATTACATTGAAGCAAGACCTTACAGCAATGCTAATGCAGAAAGCTAAAGAGGTTAATATCCTCAGTAGACAGTATCATTTCATCAATAAGAGAACTATTCAATGACCC
Organism: Grallaria varia; assembly: GCA_013396735.1. Taxonomy (NCBI): domain Eukaryota; kingdom Metazoa; phylum Chordata; class Aves; order Passeriformes; family Formicariidae; genus Grallaria; species Grallaria varia. The sequence goes on from VWZG01009100.1 coordinate 97,069, forward strand.
TGTATTGGAGTGAACTCAGCATAATCAATTAGCTTTGTCAAGTAAACAGATCTGTCCCTTTGGCTGCTTCGTAACTTGATATTTCTTCCTGTTCTTACTGACTCTGTGAATGGGGAAATAAAATACCCTGAAATTATACCAGCTCAGGCTGAGGGAAGAGAGCTATTTAAAAAACAGTTTCACTGAAAGTGTCTGTCATTCTTAATCAGAGGTTTTTGTCTTCCAGCAGAGAAGGGCAGTAGGACAGGTCTTAGCCCAGCACCCCAGAATGGTTAAACAAAAACAGTATTTTCCATGTTTAAATGAATTAGATGCAAATGAGTTGGCAAGCAAAATAAAACAACTAATTTGCCCTGCACCATTTGACATAGCCAACTTGAGTAATTATCGTCACAATATACAATCCTTTGCTTGCTTTACCATTTTTTTCTCTCTCTTGTTCTTGTTTGGGCTTTTTAAAAAATAATAATGTAATTACTATAACACTAATTTGAAAGTAATGATTTCTATACACATTAGCAGGCTCTGAAACACGTTCTATGATAGGTCATGAGACAGTGGTCTCAGACTGGACTCGTGCAGTTTGCATTATGAAAAAAAGGATGGGAAGGAGAGATCATTACTCTGCATAATTAGCAGGCTTAATTAAAAAATGGCTCGAGATATCAGCTGTAGCATCAGCTCAACAAACCCCCTAGGGCTTGTTCATAGATTCTGCTGCACTCTGATTATACTAGTATGAATCTAGAAATAGCCACCTGGAATCACTCTCTCAGATGGGCATTTGCTAAGTGCTCATACACTGTTATTAAATCGGTTTGTTTGTTACAATTTTGTAAAATGATACAGGCTTTTAGACCTTCAGCAATTTGAAAAGAAAGCAGAGCCAGCAAGGTGGAACATGTCTCTCTGTGGGGTTTTAGTGTTGTCCTTTCTATTAAATGAAGACCTTAAGAAATTTATTTGTCAAAATTTCTCAAGATCTATAAACTCTAATCCATTTGGGTTTGTCAAACAAACCCAACTATGAGAGTTTAAAAAATTTAAATCACCTCAGGTTTGATTATATACAATTCAAATAAAAGTGGGCTTGAATTTGAATTTCTTTATACATAGCAGTTTTGTGATAGTCACATAAAGTGATATTTAAAGATTAGCACCTCTTTTCTGGTCTTACTTTTGTTCATGATGGATGACACATAATACTTTCTTCACAGGTACAGCAAAACCTTTCTAGCACACCACCGATCATGTAACCAGGCCCTTTATGTGAGACAGGCAATTGTTTTTGCAGAATACATTGGTGGATGGATAGCAGCTGGGAACATAAGCTGACATGTTAGGGATCAATGATTTTTCTGTGTTATTAAATGAAACATTGTTTTGATCTAGTCATCACGTAATTGTCCAAAGTGGGATGCCACCAGGACAGTAGAGCTAGCAACCTGATCTAGTGGAAGGCATCTCTCCTTGCGACAGGGGTCTTGGAACTAGACAATCCCTACGGTTCCGTACAGTCCAAACCATTCTATGATTCTGTGATGATTAAAAGACAAGTCCCCTTTGAGAGGTACATACTCGCAGTTAAAAGGCAAAGTTGGGAGCATATCAGAAAGGCAGACAACTAATATACATTTTCAAAGGAGTTTTCCAGGCAGCTTCTTGGGTATGTTTTGATCATTATTTCTGTTATTTTTACCTATTTAATAAAGTTTACTACTGAAGAAAAGAGAACCAGAGATACTGATTATTTAACAGCAAAGACATGATGTATTCTTTCCTGCAAAATGTCTGGGGCTATGAACAGGCCAGGAATCAGTTCAAATCCCTCAGGACCCACCCATGACAGTGAACATTCTGTGGCACCCCACTGGAAATGGGAAGATCCCCGTCACTGTGGGACAGGTCAGTACTGGAGGCAGGAGGCTCTCATCATCCCTGGTCTCATGCATCAGGAACCTGTTCTCTCCAGAGACCCATTTAAGTACAAATCCTATTAAGATATTTAGATAATATGGCAAGATGCTTTTTTTTTTTTTCTGAGCCCTTCAAGGTGATTAGACAGGGAAATCCTTGCTATCTATTCAAGAAGGTTTCTGGCATGTTTAACATCTTGGGAGCATATTTTTGTGTTTCTTGAGGTTAAAGATATCCTCCTAGGAACTCGTCTATCAGACGAAGGAGGAACTAAGGAGTATATGTGTCTGTGGGGAACAGACAGATTTCTATTCCATGAGAGAATACTGAACCAACAAAGTCCTGAAAAGAAATGAAATATCTCATATGATATACTCTTTACTGTTGGGTACAAATACTGTACTCTTTAGCAGGAGTGACAAAGATTCCCTATTCCTAACTGAAAGGCATAAAGGAAAAGTAGAAATCACCAAGAAAAATGACGGAAGAATAAATCAATATGAAGTGAAAGGTCAACAAGCAGTCTGCTGGTAGTCTGCCAAAAAGTATTTAATATGTTCATTTGATATTATTCACATTCTTTAAAAAATTATGTGACTCAGAGAGAGATATGCAGTAATACAGCCTTTTTGTCTCTATGAGAGAAAAGGCTTTGCTGAGGAACATACACTGATCTAAAAATAGTGTTTATCCCTAGAGCTTCAACATCCCTTGAGGGTTAGCCATTATTGCAAATGCAATGACAATCTTTCAATACAGACAAATTAGCTATTTTCTACAAAGCTAATTCAGTTCTTCAAGTTACATTAATTTATCACAGTTTAATTACCGCTAAAATTATACTAATTCAAATTAGAGGTGTCAGTCTTGTAATGCATGCTATTGGATACCTAGCGTGAATTCTTGAAAAATAATGTTTGCTATGTTAGAACAGGATGTAGTAATTTTCAGCGGCAAGGATGTACACATTTGATAGAGGTTTCTCACAGCTCTCAGCTAGAACAATTTCTACAGTTTTCTGTCTTCATCACACTATTCAAACTTCTTCATAAGCTGCAGTTAAGCCTTTTCTCTAGGATGAAATGTGTTTCTTGATATTTTTAAGACTTTGCTTAAAACTGTTAAGCTTTTTTAATTAAAATACTGCCCTAACTACAAGGCAAAGAAATTATGAGGAAAATTAATAAAAGTGAAAACACTTCAAAAATGGTTCCATAATTCAAATATAAGTATATTTTCCAAATGTAACACAATCAATATTCAAAAAACAAAATTCTACTCAAAAAAAATAACAGAGAAGAAAAGCATGGAAACCAACCATAAAATGCCAGGAGGATAAACAGCTGATGAATATGTAAGCCCAGCTGAGAAGAATATAAGAAATAAGGAGGAGAGGAATAGACTTCCTGGGTCAGCACAAATACTTCCGTGATACAAGCTTTTTGATAAATGGATCAGGTTGCTGTTTTATAACTACTGAGGCTTTCCCCACCAGCATTTGTGCTGAAAAACTGTGTCAATGTCCTGTTTTAATGTGTGAACTTTCTCTGATTTCCAATCTAAATTCAGTCTGAGCAACTCTAAATTCACACTTTCTTTAGGAAACACTTTGTCCTTTGCAGTAAACACGTACTCCTTACCAGCCTTCCTAATATACCAAGAATAACATTTTCCCCTTTCACCTTCCTAGTCTTTGCTCATATTTCGTTTCTTTATTCCCTTGACTACACTAACGGGCTTACCTGCGCTTGTAACTGGTTGGACTCTTCTGTCTTACAACTGGGGGAACCAGAATTGCATTTGATATTTCTTTTCTCTCATGAGTACCTTGTACAGATGACCTATCAGTTCTTTTTTCCTGTGGGGTATTTCTCTGCCACATACTTGCTTGGCTTTGTCCCAGTGGCTTTGGCTGGTGACTCACAGACATTGAGTGATCAGTCAGCAGCACACACAGATCTTTATTCTCAGTCTCTCCCACGTGCTGAGCTCACAGCTCGTAGTTGAAGTTCTTCTCAGGGGTCCCCCCAGCACCCAAGGCATGATTGTTTTGCTCCATGGAACTGAAGAACTCCAAAACTTAAATGCAATATTTTAAACTTGTGTCTTTCAGGATAGGCGTTAAAATCCATATACAATTAGAAATTTTGTGGGATCTCCAAAGAGCTCATCTAATCTAAAGCCTAATGATTTCTAGGGACTTGGATACTGGCTTTCATAAGGAAAAAATAAACAACTCTCTTTAGTCTTCAAGTCATAACTTAGAATTCTGTCCTCTAAACTCAAGTACAATGTTGCACACAGACATTTTTTTCACCACTTGGAACTTTGCTTGTCTTCTTTAATTCTTCAGATGGCTGTTTTCCAAGTAATAACAAAAAAGTCTGCATAATAGACCTCTAGAAAGTTTCAGAGAAAATCTTTTGTTTAGTAAATGTCTGAGACCTGCATACATTCTTAATGTAACAGAGTAAATTCAAAGACTCCTGAAATTTGCAGAGCTAGATTATAAAGACAAATGGCTGAAAACAAAGTTATTGAGGAAAACTTTTCTGGGTTTTGTTCAGATTTTTTTTTCTTAGTACATCTCCAAATGGAACCCAAATATCTTGTGTGATTCATCTCATCTGACTTTAGCCATTTAAAACCTAATCATGTTACCCTAAATGGTTTTCTAGGCTGCTTCTACAACCAATGTAGAGAGACATCTTAGTCTTTCCAGTCTAAAATAGGTGTTTAAGATAGATAACATTTAATGTTTTATGATTCATTTTTCCTATCTTTAGATTGTCTAGGAGTTCATATCTTTCTTCATTGGCTATAAAAGGAGTGTGTCCAATTAGTACAGATGTTCATGAGTAACTTGGGGACAGACAAGATAGACAAGATGAACCTTAATCTTTGATCTAATATGTTATTTGAAATAGTAACAGTAATTAAGGTCCATTCTGGTGCTTTTGAAAAATCCAACCTTGCCCTTTAATGAAGCAAAATTGCTTGAAATGAAACAAAGAAAAATGAGCTAAAATAGCAGACTCTTCAAATGGTCAAGAAAGAGAGACTGAGAAAATGCTGAGCCACTTTGAGAAGACGAATCTGTAAACTAGGCACTCTGAGAATTCAATAAGTGTGAACATACATGCAAAAAATATGTTAACAACTTGAAAGTCAGAGGGAGCTTCCCTTAGATAGAAAAATCTTTTGACCATAAACTGAAAATTACAGCTCTGCAGGATCTGGGGTGGCTCAAAGTGAGATGTAGATTGAGTAAATATTAAGGAAAGAGCCTAGGATGTTTCCCTTCAGACCAAGTGTGAGAGGGATTTGGTACGTTAAAGCTACATTTTGTCTGTGGGTTAGTATCAGTGACTCCTGGAGAGTTCATGGGAGCTATACATGCTTGTTCAGAAGTGTTGTAGTCATAGGGACAGGTCATGGCAGGTTAGTATTCACCTTGACCTAAATTCATCCTTCCAAAAGTCATCAATTTTAGGCTAAACTGTGTCTACTTCCATCACAGAGAGGAAGAAAGGTACAATCATTTGCAGAAAAACTTTGTAGCTATTTCATTTAAAGATAGAGGGAGATTAAAGGTAAGATTCAAATACAACTGATTTTGTCTGTGTTGTGAATGAGTGTTTTAGGTCTCTAAAAGAACTGACTGAAACTAAAACTGAGATCGCAGCGCAGCCTGAGGGAGGTGGTGCACCACCACACAACTAACTGACTGACTCCTGTTAAATGTGATAAGATTCTTAGCACCTTCAAGCATAGGAATCACACTTCCTAACTCACTGTTGTAGACACAACCCAAGATCATAAGTCAGTGAGGAACTTTTGAAAAAGAATATTACTTCAGTTTTAGAAATCCCATTGATTATAATAAATTTCTTTAAAGGCATTCTTTTCAGTTTATTTTTCCCTGTGCCATGTATTCTGAGAAGTTTCATTAGAGAATAAAATTATTTATTTCAGGCAGAACAACCTTTCTGCTAATAATTATAACAATAACAGTATCAATAAATATAATGTAGGTGGATATAGTAATATTATTTTCTGATTTCAGCTACAGTAGAGGGCTAAAGACATTGGCAAACTTCCAGTTGAAGGAAAAAAGAAATAAAAGACCTGTGAAGATTTTACACTGACCCTTTCTCTGGTTTGAACCTGTTATGGTTTTAGAATTTGTCAGAATTTTCTTTCCCTACCAGCAGAGTTCGACACCCTCGCTGCCACAGCTAAGTTTAACAAAGAATCAGCTAATCACCCA
>VWZG01009100.1:103485-215967 GCA_013396735.1 Grallaria varia
TATATATATATATATTATTTAAGAACTGTTATCCTTTTCTTCTACACATTTTCCGAATTAAAATTTTGTTTTAAATTTCAAGGAGGCACGGTCAATTTGGGAAAGGAATTCTAACAAACAAAATTGGTTTAGTTTATTCTAAACTAATACAGAACCTCACAGTCAAACCACACCCGTGAACAGGAAGGAACGAACATTTTGTTTCATAGGACGAATGGTCACCTTTGCATCCTGCAAATGGCTTATTTTGGTGCTCCTGATGCTGTTGCAGTTTTATCAGTCTCCAGTGCCCCTACACAGTATCAGGTTAGCAGAAGACATATCAAGGGCCACACTACAGAGCTCTGTATGCCACAATTAGGAAAATCTATTGCACTCTACAAAAACAGAAACAGTGCTGCACAAGGTCACCATACACTAATAACAGCAACTTCCCGCCTCTAAAATTTATTAGGAAAAATCTTCCTCAGAAATACTTGGGTGGAAATCAGTAACTTATATTCCATTAATACCATAGACAATGTAAAGATACTAAATTAATTGTATTTACAAGAATGATCTTTTTGTTAGCTATAGTGTGTTCACGCATGAAAAGAAGCAAAAATGAATGCAGAAGACAATTTTTGTTACTAATACATCTTCCATGAAAATATTGAAGAATCAAATTTTCAAATACACATAAATGCACGAGAAACTTAATTTCAATGTCTGACAAGTTTTCTGTTTCCTGTTAAAACAAGTGTCACTTTTTCCTTTTCAGGAACCTAGGACTTGCAATACTAAATTAGTCCATAGGTCTGTTATATCGTCTAGTCTTCCTACAGTGATGTTGTTACAAGAAAGAAAAATTTCTCTGACAAGCACCAAGTTCATTACATAATGCTGGTTAAGTTAAAAATATATCTGTATGGTTTCTTCAAAGTTTGTCTTTTAATGTGAGTAAGAAACACTATTTATTTTGAAGATATTTTGATTTTCTTGCTCTCAGTTTTATCTGTTTTATAATTACAATAGTCATTTATTACTCTGTCATGCTGAGCACACATGCCACAATCCTCATTGCTGTTTATGAATACCGTAGTACCTTGGTGATGTTACACATCATCACAAGTATCCTTCTTTTCTATAATAATTTCCTCATTCTTTTCCTCAGTGGAGAGCATTTTGCAAATTATTTACATACATATGCATACATATATAATTTATATTTGTGTATTTTAAGATTCACAGATATCTAGCTACACATTTGTAGCTATTGCAATCATCTAATGTGACCTCCTACACAACACAGTGATTCCTTCAGAAAACCCACCCAGCTAAGCTGCAGCTTAGTTTTTAGCAGGACATCTGCTCTTGTTTTAAAGACTGCATATGAGGGTATATCACATTCCTAGGTAAATATGGTACACTGCGTGTATTTATTTTAGAAAGAAAGATTTTTGCCTGTCAAATTAAGTCCAGTATTCCTGTGTAACTAACAGGTCTTTTTCCTAAAATAATTAACCAAAGTGAAAGCCACTACATTTTCACTTGAGTATAATCCATTAAATTCCACTTTTTTTAACCCAGAATATGAATTATGGTAATAGTTTTTTAAAAAATTATGGAACTAAATCTCACAGAATATGCTGAGTTGGAAGGGACCCATCAGGATCACTGAGTCCAGCTCTTAGCCCTGCACAAGACCGTCTCCAAGAGTCACACCATGTGCCTCAGAGTGTCATCTAAGCACTTCCAGAACTCTGTCAGGCTTGGTGCTGTAACCACTTCCCTAGAGAGCCTGTTCCAGTGACCAACCACCCTCTGGGTAAAGAACCTTTTCCTGATATGCAACCTAAACCTTCCCTGACGCAACTTCAGGCCATTCTTTTGCATCCTGTCACTGGTCACCACAGAGAAGAGATCAGTGCCTGCCCCTGCTCTTCCCCTCACAATGAAGTTGTAACAGCAATGAGGTCTCCCTTCAGTCTCCTCCAAGCTGAACAGGCCAAGTGCCCTCAGGCGCTCTTCATACAGCTTCCTCTCAAGGCCTTTCACCATATTTGTTGCCCTCCTTTGGACACTCTCTAAGAGCTTAATATCTTTCTTACACTGCAGTGCCTCAAACTGCACACAACATTCAAGATCAGGCCGCCCCAGTGCAGAGCAGAGTGGGACAATCCCCTCCCTCAGCTGGCTGCTACATGGTTGGCCCTCCTGGCTGCCAGGACACTGCTGACTCAGATTCAGCTTACCATTGACCAGGACCCCCAGGTCCCTTCCATGGCTCTGCTTTCCAGCATCTCATTCCCCAGTCTGTACATACCTCCAGGATTGTCCCATTCCAGGTGCAGAATTGAGCACTTCCCCTTGTTGAACTTCCTATGGTTGGTGATTGCCCAGCCCTCTAATTTCTCTAGGTCTCTCTGCAGAGCCTCCCTGACTTCAAGAGAGTCAACAGCTCCTCCCAGTTTTTGTCATCTGCAGACTTGCTCAGTATCCCTTCCAGTTCTGCATCCAAGTAATTTACGAAGATGCTGAAGAGCACAGGGGCTAAGACAGAGCCCTTTGGAACCCCACTAGTGACAGGTCACCAGTCTGATGTTACCCCATTCACTACAGTCTTTGTGCTAGGCCCATGAACCAATTGATCATATAGCATATTAAAAAAAAAATAAAATCTTAATTTGCCAAGATGCAAAAGCCATTTACTGCACATATGCATGAACAATACATGTTTGATGGAAGAACAGTTAAAAAGTAGATAATCTGGAAATACACCAATGGTAATAGAATATGGAACAAAAATTGGCATTCTCCTGTATTTTTTTCTGTCTTTTCCTAACGGTCGTTGAAAATTTTCACTGGAGTGTCTCTGGTGTACCACTAATGTCTGCAGAGGGACATAACCCTGACTTGAACGTACAGTGGAAGTCATAAACAAAATTGTGATTTAACAGGAAATTTCTAATTTAATAATAGATTTACTCTAAATTTTAGACCAGAAATCATTGTTAGAATATTTTATCAGACCTAATTAACTTGTCTTAATAATATTTGTAAAATTTTCACTATGCTCCTCTTGATTTAAAAGCAACATTGAGGAGGAACTGGGTTGTATTCCAGTGAAGTTTTGAAGTGCTAATAGTAGAATTTGTCTAACTTAATCTGGCTCATCGTCAAAGTCAAGCTTGTTGTCCTAGCCAGTGTAGTGGTTCAAGCTCTTCCAAGGAACAGCTTATCTGATCACAAAATGGGCTAGCAAGACAGTTGAAATGTGTGCCACTGGCTACAGAGAGACCTGTGGTGTGAAGATGATGCAAGAGTTTTGAGTTTGAATATGAAGGAGCACTGTTGCCTTACAGCCTGTCTTACCACTGCAAGCAGCAGTGCTGGCAGCATGGCAGGAGATTGCCCTGATGTACTGAACACAGCCTTTTGTAAGCTGCAGGAAGGAAACAGGCATTTAAAAGAGCTAGAATTTTTCATGTTTTCACATGGTGACAGCAAAAATCATAAGGCTGCAAACTGAAGGACAAAATACTGCTGCTAAGAGCTTACTGGATTGCTAAAAGCTATTAAGGAAATGGAAGCTATTAACATCATGCCAAAAAATGGTGCAATAAAGTGTCCTAATGTGAAATTGAGATACTTTTCATCATTCTAAAATGATCATACAAATAATGAACTACAGACTCTTCAACAGAAGATGATGTTTTCCCACCCATGTGCACTGCTATGTCTTCAAAATGCGATACTTTACATAGTTGGTTATTTTGGTGCAGATTTTCTGTAGTAGAAACCTATGAGCTGTACCCCTACATCGTATGAGCAAAGTCCCTACCCTATGCATCTTTTTCAGAGGAAAATCCTTCTGAATATTGTTATCAGTAAGGATCAATAATTGGAAATCTCTTAAAATCTTCAGCTCATCAACTCTCAGTACAGGTGTGCCTTGTACAAAGTTCAATGTCTTTTACTAGAAAGTTAACAACTAGCTTTGAAATCTCAAATAAGGGTTCCATAATCTGTTTTTAAACTATTCTTCATTATACTGTATTGACCAATGCACGTTGTCTATAATATATTTTTTAATTTATGTGGTTTATATACTAATCATAATAGCACTATAAGAATATATATGTAATATTCACATTTTAATATTAACTATAAATCTAGTATTTTTTACATCTATAAACATTATAGCGGCAATGAATTTTAAAATTATTCTCTAAAACAACTTCAGTTGGTTATCAAAAGGCATTTTTAAACCTGGGTGTTTTTCCCCATATTGTTAAATGACAGTCTAGAAATAACCATGAAAGACACCATAAATCAGATTATCAGAGAGCTTCGTAAAATGTTGTCAGTTTTAAGAGTATATTGTTACAATCAACCTCACACAGCTGAAAGCAATAGCAGATTTACTGGCAATCTCCTTTGTCAAATTTCAGTCTAACAGTCTGTCTTCCATTCCCACCCAGAGTACTGAGACAAGGAGACAGGAAGGAAAAAATAGACACACCCCCAGTGGAGAAACCAAGCTGAAATTATTCTTTTGTGGGTTCAAGACATTTAAATTCTGCCCCATTATTCTAATATGTGCCAGTATAAAACACACAGGAGTATAAAACTCCCTATCCTTCTGTGAAAGAAAAGTCCACAGTATGAGAGGAAGACTTGTACAAACGTATTTACCTGAGATGTAACAACTGAGAAACTGGAAGATCTAATTTCAATTTCTGTGTGCTTTTTCTGGCCTAAACCATCTGAACTTTTCAATATGAAACAATCTTAACCTCAAAACAGTATATATAATACAAGCTGAACTATCTTTTCCTAATTGTTTGTTTTAGTCTCTCCAAGGTAGAAAGGAATTAGAGTGCTTTGATGAGAAATAATGGTCAAATATATTGATCTGTACTGCAAAATCTGCAAGCGAGCCCAAAATGAAATTATCACAATTTAAAATCATATAATGTAAGTATTGACTGTCTGCAAACTGATTCAAATGTGTCCTAACACAGAACAATGACTGTTAGAAGCACTGGAATCGGGCCAGTAGTCTGATAAAGGTTTTGGATGAATCCTGTTATTAGGCAATTATTCAACAGAAATAGAATGGAACCATCAAGTTAATTCGGATGACCAAACACTGTGGTTTTGACTGTTTTAACAGAATGAGCTACAGACTGTTACTTCTTTTGCAATAAGGTGATGATCTTTGAGGTCATAATCATGCCTTCATATGCTTTGTGTGTTGCATGTGCCCATGTATGTATACAAAACCATGCTCACATGTGGATTGGCAATTACATACTCATACAGTACACATAGCACTGCATTTAGTCAGAGCTGTGAACAACATACAGCCAGATCATATTGATTAAGAGGATTTTTACAGGTTCACCAGAAAACCTCAATAACACTTGATTATAATCAAAACTTTAAATACAATAGCAGGAATTGAGTAGGAATTGAGCTGGCACCAGAGTGGCTAACTCTACACATCAATACTCAAAAATAAGAGTTGTTGTGTGAAAAAGAGTGCTAAATTGGAGAAGTGCCAGCTGTTGAAAACCTACATTTAAGGCTGAGTCTGAGGACTGCCAGTGTTTGTCAAAGCAGACCAGAAGAGCAAAGGGTCTGGAAAACCAGTGTCCGCCCACAGCATGTGGGGCTCAGACTGGCAGTCCAGGACCAGTACTCCACCACCCACTGTGTCATCTTGGGCTTAATTTTCCTGTTTCTCCATTAATCTGGCAAGAGAAGGATACTTCTTTTTATTGCAAGATGCTGGATACCTGCACATGAAAATATGACAGCGCATCTATGCATTTTCAGAGCAGTGCTAAAGAATTATGACAATTTTTAATACCTGACCTGCCCTGATAACTGCTGAGGCCCTGATCCTGTGAATAGCGATATCTGTGCTCAAATTTACATGCTGTAATTAAACCCAAAGAGACTACTTTCAAAGCCTAGAGTTAAACAAGGAAAAGTTTGTAATGAGAAGTCATATCTTTCATTAGAACTGCAGATATAATTGGAAAAAACAGACAGATTTCCTTGCATACAAGCCCCGTTTCATGTCTTCAGGACTTGGCAAAGAGCCAGGTCTTTGCAGGATTGAAGCCCAAATGTTATTAGCAGCATTTCACTAGGTATAAATGCCATTGTAAAAGATCCTTGTTAAAAATAGGAGTTTCTGTGCTTAGAATCCTCCATAAAAATCACCAAAAATTACAACTTGTTCTCTACCTGACTTCTTAGATCAGTACGAGCAATATGAAAGTATTTATGAAAGTATTGCAAAGAGTCAGTTTGATCATTGGTTGTAAAATGGTTTGTTTTGTTCAAAAAATAATTAAAAGTTAATTGAGCCAAAGCACAAGGGATAAATTGACTCTATAACCCAGCATTTACAGAACTCATCAGGGATACAGGAGACCAGCATTGAAGGCTCTGCTTCAGCAAACAGTTCATTAGTTTTACAAAGCAGAACAACTTTATCGAAGGAGAATAGTGAGTTCCACTTTCAAAAAGCCAAAATCCTGGTGATGAGGATTCCTTGGGTTTATTCCTTCGGATGCGGAATTCATATCCTCTTCACAAAGTTGGAAGGCGTTATGAATACTTCTGAACCATTTCAAATCACACACCATGTGGGCACTGCTGCCTACAGAAAAAACTTGCTCCTTTTCAAAATTCATTGGGCCATTAAAAATGAGTAACTACTGCTTTTTAAAAGCTCTTTTAAAAACTATGAGAGCTGCTCATTTTTTGAATGAATTCAGGACTTTCTAGTTTTTGCCTCTGGTTCTTTCCAGTAATTTCTAGGTCTAATAAATTCAAATCAATCTATCACTACCTTCAAACACATAATCACAGCTGTGTCTCACCTCGAAAAGGAGTCATGAATATGAACAGATGTCGGCTTCAAAGGTTTAACACAAAGCTGGGTAAAGTTATTATTTTCATGAGCTTCACTGAGCTTTGGGTCACCCCTACAGGTGTTGACTAAAGATGATGCTGAAAGAGAAGAGGTAGGGTCTATTTTTTCAAAACAGGAGGATGAAGATGGCAATGCCTATGACCAAATCCAGTGTAACGATCCTGACAACATCTCCCAGGGGATTAACTCTTCCTAGATACACTGCATTATGTTCCAAAGAGCAATCTAATTTTGATAAATGGTGGATGAGAACCTCCAGTTTCAACACAAAGCCCATATCTCTAAGTCTAAACAGACAGTGTAGTCTCTGGCAGTGAACACTCTCTTGAACTTGGAGAGAAAGCAAGATAATTCAGTCAATGGCTTTTCTTGAAAAAAAAAAAAAAAAAGAAATTAAGGAAAGTACTTTCAGGTATAGTTTTCACAAAGAACCTGAGTTGCAGTTTGCTAAAGACTGAGGTCACATGTGTGGGTAGACTTCAGCTGGCCTGAAGTCTCTGTGGAATAGTTGGACTATGCTAAGAACCTTCTGCACACATCAGGGTGATATGCACAGAAGGAAAGCTGTAACACCTGGAACAGATATCTGGTTTCTAAAATGATGAGTAATGTTTTCTGACATGCACGGTTTGTGCATCCAATTAGGAATTATTTATGTATAGAGAAACCAATGGTCCTTGGACATGTGTCCAGACTAAGGTCTATAAGAATCGCAGCCTCTGATACTCTGACACAGCAACATTCCGCCATTGCAATAAAGTTCCTGTCCTATTTTTGGAACAATATGATGTCGTTTCTTTGACCTGCCTCTAACTTCACGACGACAGTCACATCCTGCATAAAGCATAGGTACTTGCTTGTATGTACTTGTAGGTACAGTTTGTGGGCTCTGCCCTAAGTATCATAATTGGGAACCAGAAACTGGACAATGTGTACTTCCTTCTCATCTGATCCAGGAATTTTTCTATTCTTTATATTGATGCCTGGAGCCACCTTCTAACTTTTGTAGATGTACAAGCACAATTTTTATCATGCTTATTTTACAGCTTCAGTAATATCTACCATGTGCCCAAACAACACAGGAAGTGGTACCCAGTAATTATGAGATACAGCTGATACCATCAGGGCCAAAGGTTTGGGAAATGAGCAGGAGGAGGGGTGCTTGGCTGGCCAGGAGTTCCCTTTCTTTTGCCAAGTTTTAAGCCAACTCCAATGTGTTGCCTGTCAGTTAAATAATAAAACCAGGGATATTTTAGATGAACAAGACATGCAGCCTACACAAGAATAAAACCCTGTCATTCCCATATAAGTGTTGACATCTTAAACATCACATACAGTTCTTAAGAAGCTGTGTCAAACTTTGGGTTTTGAAAATTGATGTTGACTCTAGATCTGCTGCCTCAGTTCACCTTGATGAAACATTGAGACAAATGTATCCCTGTGCAGTCACTGAGCTCAGCTGATTTCTGGCACACTCTCCAAAGCCAGTAGTCTCCTGAAACGCTGATACACTTTTGTTACTCCTGTCCCTTAGAATCCAGCTCCAAGTGCATCTCTGTAGCCTGACTTCTGTCTCTTTCGCCCCTTTGAAAATTCTTTACATTGAACGGCTGAAAAAGTTAACAAGTAAATGAGAAAGGATAAATGATTAAGTACATATGTAACAAAATCTTGTCCAGGCTTTTTACCTTAAACCTTAATATTCAATACACATTTTCTGTCTTTAATTTCCAGATGTGTTACACCAGCTTAGGGCCTTGACGCAAGTAAAGGAAATTTAGTCCTCAGTTTTTACAAGACAGCCAGGCACAGAAGTTTGTACATAAACATCAGACCACGAGGTCTTATCTCAAGAATTACCAGCTTTACACACCTGGTTCAGTTTTAGGCTGTAGTTATACAAAGCCATGATTCATTGTTTAACTGGCAAAATCTCCTTGTTCAGCCAGGCCCGTTGTTTCCCCTACCAGCTCACCTTTCGGCTCACTGGGACAGCCTACTCCTGCACTTTCAAGATTTCTTTCTTGTAGTATGTCCATCCCTCCTGGACCCTTTGCTGTTAAGGGCTGTTTCCCAAAGTACTCTCTGAATCAGCCTCCTGAACAGTGAAAAGTCTGCCTTCCAAAAGTCCAGAGCAGTGGCTTTATTGATACCCTTCCTTACTTCCCCAAGCATTGAGAACTCTATCATTTCATGGTCACTGTACACCAGACTGCCTCCAACCACCACATTTCCCACCAGCCCTTCTCTAGGCAGCTGCATACTTCTTGGGGGATTCTGTCTGGGTTAGCACTCTCCTGCTGGCAGCAGCAGCAACCACTTTTGATCATTTGGAAGCCATTGTTGGATCTAGTTGAGTTGGAGAGGGAAAAAAAAAAAAACAACCTAAACCTAACCAAAAGAAAACAAAAAACCCCCACCAAACCAACCACACACCCCTATTAAATAACTAACCAGCAAGAGCCAGAAGAGCGGTAGGGTCCTTCTTGTTCTGGGGACCCTACAGTGGGATGCAGTGCTCTAGGTGAGGTTTCACCAGTGCATGTTCTAGTAAATAGTCTCTCTACATTTTTCGTGGAGGTTCCCTTCAGGTACTGGAAGGCCACAATTAGGTCACCCCTAAGCTTTCTCTTTTCCAGGCTGAACAAACTAAATTCCCTTTTCTTATAAAAAAGGCACTCTATCCCTCTAATCATCCTGAAAACCCTCCTCTAGATTGGTTCCAGCAGGCCAATATCCTTCCTGTGGTGGGAATCCCACAGCTGGATGCAAGATTTCTGCTGGGGTCTCCCCAGAACGGAGTAGAGAAGCAGAATCTCCTTCCTTGACCTTCTGGCTACGCTGCTCTTGGTACAGCCCAGAATAAAATTGCCTATCTGGACTGCAAGTACACATTGCTGGGTCATATCCAGCCTCTCACCCACCAGCATTCCCCAAGTCCTTCTCAGGAGGGCTTACCACAATCTGCTCCTCCCCCAGCTTGCACTGATACTGAGGTTTGGCCCCAACACAGGTGCAGCATCTTATTATCTTGAAATGCTACACCTTTTTCCTATTTACTAATTGAGTCCAGTTATTCACAACAGACTGTGAGAGAGATTTCTTTCTGTATAAAGATAAGGCATTCATTCTTTGGAATCAATCTGCCAGCTCATGATTATTTACTGGAAAGCACTGACTAAATTAGCCATAAGGGATCATAACCCAGCATTTTATTGAGACTGTTTCAAGGAAAACACACTTCATTCAATTAGAACTGAACCTAGAAAAGGATGCAAAAATTGAAATTTGGTCCGGTGGCTGTACTGGGGATATCTTATAACTAGGAATTAATAAGGTTCTGCTAAGAAGTCTGTAAATATTATGTTTCATGTTTTTTTATTAATTTGTTTGTCCTTTTTTTTTTTTTGTAGTTATCATGCTTTTGTATTATCTTAAAATACTTTGATGATATGCAATGAAGGTTTTGTTCATGTAATAAAGGATAAACTGCAGGAATATAAGAAATCTGCAAAATATGGCAAGAGGCAATAAAACCCCTAACTATTTAAAGTGACAACACCTGCTAAACAAAAAGTTTGTATGGTTGAGGTACAGAAGACTAATTTAATTCATCTGTCAGTGAGGTTGTTTCCTGTCAGCTACCTCTGGCAAATCAATAAATAAATCTATATGAAAATAAATAGCAAGGTAACTACTATTTTTGTGTTGTTTAGTAAATGCAGTGGAATGAAGACTGACCCAGAACGGAAGATTTAGAGGTCATTGTTGTAAGTATAGCAATCGTGTAAATGGTGTCAGTAGCTGATCAAAGGGGCATACAAAGAGTATAACTTCTGTTGATTCATACAAATGGTATAACTTCTGTTGATTCAGCGCTAAGTGTAAACTGGAAAAGTAAATTTTGTCCCAGTAGTTCAGCTCATGGCAGGGATCAAGTTACAACCCTGTAATAACATGGAAAAATTTTCACTGCAATTAATAGCAGTTATTCCTGTTTCATTCAAATGTAAAATTGGTCTGCAGGAAAGATCAGAAAGTTATGTCCAGCTGGGGTAGTTTTCATGTTTTCTGCTACTATCTATCAATGCTGAAAAACCTTATACACTGGTCTATAGAATAGTTTTGGTTTTCTTCCAAAGCCAAGAGAAAATCCTGAAATCCTGCCACTTAGGTCGGAACTTCCTCCTGTGATTAAGGTTCTCCACATCTAAATTTGTGCTTCCCCAAAAAGATATTGTGTCTTGAACTGAGATCACCACAGCCACTTCAGACAACTGTAATTAGAGTGCAAAGTTAATTCTCTCTAGCATCAGAGGAAATGTTTATTGCAGAGCTGTGTGTGATGCAAACAGATTTTTTTTCTGTTAGATTGAAAAATTATCTGTTTATTTCTTTGTAGTCCTTTCAGCAATGAGACTTATTTACTTACATTATTGGTTTAAATCTCTGATGTGAGATACCTAAACCCCATGCTTTTGCTTCAAGGGCAATTGTAGTTTGTTTGAGAGTCTGACAAATGAAAAACATTTTCAGGCCCATAATAAAACTAATGTTTAGATGTCATTTCAGAGATCTACACTTCAGAATTCAGGACATTTAAACACTAAAAGCATTTCCAAACACTTGAGAACCTGAGATTCTTTTTTTTCGTTTTTTGATTATTCAGCCAGCACTGACCCGTTCTTTAATTCCACAACATTAGAAACCACCACAGTGAAGTTGGTACTTAACTTGGCATTTAGTTAGAATCGTAGAATAGTTTGTGTTGGAAACAACCTTTGGAAGTTGTCTAGTCGAACCTCCTGCCATGGTCAAAGACTCTTTCCACTAGACTGAGCTAGTCAGTGCCCTGTCCAATGTGGTCTTGAGCACTTCCAGGGAAGGGCCTCTGCAGCTTCCCTGGGAAATCTGTTCCAGTGCTTTACCACCCTTATTGTAAAAAACGTCTCACTTATATCTGGTATAAACCTCAGTTTAAAAACATTATCTCTTGCCCTATCACTACAGGACCTGCTAAAAAGATTGTCTTCAGCTTTCTCATAGGCCCCTTTTGGGTACTGAAAAGCTGCTATTGGGTTTTGCCAGAGCTTTCCCTTCTCTGGGCTGAACAACTCCAACTCTCTCAGCCTGCCTTCATAGGAGAGAGATATTCCTTCTCCCTAATCATCCTGGTGGCTCTCCTCTAGACCCACTGCAACAGGTCAATATCCTTCCTACACTGAGGACTCATGAGCTGAATGCAGAGCTCCAGGTGGAGTCTCACCAGAGCAGAGCAGAGGAGCAGAATCACCTCCCTTGACCTGCTGGCCACGCTGCTTGTGGTGCAGCCCAGGATACAACTGCCTGTCTGGGATGCAAGTGCACATTGCTGGGTCATGTCCAGCCTCTCATCCATCAGCACACCCAAGCCTTTCTTGGCAGAGCTGCTCTTGATCTGTTCATTCCCCAGCCTGATGTGATACCAGGGTGTTGGTCTGACCCAGGAGCAGCTTCTTGTACTTGATCTTGTTAAAACTCATGACATTCCCATGGGTCCATTTCTTGAGCTTGTCCAGGTGCCTCTGGATGGCATCGTGTCCCTCAGGTGTGTCAACTACACCACTCAGCTTGGTGTCATCTGCAAATTTGCTGAGCATGCACCTGATCCCTTCATCTATGTCATTAATGAAGACATTGAATAACACTGGACTCCTGAGGGACAGCACTTGTCCCTGATATCCATCAGGACTCTGAGTCTTTGACCACTATTCTCTGAATGTGACTGTTCAGCCAATTCCTTACTTGTTTAACAGGCCACCCTTCAAATCCATCTCTCCCCAATTTAGAAAGAAGGATGTTGTGGGAGACTGTGTTAAAGGCCTTACAGGCACCCAGGTAGACGGCATCTTTCCTTGTCCACTGAAGTAGTCACTCCATCACAGAAGACCACTAGATTGGTCCAGTAGGACTTGCCCTTGGTGAAGTCATGCTGGTTGTCTTGAATCACCTCCCTGTCCTCCATATGCCTTAGCACAGCTACTAGGACAAGCAGGCACAAAGGTGAGGCTGACAGGTCGATAATTCCCAGGCTCCTCCTTTCTATCCTTTTTGAAGATTGATGCAAAGTTTCCTTTTTTCCAGCCTTCAGGGACGTCATCTGACTGGCATGGAATTCACTTGACCTCTGTGATTTGTCTATTGTCATGGAAAATGGCTTGGCAGACACATCAAACAATTTCCCCAGGACTTTTGGGGTGCCAGGTGCCATAGACCTACTTTTATCCAGGTTCCTCAGATGATCATGAACATGATTCTCTCTTACAGTTGGAGGAACTTTGCTTCCCCAGTCCCTGTCTTGCAGTCCATCTACCCAAGGGGTGTAGGAAGAGAAGTGAGTACCTCAGCCTTCTCATTGTCTGTTGTTATCAGTCTGCCAGCGCTGTTCATGGGGAAGTGGGGCAGAGTTTCTTTGACCTTCCTTTTCTGTCTGACATGCCTTCTAGTCATTCTTTGTGTCCCTTGCCAAGTTCAACTCCAGTTCCACCTTGGCCTTCTGTTAAAGTTTCAGATTTTNAACCAAACAACATCCCTATACTCTTCCTAGGATAACTGTCCCTGCTTCCACTGCCTGTGCATTTCCTTTTTTCTTTTTAGTTTAACAACAAGTCTCAACTCAACCATGCCAATCTCTTGCCTGCCTTTTCTGATTTCTTACATCTGGGGATCAAGAGCTCTTGCACTCTATGGAAAGCATTCTTAAAGACATACCAACTCCTTTCTGCTCCCTTTTCCCTGAGGGCAGTTTCCCATGGGACCCCATGGAATAATTCCTTGGGCAACTGAAACTCTATGTAGTGCATTGTGGGTCCATCATCAACCACACGGAAGAACAGTTATGGATAATAGTCTAAGGGCTGCACCAGACTAGGAGGGTTCCTAATAATATTTCCTAGAATCCTAGTTGAATACCACCAAACAATATCAGCAACTTATTCAAGTGTTTTATCAAAACAATTGAAGTTGAAGCATCTCAGGAGACCTAGTGCTGACCTTTTTGCTTGAATAGCATCCTCTTTCTGAAAAAAAAAGCATTCATTTGTCTAAAATGGAATGTCATATTGTTTTTCAGGGAGGTTTTTTTGCTGGCAGTATTTAGAAAAAGTAGATCAACACATGCTCTAATTATATTTAGCGTAACAACCTTATTTAAAATGTAAATGGTTATAGTTATTCTTTAATGTTATTTGCAATAAATCTACACAGCATTAATTCCCCAAGTAAGGGTGCATTATTTAGTACATAAATATAAAAAAAAAGGTCTTTAAAAGATGTTCACTGTTTACAAATAATGGTAAATACAGGTACAGAGCAAATTTACAAAACAGGAAGGTTTTTTTCTGGCTTGATTAGAAGGGATTATTTTTGTCCTGGTGATTTCATAATTTCTTGTTAATGTGTTAGTTTTTTTCCTTCTTTTAAAGAAATCACATCAAATACCTAAGACCAGACAGACCTTGTCCTGTCACAGAACCATTTCTCTCCATATTTATTCAGCAGGTGACAATGATAGTTAATTCGGTGTACTTTCAATTTGATTACACACAATGCTCCACTCCCTAGGTAATTTAGAGGGGATGCATGCTATTAAACATCTCTTAAGGCAAAACTTTCCTAAAAGAGGAGTCATAGAATATTTTGGCTGCTTCCTCAAAACCTTGAGAAAGACAGCAACACTAAGGAACAAAAGCTGGTTTTCAACAAATATGTGCCCTATTCTCGTTTCAGGACAGCACTTAACATTTCTTGATGTTTTTCAAAATGGGCATTTTGTTATAATGAACTGTGCTTATTATATTCTTTATATGGGAGGGCTTTGCAAATTCTCTAAGAGACTGCAGATTCCATTAAGAATGCAAATGCATTTTTCTGTGGTCAAATTTTACCCCATCACTGATGGGATAAACTTATGCTAAGATTACTGATAGGATTCCTTCTACAAGGAGAAGATGTTAGTTTTAGACCATCCTTCATTTTACAGAGTCCATGGAACTCAGTTGCACAACTGCCTTCAATTCGCATGTGCAATCCAAGCATTTACGATTTTTCTCTCACCCCCTGCCGTAATTCACCAAGACAGGTTACTCACACGATCCATCAAGTTTTTCCTGAAAACTGGGACAAGCAGGGAAGTGAGTTCAGTTGGTGATCACACAGTCCCATGGATGACTTCCTACTCCATGTGTGACCTTCTCTTTCTCATTCAGTTACTAACACAGTACGTGACAAGGAAGTAGGCAGGTGAAATAGAACATTAAAATTTCATTAGACTTACACTAGAATCACAGTATTACAAAGCACCCCTTTATCACCTAAAGTGTGGGAGAATCACAGCATTTGGGATACATGAGTTTCCTATCCCTTCTTGATACCATAAATATTGTAGCTGGCCCCTACAAGTATATCAGGTTTGGGTGTGAAACATCTTGCTATCAAGGGTAGCACTGGCCAGAATGAGACAGCCATTATGCAAATGTATGTGTGCCAGAATATACAAACTACACTTACGGAAATATGAGAAAAATCAGATTGTCCCTCGTTTTCATTTTTCCTTTTTCATTTCCTTGCCCATTTCTAGCAATGCAGAAGGAATGGGGAAACTGAATCCATGCTTATAATNCCCTGTGGGTAATCCTACTTACAACAATCTACAAAAAGCACAAGGGACACTTATTCTCCTTCCCCATCAGAATTACTGATGCAGAAAAACTGACACATGTTCACAGCCACACCAGCTGCACATCCTTTACTCTTCCAAACACCAGCTCTCCATTGCTTTGGGGATGCATCTGTTACTACAACACAATCTTTATTTATTATTATATTTGCTTATGTTTTTATATTTCATCAGATTTGTTTAACACTTCTCCCTTGTTTCCTCATTCCTTTGCATATATTCAAATCTGCGCTTCAGCCAGTCTGAAAGCAAAAAGCACTGGAAATATCATATTTCAGATATTTCACATAATTTTGAACATTTTCAGGTTGACTTGCCATCAAAACACAGAACATATTTTTGACAAAACGAAGTTTGGCATTTGGTTAATAGTCTGTTTCTTAATTCTTATTGGGCTCATTTATGAATGTTTCCATGTTACTGTAATGAACACTGTCCCTCTATTTTTGGGAAGGAAAGCAGGATAACTTGAGACAAAATAGTGTCCCAGATTTCTCAGTCCAGTGTTTCTTTACAAATCAAATGAAGAAATCTTTTTAGACTCAAGGAGAGATACAGTCTACACATGAATTAATAAAAGCTGCTTGTTTTCACATTTCACACATGCAGAGCTGAGAAGATTATTAGCTCCAAACACTGAGAAAGATCTGGAAGAACTGGTATTTCCTTGGACAAACCTGTGACCAGAAAGAGATGGCAGGAATGTTTTGTAGAAAATAAAAAGAAGAAACAAAGCAGTGCCTTTCATTTTAAAGGGCTTCTTCCCAGTACTAGGGTGCCTGAAATGCTAGAAGGTCTTTGTGATACTAGCTGGAACTGCTGTGAGGTAATTATATGCAGTTACATAAAGCAGCCTAATGCAAGGCCAGCAAATTGTCTAAAAGAAGGGAAGGTATTCCTTGTTAAATGTTTTGTCATGATGACCATGCTCTTTATTTATCTCTAACACAACATGCTTATTCTGCCCCATCCACTGTTTTCACCCTGCAAATTTATGAGGCTCTATTAATCTTCTGCCCTGCTGACTCTCTGTGTTGCAAAGTGTCAGCAGACTTTTGTACCTTGCTAATGTACAAAGTGCTTCTTATGAGTAATATCAGCATTTTGCCTTTTAATTGCACATATAATTTTTAGGTCTTACAGCTAATAAGGGAATTGAGACCACGGTTCATCATTGTCTCGAATGGTACTCCAGGGGTGTAGGAACTGTAGAAGCTCAGAGAAGAATATACTTGTCCTCGTTCCAAGCAATAGTTTCTCTCATTACAGCAGCTCCATTCACACCAGTACAGTTACAGGTTTGCCAGCAAATCCATTACAAGCCCAGCTTTTTGGGGTTTCAAAATTGTTGTAAAAATTTATAAAACATGACGTGCATTCTTTCAGCTTAACTTTTATGTTTTTTATTTTTTCATTATTATTATGCATTATTGTTTCTGATGTATTATTATTACTGTTTGGGTTTTTTATTGGTTTTGTTGTTGTTGTGATGATGCTATTATTATTACTACCACTGCTATTATTTTTTATTATTATTATTGTTATTATTATTAATTCTATAGAAGTTTATTTTACTATTTTAAATACCTCATTACTTGCAGAGGAGCAAATGTTTTGTAGTCAAATTGGAAACCGGCATTCCTCATATTTGAACTGTCATGTTTCATAGCTGGTTCCACCTTTTTCACCCAAAATCCGATTAGAAATATGATAGCATGTTGTTAGAACAATGAAAAGTAATTTCATATTAACAAACTTTAACATGGAGTTTTCCACTCATCTTGAAATTCACATTACTGAGGAGTGTTCCTATTGTTCACGCAGCTGCAGGGAGAAATAGAAGTTTGTCTCCCTTGTTCCTATGGTAGTGGATCAGAGAGAAAAGCTCATGTATCATATACTGGAGGGTTTGAAGAATATGTGCCAAATTATGCAATTAAAAGCTTCTCTCATAAGTATGTAAAACAATAAAAAGTAAACAGATTGACTACTGGAATATCATGCCACGGGAGCTGCTTGTAAGCAAATGACAGGCTGTTCCTAACTATTGGACATTACTTTATTGTGGAAAAGTCCACATAAGAATCAGAGGTCTGTTATATTTTTTCAGATCCTGCTAGGAGTGGTGCAAATAGATGTACCCTTCCCCTGACAAAAAATGCTGTGAAAATGGTAACAACAGTTGAGGAGAAGGCTGAGTTACTCATCAAATATTTTGCCTCAGTCTTCAGTGTCAATTTCTCTTTCCACACCCCTTGGGTGGATGAGCTTTAGGACAGGGACTGAGGAAGCAATTTCTCTCCCACCATAAGCGATCAACTTCATAATCGCCTGAGGAACCTGAATATAAGTCTGTTGGACCCAGTGAGATGCACCCCAGAGTCCGGAGGGAATTGGTTGATGTAGTTGCCAAGACTCTCTCATGATATTCAAAAAGTCATGCAGTCAGGTGAAGTCCTTGATGACAGGAAAAGGGGAAACTTTGTACCTGTCTTTAAAAAAGGTAGAAAGGTAACTACTGACCTGTCAGTCTCACCTTTGTGCCTAGGAAGATCATGGAACAGATCCTCCTAGAAGCTCTGCTAAGGCACATGGACAACAGGAAATTGAGGCAGTCAGGACAACTTCCCCAGGAGATGGAGTGCATCAGTGGACAAGGGAAGGGCTAGAGATGCCATCTACCTGGGTGTCTGTAAAGACTTTGTGACACTCTCCCACAACATCCTTCTCTCTAAGTTGGAGAGAGATGGATTTGATGGGTGGCCTGTCAAGTGAGGAAGGAATTGATTGGACAGTCAAATCTAGAGGGTAGTGGTCAATGGCTCGGAGTCCTGATGGACATCAGTAACAAGTGCTGTCCCAAAGGGGTCTGTATTGGGACCACTGTTATTTAATATTTTTGTTAATGACATAGACGAAGGGATTGAGTTGCACACTCAGCAAATTTGCAGATGACACCAAGCTGAGTGGTGTAGTTGACACACCTGAGGGACACGATGCCATCCAGAGGCACCTGGACAAGCTCAAGAAATGGACCCATGGGAATGTCATGAGTTTTAATAAGACCAAGTACAAAGTGCTGCTCCTGTGTTGAGGTCAAACCCCAGTATCACTACACGCTGGGGGATGAACAGATCAAGAGCAGCCCTGCCAAGAAAGACTTGGGTGTGCTGTGGATGAGAGGCTGGACATGACCCAGCAATGTGCACTTGCATCCCAGACAGGCAGTTGTATCCTGGGCTGCACCAAAAGCAGCATGGCCAGTAGGATAAAGGAGATGATTCTGCTCCTCTGCTCTGCTCTGGTGAGACCCCACCTGGAGTGCTGCATCCAGTTCTGGGGTCCTCAGTACAGGGAGGGCATTGGCCTGTTGAAACAAGTTTAGAAGAGGGCCACCAGGATGATTAGAGGAATAGAGCACCTTTTCTACGAGGAAAGGCTGAGAGAATTTGTTTTGTTCATCCTGGAAAAGAAGAGACTTCGGGGTGACCTCATTGTGGCCCTCCAGTACCTGAAGGAAGACTACAGGAAAGATGGAGAGGGATAATTTACAAGAGCATATAGTGACAGGAAAAGGTGAAGTGACTTCAGACTGAAAGAGGGAAAAAATCATTACTGGGAGTGTGAGGAGGCACTGGAACAGTTTTTCCAGAGAAGTTGTGGATGCCCTATTTATGGAAGTGTTCAAGGCCTCATTGGTCTGGGCTCTGAGTAACCTGGTCTATTGGAAAGTGTCCCTGCCCATGGCAGGGTGGCTGGAACTTGATAATCTCTGAGGTCCCTTTCAACCAATCATTCTCTGATTCTGTTGAAACTAAGGAACCACTTTGAGTTCCTGGCCATATTGCAGAGAGTGTGGGAGGCCAAAAGGGACTGTCACTGCGTGGCTTCCAAAGACATTCTTCTATCAGAAGATGAGATTCTTCTGTATAATCTCAGAATGTTCATGCCGTGCAGATCAGTTTCTGATTTTCATTTCTTCTCTTCCTGCATATCCATAATATCTGGGTGAGATAATGTTTTAGAACATTTCATATCCTCTCTCTGGTTTCCTTATTCTTGCCCCATAGTTTAAAAACATTTGCATCATGTTGGATAGGCATCTAAAAGTTTTTAACATTTTGTTGTTCTATCATCTCCAGTTCCAGTACTGTTGTTATAAAGTGATGTATTATTCATGCAATTCAGGGTTCAATTTTCAAACTTGTAGACTTCATACTATATTACCATCATAAATATTGATTTCAAGGCACCTACAAGCATTTTTAGTCCTTCACTGAAAACACAAAAAAGAGACATCTGTACTCTGTGGAGCATAAAATCAAAAGCTGTATACACATGACACAACGGGATGTCAGGCTAGGGACCCCAGATAGATGTCTAGGCACAAAGTGTGTACTTGTGCAGATATGTACCAGGGCCTACAAGGTGTATAGCCACATCTGCACACATTTGGGAGCTTAGACTAAGCAACTGTGACCTCTTAATGAGTTTGGATCCTTCACTGCACTGATACATCTATCCTGCTTCCTCTTCTGGGTTCAGCTTGCTGAATGGTGGCCGCACGTTGACAGATGGCTTTGATTGACAAGTCAGATTGCAATAATACAAAAAAAAAGGACAGGAACAAAGACCATAGTTTACATAATCCTGGCAGTAATTTTGAGCATTCAAGTGTTTTTGTTCTCTTATGAAAGCCCATTCTATCTTGTTCACTTGTGGGAAAAAGATTATGAGATGAACAGTAAAACCTGAATTACTGATTGCAAAGTGAGAAAGGCAAGGAGGGTTCAGACAGGCTCTGTGTGAGTGTTCACAAACTTCTTCATTAACTGTATCTTCACTTTGGCTTCCTGGTTCCTCGTTTGTTTGGTGGAAAAGATTACCCCATTTTCAACTGAACAGAGCCTTACTGTTACCACTGTTATCACAGTTCTGGGGGGAAGGTCCCAATTATACTCTTTCCAGCCAAGTTTCTCAGCTGAGTTAAGAATGATGTTGCCACTATATAATCAATGACACCTGTAGGATCTGGAAATCACTGGAAAACAGTCTTAAGGGAAGTATTTGCTCTGTATATACATATATATATATATATATATATGTATATATGGGGNTTGCTCTGTATATACATATATATATATATATATATGTATATATGGGGGGGGAGGTGTTTAAAAGATCCATATATTAGAGATAAACAAGACTCACTATACAGACTCTCACTCCATCTCAGCATTACATTAAACCCATAATCCTTTATTCAGTACTTATAACATCTCCTGAAGTTCACTATAGAATTACAGGCCTTACACTTTCTATCATCCCCTATCTATGCTACTTAATTTAACCAGTACTGTAACAATTTCTACTAACATAGATGCTACTGATAATAAGAATAAACGTTAAAAAATTAATTTGGTAGATTTCGATGAAAATTAGAGTACCAGAGAGGTTTCTTTGAAGGTTTCTTAGGTAAAAAAATAGTTATCATAAAGATGTAACTAATTGTTCACAGTACAAAATGTTGAGGAAGTGTTTCTAAAAAGGTTACCCAAATGTTCAGTACTTTATTTTCTTACATTTATATTTCTTTTATAATTTCTTTTTTTGTTGTTGTTTGTTTGGGGTTTTTTGTTTTGGTTTTGTCCAAACAGTTTGAAATCAATTTTTCTTACCTATCACAAAAACGCCCTTCATTAGGATTTTCTACTGTGTCTCCCCTCAAAGAAGGTGAATATTACAAAGGAAAGTCTTAACCTTAACTTACCTCTGGTAAAATTAAAATTGCTTCTAAGCTTCTGAGGCTTATATTCCTTCTGTTCTTGAAATGGTCATGGGAAAAAAAGTATATAATTCTTTCTACACTGACTGCATGAACTTGACTTCTTTATTTCTTTTTTCTGGCTCTTCTTTTTAAACTGGAAGCAAGTACTACACATAGCAGATTGTCAAATGCTTGTAAAAAAAAAAGCTAGATTACATTAATTAATGTTGTATGTGCACTTGAAGTGGGTAATATAGTTCATCCTCTGGCACTCAGCTCATTAATTTCAAAATGTATGTTACTAAACCTCTTATCTTGGTTTTATCTAATTAAATTATTAAGATGAAACTTAATAAAATCAGAGGGTTTTAAATGTCATTCAAGGCGCAGATACTATTAAGAGATCAAATATTCATATTTTTAGAAGACTCAACCCAGCAAGACCTCTCTTTGTGTATGATCAATTTTGAGCTGAATTTTTTCCAAACTGAACTGTCTTTATTTCAATAATGTTATGATTTGCAAAGATAGACAGGAAATTAATACATACTACTCTGAATAGATAGGTTAATTGAGGTTCAGCCTCGTATTGTTATGTACATATTATAAACCATACAGAACCACAGAGTAAACTGGAATCCCTGCTTTGTAATCAATCAAAGTACCAGTCACAGAATCACAGGCCTACTCATGCTGGAATGGACCTCTGAAGCTTTTTATTCCCAACTCAGAAGCACCTCTGAGGTCACACCAAGTTGCTCAGGGCTGTGTCCTGTCAGGTCTTGAAAACTTCCAACGACAAAGACAGCACAACCTCTCTGGGAAACCTGCTCCATTGCCTGAAATGTCCTCATGGGAGACTAGTCTTTCCTGATATGAAGTCTGAGCAGCTCTTTTTCCTCAGCTTATGTCCATTGCATTTTGTCCTTTCATGATGCAACACCATGAAGAGCTTGGCTCTGCATTTTTGATGGCATGCTTGTACGTTTTGGAAGTCAACACACGACAATTAGTCGCTGAGTCTGTCAGAGCTCCCTTCCCTGACTCACTTGGCACTGGAAATCTTCACAGGATTCAACCAGGGCTACAGCATGTGCTTCTGACTGAACATAGAAGAGCCACGAAAGCTCAAAAGGTAGCTGTCAAGGGTGCACAGTAGAAGAAGATCTAGTGTAACACATAAGGTGCGGTGATAGGAGGATAGGGAAAGATTAGTTCTGGGGCAAAATAGTTTATCACTATTTTGGCACGTATCAAGTCAGAAAGTATGGGTACTCTAAACATGACATAAGCTAACACTGTTGGTTATGCATATTTGGACTGAAGAAACATCCTCACAGAGACAGCCACTTCTCATGCTACCAACATAATGAGTATTATTCATTGACAATATTAGCAACCACAGTCTTCTTGATCTTATTCTCTGACTGACACATGAAACAGAGGCATAACAATCTGTACAGTTAAGTTAGGTGGCCTCCTGGCCTCCTATCAAGTGTCCTTACCTACAGGGACTATTTAGAAATAACTGTAAGTCGTGTTATGTAGGTACATTCTAATCTGTGAGCATAAATATTTTGAAGAAAAACTTCTCCACACAAAATAAATTTGAGGTCACTGTACAAGAGAAGAAGCAACAAGGACCACATGCACATCACAAGAGAGGGGATGTATCTTCACTGTCTGGTCATATTTTGACTTTTGAATCCTTTACACAGACAGTTCACAGTATAGAAGCCGTGCCACAGCTAGCTGATGTTTTGCAGACACTGTGTACTGAGAATTTGGGGAATGGCTATTTTTAGGGTTGCAAAGTCAAGCATTCCAAACACAGAAGGTGTAAGGATTTGATACAGTTAACACATTATTAGTCCATAGCAATCCTTCTCAGGCAGGCTTAACAAGAGAGTGATGGTGTATACATAGTTTCCTAGTGTTTCACAGACAGAAGAGGAATAAAATGGACAGAACGGTTGGTACTCAAAGGGATTATCTCAGACCAGAATATTTTTCCTTTTACTCAGAAGTTTCTTCCTTCTGTTCTATCCCTTGCAAACATTTCATCTCAAAGTCTTACCTCTTTTCTGCCTCCAGGACCTAAATTTTCTGTGCCAGTACTCAGATTCCAATTTTCAAACTTGCCATCTGTTGTCAGAGATGCAACCTGTGTAGATGGATACTGCTACTCGGCTCTTCCCATCTGAATCTGATGAATTTCCAATCCTGCTCTTAGACCAGTGAAGGAGCTTGAACCTTCTGTGGTTTGAATTCTTACCTACAGCAGTGAATATGTTGCCTGCCACAGGGTGAGGCACATGTCTGCTTATATCTCAAGCTGAACACAAATCTAAGTGTCAAAAGCCTTGCCAGACTAGGGCCCAGAGAATGGGCGCAGGTACATGCAATGTGCTTTATAAATCTAGGGGTAAAAGTCTTAATGCATGATGGACTGGTATCTCTAATGCAGCCTGAATGGATGCCATGTTAATGCCCGTGGAATATGTGTGCAGCAGCTCTGTAACTTGGGTTAAGAGAGGATTCTGTTACCTTTCTGTTTTCCCTTTACCCCTCAAAATCCCCTTCAATATGTTGTCTTCAGAGAAATAGCTGGATTTAATTTTGACTTGTGCTGGAGTTAGCTACCTGTATATGATTGTCAATATCACCCGGTACGTAGAAGAGCTGGTGCAGTAAGCAAACTCAAGAACATGGTGTCTAGGGATGTGTGCGTGGATACAGCAGGTTCCAGACACAAGAAGCCTCCTACCATGAAGTCAAGAGCCAGGAGGTTAGGTGGTTTACAGCCTCTCGCCCATTTAAGAAGCACCATTTCTGAGTTCTTACTTGATATGATGCAGTTATTTTCAAATTAAAAAAAAAAAAAAATCCGTCACTGACAATAATGTCTTGTACAAAACAAAAAGCAAAACACTGTCTTATTTTGGAATGAGCAACCAGAACAAGAATTGAAAGGAGATAAGGAGATAACTTGAAGTACATAACTATAGATGAAGATCGTGCTTTAGCAAGATAAGGTCACTGAATCATGATACTGGGCAGGGCATTGCCTCTGCTGAACTACGCAGGACTGACCATGTATTAAACTGTGGGTTCAGGATTGGAACAAAGGTATTAATTTAATCAAATTGAAGGTATCATGTCTATTTGCCAGATCTATGAATGCACATGCAGAAAGTATAGTTGTTCGCACAGGAATGACAGTCGTCATTTAGCAACAAAACATTAAAGTGTATTGCCTGTTTTTAAAAAATAAAATAAATTCTTTGGGGCAGCCAAGATGTCTGTCCTGCTTTGTCAACTTTTGTCTTCTGAGGATGCTTAGGTAAACAACCACAATCTCCTGAAGGACAGACCAGCTCCGTGAGTAAGGTTGGTATGCTATAAAGGACTCTTGTCTGTATTCATTTTAGATTGTACCTACATAGGATTTATAGAAACAATACCTAGGTGGCACCGAGGAAGCTATCAGTGCTATTTACTGGCAATTTAAAGGAATAAACCTGCAGTTACGCCTGTGTTTGCTTTCCCTTGTGGTCTCCCTGCAACGCTTTCTAATCCTATTGTGACTTGATTGTTTCACAGCAAAGTGCTCCACAGAGGCCAGTAATTGGCACACAGGTTCAAATTAGATTGCTGTGTGTTTAGGAAAGCAGGGGTCATTTCCCATCAGCACCACTCATTAAGAAGCAGAGTGCTAAGTCGTCTACTACAAAAAATACTCATATGTAAGTGTTAGTATATATGTGTTTGGGAGAGAGATTTTATGTATAACCTACAGCAGAATTAGCCTATGATCAACAATATGCAAAACAACTTTAGTAAAGGAATATATTAACTACATACTCAATAACAATTTTCTTAGTGCTGCATCTGTCTATCTGTTGTAAAAAAATTGTTTTCATCTTGTAAATATGAAGTTAAAAAGGATGAAGTCAGAAGCAGACTTAGAGGCAGTTGAAAGGTTGGCCTTTTGTGCCCCTGGCTCTTGAAAATTTTAATCAGGCTCCCAGCATTAATTGCACATCAGACAAGTTTTAGTTCTGTTATACTCAAGGCCCCAGCCAGTTCCTGCACATTTGCTGTCATAAGGAAAGAGGAGCTGGGGCTCAGAAATGAATCTGTTTGGCTCCAAATTGACTGAAGGAAGAGAGAGAACATCAGTGTGCGCCAGAAAGGAGGAGAATAAAGAGCAGGTAGAATAAAGAAAAAAAAGAAATAATTGAAAAATCTGTCAAAATGTGCAAACACTATGTAAAAACCTTAATTCATTATTGCAACAAACAACTAATCATCTGATAATGTTTAAACAGAGGAGTGGCATTTGTGTAATTCTTGCCTCACCTAAGATATCCTGGGCACCTGAGTTTCATCAAACACTGAGTAGTGTCCTTTCCTCTAGCCTATCTATGACATGCATGTGGCTCCTTCAGTACAGAAAGCAGGCACTGCTGCACTCACATATCTGGGGAAATCTCACTTGCTATTCTTTAACCAAATGCATCACTCGTTTTTAACTCACACAGTATCATTACTGTGGTATAGCACCTGTTTTGCATAATGACCTAGAGCTTAGACCTTTCCTGCCAGAAACGGAACACCCATGGTGTAGCTTCAAGTGCCTGTATTCTTGTACCACCCCGCTGCAGAGTTCCATGGGAAGAGAATACCAGCGTATTTCTAGGGAGAGTATTTTCTGCTCCTTAATGAACCATGGGCAGGGAGGAGGGAAGGTCACTGCATAGAAATGGCACAAAGGTGGACAGAAAAGCGTTTGAGTATGCAGGGCTTGGTGGCAACAAGTTCACCTGAGACAGAGCAGATCTGAAATGCTGGTCCATGCCCTGAGGAATGGGTAGGTATTTCACATGATGCCTTGCAATTAACCCTTGGATGACTCCCTACCCTGTCTGGTCACACCATTTCATGAAGCTGTTTCAAGTTTCAAATCCCAGTTTCATTGAAAGAGACAGATGGGGTCTGGCATGAGTGCTTCACACTGTTGTCTGTTCCATTTCTAGTGGATCTTTATGTACCTGATCCACATCAACATCTTCCTGAACTCTTCCTCCATTCACTGGGTTCAGAGCTGATATGTTAAAGTCAGCCATGCAAATTCTGCTCCTAGTGCACCACTCAGCAG
Organism: Grallaria varia; assembly: GCA_013396735.1. Classification (NCBI taxonomy): domain Eukaryota; kingdom Metazoa; phylum Chordata; class Aves; order Passeriformes; family Formicariidae; genus Grallaria; species Grallaria varia. The sequence goes on from VWZG01009100.1 coordinate 130,064, forward strand.
GTGACTCTGTTCTTAAAACTTCCTTGTTCTTCCCTTCATGATTCTATTATTTAAAGTCTCTTGCACTCTTCCACAAGTCCTAAAGTCTCTCATGCTGGGGTAAGAACCTCATGAGAAAGGCCCAAATGGACCAGTGCATCGCTACATCCTGTAGTTTGGGAGCAGTATATTTTTGGACTCTAGTAGTGTTCAAAAATGCATGACTAAGAAAGATTGTAAAGAGAAAGAATGAGAACATACAGGGTTCTTTTGCTAGTCATCTCCTGTTCTCCAACTGCTTCCAGTTATGGGCCTTCCCAAAATAGCCTGGGATTCTATGCCTCCAGTGAACACCAGTTAATCTCTTTTTCAAAGTATTTGTCCAGTGTCCTTTAAACCTTTGCAAACTCTTTTCTTTCCAGGAAAAGTCTTATGTTCCTGAAAGCAAAATACATTGACATCATTAAGTAAACCAACTCATGCTTCCTTTTCCCTCTCCTCTTGCCAGAGAGATACATTTTTCAGACATCAGAATGAAATCTGCTGTGTATGTGAAAAGCAGATAACACTCTTCATTTTCACTTGCTCCCTCTGACGTGAGCCTTAAAGGTATACTATAATGATGCAACCTGTCATGGAGAGCAATATCAAATCTAGGATCATGATACAAAACAAGCAAAAAAATATACCTATCTGTGGAGTTTTGCTGCGTAAATGAAGTGAAATTTCAGTCAGTGCTGGCATTCCTTTTCCCCCCTCCCTGGGCACCATCATCCCATGTTGTGCATTATGACTTTTTATCTTCATTATCTTTTATATCCAGTATGGATATCTCTTTATATCCAGTCACAGCTTTGCAGAGACCCCTTATTTTTAGACCAGGACTGCATTCCTCCATCTTCTCATCATGTACCTATTGAAATGTTGTGAAATCCACAGCTATCTCTGGATTGAAAGCATGTTATCATGTAAAGTATTAAACAGGAATACAGTTGTTACTTCCGTTCTGCCGAGATTTGCCTTAGTCTCCCTAGGATTTTACTGCATATTCACTAACATGCTGAGAGTACATGTTTTTTTCTTGGTATGGCAACAGAAACACTGCTGCTCCCAAAAATCCCATTCATTGTTGTTGGACTTTCACAACTATAAACATGGGGGGAAAAACTGCTTGCCTGTTTTTTTTCCTACAGAAGACAAACTGTGAGAAACCAGAGTGATATACACTTACCATACCAGAATGAAAGACACAGATGCACTTTCAAGAAACTGGGGATGTCAGGGAGGGAGGGTGGCAGAGAGAGAAAGAAAAAATGAGCACAATGGAAATTTGAAAATTTGCAGAAATAAATGGATTCATAAGGTTTTATTTTATGACCCAAATCACGTAAGAACAGGAGAATCGAAGTCCCATTTAGCCCAGTATCTTGCCTCCAAAAATGGCCAGTAGTGGTGCTCTAAGTGTATAACCATGTTCTAACAGATCAACTGCTGATAAAACTTCTCCAGAATAGTCTCTCAGTTACTACTGATTTCCTGAATGGAAATCTATCTGATGGTCCAGGGCAGATTTTTCTTTCATTCTTTCATGCGTTTCTTGTAAACAAATGACATCTTAAGCATATACAACATTCACTGACTAGTTCACAGCTAACAAGCACCTTTTCTCTCTTTTAGACCTACTATTTGCTAGTGAGCAAACTACAAGCCTTGCTGAAGTCATTGCATTTGTTCATATGCTTACATCTCTGGGTTATGTTCAGAGTGAGATTCTAATAAACTCCTCTGATGTGTATTGCTCAGAAGTAACACAACTTTTCAAAGGTTCAAAATATGGTATAAACTCTGTTGGTCTCCCTATTACCTGTCAAGACTTTTTTTTTTTTTTTCTCCAATGCATTATTTCTAATTTATCTCCACTCTTTTTAATTTATTCTAGAGATACCATGAAATCAAAAGAATACAAAAATACCATAAAAAGGTTAAATACAATAATTTAATCTATAGAAAAGACAGTATGTAACTATCAGACCAGTCTAACTTATGTCCCATGACAGGTCAAAGAAAGTTCATTCCTAATAATGCAAATCACAAATCAGTGGATCAGGAACAGCATATATGAAATGATGTCCAAAACATTCATAACAGGGTTTTTCCCTTATAATTATTATTAGCTTGGTAATATTCGTTAGTGACCTATCTCCTTCTGCTGATTTAGTAAAGTACACCTAATAACAAGCAGGGGTCAAATGTACAAACTAAATGACACTGTATTCCCTAGGTACATAGTGCAGTTTCTAATGATGTAATAAATGCCTTGCAGTGGTTTTGTCCCACACACCAAAATTAAGCCTATTAGAGTAAAATATACCAGTTGAAAACATTACAAATCTTGCCTGGAATATAAAACAAACCATCATAAACAGTGCGAAAATGGCAAACTACCTCTTGTGTTAGAGAAGCTGAATCTCTAAAATAGCTTTTATTTCAGTTCTCAGTTAAAACATCAAGGCTTCAGAGATATTGCATATTTATTATACAAAGAGCAAGAAAGAGAGAAAGCAGTATCGCATTGTTGCCCCTTTTTTTTCAAGAGGAATTAATTTATTTTTTTTGCCAGGAATTAACTGTGACTTCAACAAAAAATGTAATTTTTTTGAGAATCCATCATTTTTCATGAGAAGGAGAAAGTATTGTCCTATAATTTTAGGCTTCATATGAATATTTTAGCGCAGAGAAGATGACCTTCTCTTAGACAAAGAGAGTTGGTTCACAGTTCAGGGAAAAAATAATAAGAAGAATAATCATAAAAATTCATCTCTGTATTAAGGGTAGCCATAAAATCGGATAGTCCCTCACTTAGCTGTGCTGGAACCCACTCAAGCCACTGAGTTTAAAACTGTGGTATTATTATTCTTTGATGCCTACAGCTTAGCAGCACAAAGCTGGTCTCCAAGCACTTACTCTCTATAAAGAAACAAAAATGTTTGGCCTTTGGGCTGTAAATATTGTGTCACCATTGATTTTTAACATATAAACTGTATTTTCCTGAATGTCAAGTATTCTCAAAGTGCAGGGACTCCCATGAGCATGAAGTGTCAGGAATTAAAGACAGTATAAAAGCAGGAGCTACAAGCAAGGAAAGAAGAAAGTGATAGCGAGAAATGAGAGAAAGAAGAAATGAAAGAATAACTAATATGAATTTGGCAAAGTATTATATTATCGTTTATCTCCCAGATGAAAATATCACCTAGGGAGCATACCCAAGATACTATCAATAAACATTTCTTACTAGATCAGATTTTTTTTTCTTTAAGGATTTGTGTATGTCATGCACTAGAGAAGATTTTTTTTTTCCCCCAGCTATGTAACAGGGTTGATTTGGGGATCAGACACGTAAACAGGGAAAGCGTCAGTACCTGAATGGAAATGTGCCTCTGAAAATTTGCTGCTATTGCCTTATAGTGCTTTAGTGTTTGCTATTTGTGTTCTATCTGCTTCTTTGATGCTACTTTGCCAAACTGATCTCCTTGAGGAAGTGTTTCAGAGCAGGACGCTAACTTTGCTGAGTCAGATGAACTAGAATTAAGTCACTTTGTTCTCTGCATCAACTCCAGTCATGTCTGCCTTACTACCACAAAGTACAGAGGGATGACTTGGAGATGAACATATCTGCCCCCCTAAAATACCTGGCTTGAATCCAGGCTGAGACAACACCTTGATCACACAGCTAGAAAGCAAAGCTGAGAGGGATTCAGCCTACTGGATGCAATGTCCTTTACAGTGCAGCCTCAGGCAGTGCGATTCTGTAATGTCCTTTACACAGACTGATGGTCAGTCACCAGTCTATCCAATAACTAATAAAAAGAATATTCTTTTTTTTTTTTTTTTGGTGGTTATTTAGAGCAGACCCATCTCCATAGCTTATTTCTATAATCAGTGCAGGAAGACAAGGGTCCTGAGAGGACAAAGCAGAGTATCTTGGGACAGATTCCTCCTCTGACTCTTACACCTCTCCCAGAAACTTGTGGGAATATTTCCCTAAGCCAGACCTTTGAATAGCAAATTCAGTCCAGACTGAAGGAGAGACACTGTCTTTCCTCTCCCTAAAATGTCTTCAAGCAGCTGTACTGTAAAAGTTGTGGTTTGCTTTTATCTTTCCCTGTCCCACATAACATGATCCGAAATAATTGGAAGGATATTACGCACGAGATTCAGAGATTTCCTTGAACTATTTTCTCATTTATTGTGTTTACTAGATGTTTCTTTCAGAACTTCAAAAATGGTCTGGCATCCATCTCAATTTTACTTGCCTAAGAACAGTCAAGTTACTGTCAGATATTATCTCAGATATTTACACAAATTCACTATTTAATGTGAAGCATTCCTTAAATATACAGGCACATATGCCCACTCCTCTTCATAAGGTTAGTGAACTCTGAGTTCTGCAACATTATAGGAACATGAAAGGAGTCTTTTTGATAAAGGCTTGAGAGATGGTGAGAATTTCCAACTCCCGGTGTTAAAGCACTTGTCTTAGCAGCAGATATCCAGGGCCTGGAAAACCTGCATTAGAGACCAAAGATACTCCTTCTATTTAGTTTATCAAGGTGAAGATTAAGAAGTTATTTGACAAGTATAAAAGCGCAATCATAGGAAAAGACTTTTCACAACACGTTCTTTATATGTAAACAAAAGTGTACCACTTTCCCAGAGCTAGGCATAGCTATGTTCAGAAATAAAAACAAGATCTGGTCTATTCAACTAACTAAAGTTACACCAGATCTCCCCCAAAACGTTTATTTGTGTCAGTTGGATTACCTCCTGGATAACAGCTACAACTAACAGTTTCATTAGACATTGGAAAAATGAACTCAGGACTGCATTCTATGGCTAGAAGTGACTCTAAGAGGAATAGCATCATCTATAAGGTGTGATGGAAGGATCCCAGGGTGAAATTCCAAGTCTGGTGGTGATTAAGAGATAATACAAGATGCATCTTCATCCGGATGTAAAACATCTATGAAGAAGAGCAAAGAAATTGGTGATGTAGCTGCTAAGACGTGTATCTTGTCAAGTTACACAATATTAGCTCTTAGGTGCTGTCAATTGATTTTGAAGTACTATTTAAAGGCATATTTGAAGCCCTTAATAGGACCCATTTGTTTCTGAGATCCTCTTTTTATGCGACTGACTCCGAAAGAGAAACTAAATCATCTCTGTTTAATGAACAACTACCTGTAGTCACCATGATCTCCAAATGGCACCTGAGTCCCCTCATGATCAGAGCTCTGCAGTTGCAGGTGGGGACCCTTCGGCTGGATTTTGAAGGAGGAACAGCTGCCGCCTAAATGCTCATACATATTTGTGGCACATAACTTCTGATTGGTATAGGTGGCTTTAAAACAGATACTGTGGATTAAACCAAGAGAAAATAAAGCCTACCAATTTGTCAGAAGCAATTATTGGAGCTTTAAGTTGTACTCCCACCACAAGGGAGAAGTATCTTCTTTAATAAATTAGAACATTATGAGCAACACCCACATAATGATTCTAAAAAAGTCTGGGATCCACTAAAGATTGTAAAGGGTACAGGTACTCCTACACATTTCCAGGAAATTGTTTAACTTTATATCTAACCAGTAAATTTGCCTTTCTCTCTGTCCCTCTCTCACACCCTCTTAGAATGATAATAACAACATTTTATTCTACAGCAGGAATCATGACAATAGTTCATATTGTGCAGGAATAGTTTTGAAAATCTAAAATACAGCTATTGATTGTCTCAAACTATTTAATTTTCAATTAAGCGCTGAACTTTAGAACTGGCAGAATCTACAAGATTTTTCTATCCTTGAATAGCAGTTCTATGAATAATACATCTTGCTACAATAGTGCAGTCAGACACTGGTATAATTAGATACATTTCTGAGGTCTGCCTATGGTTCATGCATCAAACACCGATCCTTCAGGCTGCCTTGTATAGGTCTATAGGCTTGGGACACTAAAGAAATGAACACAGTCATGCTAACAGTGCCCTCACTCCAGTTACAGATGTAAGATGACAGTGTCTGCTCCAAGGCATACTAATTACAAAGTATTTAGCAGTCAGACTCTACCACACACCTGCCAGAAGCAGAGAGGGGGAAATGTGATATCCTTGTTTCTTATGTTACACAGATCCCAGCTGGAAGTTAAGTTCTTAAGAGCCCAACGACTGTATAAACCATATGCTATCACAGTTCAATCACACCCATAAGCTTTCCTCATTTTGGTGTATATTTGGCATTACTGGATAATGTGACATCTTCAGACTAATCGAATATCTTAACTGGTGGGAATATTAAGATAATACAGTGCTACAGATAACATCAATTGCATTATGTTAGTGTGTATTTCTGCAAAACAACTCCAGCTCCTAACCTGTTCTAACTATAAAATTTGCCAGGATGCAGCCCGTTTAGTCTAGACACAGATTTTGTTATTTCAATTTATGCCTACTGTGGATCTTAACATTTTGAGTCCAAAGAGCTCCTAGAAAAAAACATTAGCTCTGACTGAGTGAAAATTTTGCTATGTAGATCTACCTTTACCTAAAGGAAACAATATATAAATCAATTAGAAGAATCTAAAAAATACAAAATGCATAAATTAGATATGTCCAATCATTTTTTGTTTTAATAATTAAAGTCAGAATAGTATCACCTTTAAAAATCATACCTATCCTAAAGTTCTATAAAGATTTATAAAGAAAGAGAAAAGGACCAGAAGGGGAAAAGGAAGAGCAAACTGATTTACTGATTCACTCCAATTTAAAAAGGGAAAAAGGGAAATTAAAAAAAAAAAACCAACCAAAAAAACAAACAAACAATCAAACAAAAAATGTTTAGCTGCACTGTATTTTGGATATGTGTTTATCAAATTCTCTGTCCAAAAGTTGTTTCAAGAAGCCAGGTACTTTCAAACTGGGGGAAATTTATTTTTTTTTTCTTTTGACACTGGTGAAGAGATCATCTTTTTCAGAATCAGGGAAATGTTTTGCTTTCACATCATAATATTCACTTATGTCAGCTGAACCCAATGTTTTCTACAATAGTATTTTCACCTGACTGCTTAGGCCCCTGGCCACAGGGCTAACACAGTTGCCCAACATCACTCCTTGGCTCAGTCAGTATTTGAACCCACAAACTCTGATTTCACAACAGAAGCTTAGTCCTCTGGCTCACAGAATCTGCGTTATAGAAATCCATATTACTACAGAGCTGAAGGCAAGAAACACTTAAAAGCTGCCTGAAGAGAAAGAGTCAGAACCACAATAGCAGCAAGCCACTTCAGTGTGGGCTTACAAAACCTTTGTTCATATACACTGGTTCTGTCATTAGCACACAGGGGCAGAGGGCAATCTGCAGAAAAAAAAAAAAAAAAGTGGTTCCCTAATGCTTCTACACATGTTCTATTTCAGTCTTAATGACTTTGGGAGGGAACTCCATCTTGTATACACAAAATTTGCAGCTGGAAAGTAAAGATGCAATCAAAGAGCTTTCAGATGAAAATTTTGAGAGAATATTTTTGATGAGCAAGCTAACTGTAATAGATTTTGGGGGTTTTTTTGTCATTCTCTCCTCATCCTTGCAAGCTCATCACTCTTTCTTGCTTTTGATTTTGTCAGTGGAGAGGAGAAATAGAAAATCCTATAAAAGCACAAAACTTATTTTATGACCAAACACCAGAAGCTCTTGTATGTAACTTCCATTTAACAAAAATGCCTATGTTCATTTTTTGTTTCAACTGGAAAAACAGAAATTGTTTCAAATATCATCATTTGTGAAACCCAGCTGTTTTCATTACCATGAAAGAAATTTGGAACCCATACAGTTCAACTGTTCTGTTTACATGTCAGTTTCAAGCGATTAAAGGGAAATGAGAAAAGCGATCTAGCTTTTTCCTTCCCACTATTTCTTCCTCCTCGTCTTGCTCAAACCAAATAACCAAATGTCAGTCATAACTCAGTGAAATCTCTTGATGACTTGCATGCTGACTGTTTATCTGAAAGAACAGAATGAACTTTTCAGGATTTCATCTACTGTGTGGTTTTATCTTCTTGGCTAAAGTGTATTTTTCAGTAATTTAGATTTATGTATCCTTCTGTGTGGGTGGATAACTCAGGCTCTAACACAGTGCTTTCCACCCTTCTGTCCTTCAGATACAGATAACTGTGGCAAAAGAAGATCTAGACCAGACAGGTGGAAAACAGAAAAGGTGAGAAAAGAACAGCCACATATCAGAATGTTATTGCATTTTCCAAGGAAGAACTCACAAAGAAAACATATTCCCACTTCAGAACCTGTCATGCTACTAAAAAATCTGTGTACACATTCAAATCCCATCATTTAGATTAACACTTCCCTTTGGAGAGCTCAGCTCTAGGTGTCAGCATTGCTGCCAAATGTGTTTATTTGCATTAACAAAAGTATCTCCTTAGCCCCTTCCTCATCACAGTACTGCTTGTTGTGTTGTCAGAAAAGGCAAATATAAATTCAAGTATAGGTAGGGTGCACAGCTGCTCTCCTCTTCCAAGATTGCATGGGCTTTATTTGCTAGTGAGAGAAAAGCAAATTCTTCATCCTTTATTTCTGCATGATTGACACTTTGCATTTGACTAGAAACTCACTAAACCAGAGGTTTGCTGGAATTGAGTATCAGAGGATAATCCCAGTGTGTGACAGTTGGCAAATTGGAGTTCAGCACTGTTCCCTAAAAGCAGGACTTGAGCTGCCTAAAGAACCAAGCAATTTCTCTTCCAAATGGACTACTAAAGATCTGGACTTCTTAAATTACTTTCTCCTTTTCCAAGTGGTGCCCTTGATTCCAAACTACTTTATAAATGGAGCAATAAGAGCTACAAGAGGTTGTGTTAGATTACCATTAGATAGTCTCTCCTCTCATAAGGATTTAAGTCTGTTATTCTCAGTGTATTTAATTTATGCCTAATTCTAATTAAATACTTGATTACGCATTGCATTTCACTGCTTTGCATGAAGAATCTCATCTGCTTGAACACTGTGAGGAATAGATAATCAAATGAGCAGTTACTAACAATATTTTACATAAATCTACACAGTTATAACTGAAAATGAAAACTAGTGAGGTTTTGTGATCATGCTACACAAAAAACACGTCAAAACAGAACAATGTAACCAGTGACAATGTCACTTCTTGCTACTTAAGGATCCATAAGATAGGAAAATCAGATATTAAGTGTATATTAATTACCTGCCTATGGCAGCCATCCTAGTCACTGCCTAAAAGAAGCAGTGTTTTCTGCATCCAACTCTTCTGTGGCATCACAAGCAGAAGGAACCCAAATGGTCTGAGGCACCGGAGCCACTCAGATCTATTCCTCACCTTTCTCCTTAGCCTGTTTCCTGAATGTCTTCACTCATGGGAGCCAGTTGTCTAACTCCTATCAACCGTATCAGTAAATAGTAAAGCACAGACCAAATTCTGTACCATTGCTTGAGTTTAAGCTAAGAATGTCCACAAGAGGAACTCGGAACTGAAAGTGGTTTGATTTTTTTTTCTGTTACTAAAGCAAAACACTCCTTTAATACTTTAGACAATATTAGGGATTTTTTTTCCCTAAAACTGACATTTATTATGAATGCTTCTTGAGTATACAGTGGTGTGTTCTATCTTTATAAAATAAAATATCAGGCTTTGTTTCACATTTATTATTAATGCAAGATACACCAATCTCTCTTAAAACTGTTGTATCAGGTGGTATTTGCAGGTGCAATTGTTTTGTTTAGCACATACTGTTTCAAGAAAGGGAGAGAGATAATGTTTCCCTCACAGTCCATTGATTGGTATCTCAGCAGGGAGCTGGACACATACCTATAGTTCACAATATGTGCTCAACTATAGACTCCATTCCACAGTGCCCTGCCTCTAGTGCCACAAAACTGCGTTCACTCACGTATTCCCACCTTCAGCTTCATGCTTTTCTATATGCAAACAACACATCATACACATCCCCATTATGGGAATGTCTGAGGGGAATAATCTTTACTTGCAATCAGAGGTCAGAAAACACACTGTGGTGTGCTTTTGAAGACTGGATATATGCACTGCTGGTGCTGGTATAGCGCATCTGGCAAGAAAGGGAATCTGGTAAAGCTCTGCTGCCTGTGGAACAGCAAAGTGTTGACCTTTTCAGGAAATCTGTTGAGAGAAATATAAGTCCTAAAACAGGAGAAAACCTCCACTGAAAAAACTCTGCCATTAAAGTGATAAGCACATTGGAAACGTGGCCCAACTACAGTGACGGGAAAAAAAGGCCAGAGAATTTGAATTACCGTTGTCTTGCTGGATGCATTATGAAGGGGTTTTGGAAAACTTTTATGTTCTTTTTTAGTCAATTGCATTTGGTTTGAGGGCTTTATTTTTCCAGGAGACTGTCCTAGTGCACTTGGCACATGTGTTTGTTCTGGGATCTCTATAGGTAAATCAGCAAAGGGCTTGATGGGAAGATCAACTGAAACGGCCCGAAACCTCACCTATAGGTCAGTACCTAGGAGTAAGTAGTCCTATAAACTAAGGGACAAAAATACTCACATCCAGAGGATCATTCGCATGTCTCTCTTCACTCACTGTGTGGGTGATTACTCCTTACTCAGGTGTTTTACTGGAAAACTAACAGGTAGTTAGGTGGAATCCAAATCAAAAAGACAGCTCTGTTGCTATTCATTAGATATACTAGAAGAGCTCTGTATGAAAGAGAACATCTGAAGAAATCAGTAGTTACTGGGTGATATATAGAGAAAAAAAGAAGAGATTTGTTTTCTTTTTATTGCCCGGTTATCCAAAGGAGTTACAGTTGTATATTGTATCTAATTTTTAAATGATTTTTTATTGGTGAATATCTGTTGTGTGTTTTGACAGATATGTCTTGCTTTTTTCTGTAAAAGACAAATATTCTTTAAGTCCAATAAAGGCAAACCTTTTATGTTTGTACTTTTATTATGGCTGTGTCTTAACATCTATTGACATCATTAATTTTTTTCTGTATTTCAAAATACTAACAATGGGAGCTAGCATCTAATCTGAATTTTAGAAAAGTTAAAAAAATTAATATGCCAGGAGTTGCTGCTTATCTCTTACTTGACTGATCAGCAAACAAAAAACCAAACCAACAAAAAATGACTGAGCTGACATTATATATTTAATGGGGGTAGAGACTGATATGTAAGCCACTGTAAATACCATTCATGAAATCTCCCACTAAGATCAGAGGTAATACAGCTGTCATGTCTTGAAAGAGTGGTTAAGTATTGTTCCTGATGATTCAGACATTGAACTGATGACAGGGAATCATAAGAAGAGGATATAAAACTCTTTTAAGTCAGTGAGTATCTGAACAGCAGAATTGAGAGAGCAGGAAAAAAGTATGCAATAAGACAGAGAGAGTTGTTCAAGGAAAGTCAATGTTAGAAAATGCTGACCCTCTGCTATTAGCTGATAATTTTTAAAGGGACTTTTAAACTGAAGTATCACTGTGTGGAAGAGTTTTCTGAAAGCCTTGTTCAAACTGCAATGGGTAGGCAGCTAATTTTCCATGTAATATTATCTGAGGTGTGGAGGATCCTGAGACGATACACCAACACAAAAGACAGCACATGACCACAGTATTAGTTTCAGTGAGTTCAGTGGTACCATCTACAAGACAGCACATTAAGTAATGAGTTCTAGCAGTCCAGTTGTGCTGCTTGTGTCATTTTCCTGCCTAAATATTTTATATATAAAAGTATCACTGGGACTCAAACAATGAAATTATAACAAGAAAGCATGCATCTCTTTAATGCTGCAAAATCAACTATGTAGTGGTGCATATCATGTGACTTTTTGGGTGGGTTTAACAGCCTCTAAAGCTTTCTCAGCACTACTTCATGTGAAAATTGGAAGAAACCCATTTTTTAGTTGAAATATCTAGCAATAAAGTAATACACTCTCCTCTTCTAAACGAGATAAGGAAATGTATTTTGTTAATATTTATGCTATCAAAACCACTACAAGGTGCTTATAAATAACAACGGGCCTCTGAAAAGACTACCTCCTATCTCGAAGTACTTATGAAAGAAATACAAGTAGAGAAAAATAACTCTGCAACTGACAAATTATGTTAATCTAATGACAGAAGTTTCAAAAAAAATAAGATGGAACAAACAGGAGGGAGATTTTACTTTTGTAAGTGCTCCACATGGAACTCACTGTACAACTGTATAGATGACTGCATCACACACTGATCTATAGTAGATATAAGAGAAAAAATTACTTTTAAAACAGAAGACCACAAAGAACACAGCAATATTTTTTTACCTTTTTTTTTCTTTTTGTGAACCTCTTAAAGATTTCTAAGGAGTCAATCTAGCTGCTTGAGTCAGTTTGAGCTAAAATAATTTAAGACTTCTGAAAATGTTAATAAAGGTGCTAAAATTTATTTTGTTAATTGCTGGAATAATCAATAACTAATTTTCATTCTAAACTAGGTTCTTCATGTGTCTTAAATAACCCAACAGAAGATCATTTACATCTCAATAACAACCCTTAACAGTGTCATGTCATCAAAATCCAAACTAAATCTCAATAATGTAGGTTAGTGACCAGTAAAGGACTTATTACCTGGGTCAAGTCCCTGGGGACTATGGTGAGCCAATTGGTGAATGCTTTGCTTGTGTGTGGCTTTTACTTCAAAACATGAGCATGGCATCCCATAGGAGTGATCCCATTATTGGGTGCTATGTTATTTTCTAAATGGTTATACATTACATGTATTTCAGGAGCCTGCAGCAGATTTGTAATATGAAGGTCAACCAACCATAAAAAAACAAAACAACAACCAAAAGAGGAAGCCAAAACAGAAGACAAAGTAATATGAGGTAGAGTGCTTTAAAATAAGCAAATAAATAAGGCTTTGAAAGCTTACTTGCGTCTTCACCTTGCTTCATTAAAATGTTTCTGTGTAAGACGGTAATTAGCAGAAATGGAAAGTAAATGTATATTAGTCTTATGTACTATCTAGGAAGAGAGAAAGGCGTAACTATTTTAAGTTGCATTTTTAACAATGCTTTTGTGATACCAACATGCTTACTGATGATATTGAAATTTTTATGTTAATTAAACAACCCCTAACCACTCAGTACATCTCAGATATATACACTTTGTAATTACCTCCATTATTGAAATAGCTAGTTTGATTTATTCTTGCCACAGTAACATTCTAGCTTCTGTTATTTTTGTCTTTAGAAAAACATAGGTCCCAGTGAGGGAATATAAAACTATTACTGTAAATTAAATATTAAAGCTAACTTATTTTTGCATAAGAACACTGTCAAATAATGGTGATAACTGTTCCTAAGAAATGAACTTTTTTTTTTTTTCGCATTTTTTGGTACACAAATTAAAATCTAATTTTCAGTTCTTTTGTAAATTCATATAGTTAGCGGGTTTAGTTTTACTGATGGCAGTAGCTTAACAGGGAGCTATTATAGTCTTAGCTTAGTGATTAAGAAATACAACATTGGTTGAAGAGCTTGGCCTTTTAGTCTAGAATGGATTATCACTTGATCCTTCCTTAAGCATTTTTATACGGGAGTGCATTATCCTTGGAGCCACCCTGGGCTCCATGCCTCATTAACCTGGGTGTTAGATAAATCAAAGGCAGCCTCAGAGACAAAGATAAGCAAACTGCAGGCCAGCAAGACGATGATGTATGGATCCAGGAGGCTAATAGGAAAGTATTGACAGGAAAATGGTGTGCTTATCCTGCAATCACTGCATATTGCAATGAGAGCTCCCAAAAGCAGATGGGATACACTTCAGGGAACGCAGGAGTAGGAGATTGTTAGGCAGAAATGGATCTTCACATCTTAAATTCTAACGAGAACTTTCTTTGTGGCTGCAGAGAAGCAGCAGAGAGAGCACAGCAGAGAGGTTAGTACCCAGCATTTACAAACTCTAAAAAGTGAATTCATGGTAGGAGTAAACATTATTATTATTTCACAATTGTAATATAACCACTAAAGCTGAATATCACATATGTCAAACATTAAAACAAACACACTTTGCCGAGACAATACACAGGACATAACTCCATATACTAGGAAAAACAATTTCTGCAGCCTTCTGCAGAAAACATAATACCTTTCCAATGAGGAAAGCAGTGGGATCAGCAAAAATTCTTACAAAATAGGGTGCATTCTGTGTTTTCCCCTTGTACTTGCTTTTCCTTCAGTTTGAAAGGTAACATTTTCCAAAGGATCTAAGTCTTAGCCAAAACCCACCTCTTAGGTTCAGTAAATAGTCAGTTTCCACTATTTGGAAAAGACAAAAAGTGCTCCAAGTTTTGTAAGGCCTGATGCTGGTTTTCTGGGGTTTCTTTTTCAATACTCAATTCACTGGATTGATTTTAGAAGGACTTTTGGATGTTTTGATTGTTTGTTTGTATGTTTGTTTAAAGTGCGGATTAGAAAGTAGCTGAATTAAGGGAAATACTAAAAAAATTTCCAATCAATATCAGTATGATCATGTGGCTCTTTGCTCCCCCACCACATGATGTGTTTATCCAGCTGTGCTGGACAGTTTGTCCAGAAGGATCCTGTGAGAGACAGTACTGAAAGCTTTACTGACATCCTAAAAGATTACATGAAATGGCTTCCCTTGATCAGTGAGGTGGGTTACCTTATCATAAAAGGAAATCACGTTTGAGAAGCAGGACTTTCCTCTCATGAAGCCATGCTAGCTGTGACTGAAGACAGTGATGTCTTTCAGGTTTTTTTTCAATACCTGCTAGAATAATCTTCTCCATAACTTTACCAGGCACTGAGATGAGACTGACAGGCTGGTAGTGTCCAGGGTCCTCCTGCTTGCCCATCTGGAAAATCAGGACAACATTCGCCATCTTCCAGTCAGCTGGGACCTCTCCGGATTCCCAAGACTCCACAAAAATCATTAAGAAGATTTTGCAATTGCACCAGCCAGATATTTGAGGATTCTGGGATGAATCTCATCTGATCTCATAGATTTGTAGGGATCAAACTGGAGCAGCAGATCCCACATAATTTCAGAGTCAACTGGGAGTTGATCTTTCTTGCAGCCATGGTCCTCCAGCTCAGGACACTGAGATCCCCCTGGTCCTTCAACTGTGTTGAAGGCAGAGGAAAAGAAAGCATTAAACACCTCTGCCTTTTCTCTGTCCCTGTTTGTGAGGTGACCATCCTCATCCTGTAATGGGTCAATGATATTTCTATACTGCCCACATTTCTGGCCAGCTTCAATTCCAGTTGAGCTTTGGCCACATGAGTTATCTCCTACAGCAGCAAGCAGCATCCCCGAATTCTTCCCATGTCACTTGACCTTTCTCCTGCTGGGTACACAACTTCCTCTTTTGCTTTATTTCCCAAGTGAAGATCCCTGCTCAGCCAAGCTGGCCTTCTGCCTCACCTGCTTGATTCTCACATTTGGGAATTGCCTGCTCCTGTACCCTTAGGAGGTGATGTTTGAAAAGTGACCAGCACTGATGAACTGCAGCACCCACCAAAGCATTTTTTGCAGGGGACCTTACTTACTAATTCTCTGAGCAGCCTGAAGTCTGCTCTTCTCATGTCCAGAGCTGAGGTTTTGCTGGCACTTTTCCTCCTGTCAACAGAGATTTTAAACTCAATTATTTCATGATCACTGTGGCAAAGATGGCCACCAATCTGCACTTCACTCATGAGATCCACTCTGTGGACAGGCAGCAGATCTAGGAGGTCCATAGCAGTCTCCCACAATGATATCCACACTATTTGTTTGCCCTTGATTCTTATCCAGAGGCTCTCAGCTGTGCCATTGCCAACTGTGAGTTTCATACATTCTAATCCTTCTATTGCAAACATTTGCCTCTTCTGCCCTGCCAATCCCTCCTCAAGAGCCTGGAACCATCCACAGGTCACTCCAGACACAGATCTCATCCTGCCAGGTTTCACTTATGCCAGTGGTGTCAAATCTCTGTGACTGGGTCAAAGCCTTGAACTCTTGTTTGTTCCTCATGCTGCATGCATTGATGTATAAATATTTCAGGTGTAGTACTGGCAGCCAACACATCGTGAGGCAGATTGAGACATCCCATGAGTGCTCATTTACTCAAGTTTTGACTCACTGTGCCATTGCCCATCCCTGGTTCGCCTGGCTTTGTCCCTTTTCCCCCTTCCAAGAGAGTTTAAAGCTCTGTCAACAAGCTCTGCTAGCTCCTTTCCTAGTTCCTGTGCAGGAACTCTTTTTCCCCTCTGCGACAGGTGCATCTCATCACATGTCAGTAGACCAGGTGTTGAGTAGGGGACTCCATGGTCAAAAAAATTTTTTTTACCTTTACACCACTCACTGACCTGATGGATTTGCCTGTTCCTATCAATGTTATTCCTTGTTACCAGAAGGATCAAGAAAACAACCACCTGTGCTCCTGATCCTCACTACCAATCATCCCAGGGCCCCAAAGTTGCTTTTGATTGCCCTCCAACTTCTCTTCGTTATTTAATTGAACAACCAATATTAGATAGCAATCAGAGGACCTTATTAGACTGGAGAGTTTGCCAGTAATGTCCCTTACATAAGCCCCTGGGAGACAGCAGACTTCCCTATGAGTTGTGTCTGCTCTGCATATTGAGTCCTCCCTTCCTATTAGAAGGAAGCCTCCTATTATAACTACCCTTCTTTTTCTGTTAATAGTGGAGGTCTTGTTGTGGGATACAGGTGGTGTTGTTTTAAGAAGCCCCACTGCCCCAGAAGGACCTTTGTCCACCTCATCAGTTGTCTGGCCTTCTAGTGCCAGAGTCTCATACCTGTTGTAGAAGGCACCAGTCCAACCTGTCAGATTTTGAGAAGGGGGAGGAACCTTCCCCCAGTATGTGCTGTGGCCAGTTTTCAGCCTTCATCTTTAACAGACCCTTGAACAACAGTCCTTTGACGAATTACACTCTTGGGTTCTAGTCCACCATAGGTATGAATACAGGTTTGCACTTGACACTCCTAGGTGGAAACGCAAGTTAATGGGAGCCTATATACTTGTCCTTTGCTATGTTGCAACAGTTTCCCTTCCTCTATATTAATCCTTTGTGTTTCTGCCTTCCTACAGCCTATATCCAGCCTTTATTGTATAATTCCACCTGGCTCAGTGGACTACTACCTCCTCTTCACACATGTTCTGAGATAAACTGCTCCTTCTTTTCTTACAATCACTAGGGGAAAGGATAAGAGCAAATGTGAGCAAGCTCCTCCATGTTTCCTTGGCTGATAAAATGGAAAGGCTTTGTTTACAGGCCCAGGGAGCTCTATGAATGCAAAGCTTGTCTGTGTCCCTGCTACAGGTCCTCACAGTGAGGAGGGAGACCTAGAGCCCTTAGTGCTGACTTCAAACATCAGTCTCCTTTCCCAGCAATTCTGTCAGGCCCAATGAATCTTTTCTAAGCAAGTGAAAATAAAGCAAGCCATGGATTTATAATTTGGCTGAGATAGGAGAAGTTTGAATAGGGATGGTTAGAAAGCATTATCTCTTGTTTCAGCAGCATCTCTTTTTTCTGAAATGCTTGACCTTTTCCATAAAAGGATGAACAAATATAATTTCCAGAAAAATACTCATTTTTTTTATCATCAAACCTAGCCACCAAAATGCTGAACAATCTTCGCTGATTATTTTTTTGCAAACTGGTTTTGTTTCGGGCAAAAGTATAGCATAGAAAATTATAGTCCTAATAGTCACAGTGCAACAGAGTTAAAACCAACTGAACAGAGACTCTTGTAAGGGAAAAGGGCACAAAATGTAGCCCATATGTTCATGAGAGCCCCACCCTGAACGATTGTAAATACTCTGCTTTGAAAGAACTACAGAGCTTTGAAAATTACTTTCCCTTCACTAGACTATTCTGAAACAAGGTTACAAGGAAATCTCTAAGTACGTCATAGCAGTGAGCCACCACAGAAAGAAAAAAGATGTAAATACACCATTTTGTAATTCTGCAACTTTTAGTAGCAACATTCCAGGAGTATGGAACTTTTACTTTTTTCTGGTTGTTTTTTCATCTGCTCTATCATTACCCCTTCTCTCCCGCAGAATATAGAACTGCTAAATTTGTGATGTGTACCAAACCCCAACAGTTTGGGAGTTTACTCTTTTTATTACAAAAATCCCTTTGCCATTTTCATCCAGAGGAATGCCAGATGTGTTTTCTGCAATATAAAGTATCTGGGGTTTTTCGTGTGACCAAGTTTTGCATAATACTTTCTATGAAGTTTGGGCATTGCCAAATGGGATGAATCAAATCCTATAGGATTATAGTTTTGCAGTTATAGTTACTTTATAGAGACAGTAATAGTTATGACTAGATACTGAAGGAGCTTGGTAGATCACAGGTCCTATTGCTTTTCTCTGAGACACTGACTTCTGATCAGTTTTGAAAACTTGACCAACATCTACTGGGTTGATTAATCAGAAATTATGTTCTTTAGAAAGTCTAGCCTCAATGTGGATTCTAATTATACACTTTTGAAATACACTATATTTCTTGAGCTTTTCATAACAAATCGTTATTATTCCATCAATTAACATGATAACAAAATAGACTTTCCTGAATTACAGATAATATTACTACTATATTAGGCAGTGTAATATTACTAATGTCCTCCTCTGAAGGGACATATGGGCCATTTGTCTAAGTTAGATACATTTAGAAACTGAGCTGACCTTCAAATTTACCCAGTAGGTTAAACAAAAACTCACTTTATCATGTGTGCTCTAGAAAACCTCCAGTCAGGCTTTCATATTAGCGATGGTAATGTAAATTACACCATTTTCAAAGCAACATGTTTAATAAATTAAAATACAAGTCTTATTTACCTCCTTACTCCCCTCTTAGTCAGCATGAGTCGATTCTCTGACAGGTTTACTAAAATACCACTTAGTTTTTTTGCTATCATCATTGACAGCAAAAAGAGAAAAAAAGACAAGTGTATTTTGCAGCTCGGCAGGTTGCTAGACAATTTTGCAAGGCTTAATTTTATATACATATATATGTGCATAAAAAAGATATATTTTATATATATTATATATTGCATCTATAGTAATATAGTTTCTATAATAATATAATAATATAGCTTGTATATATGTGTGTGCGTGTATGTATGCATGCATGTATATATATATATATATTTAACAGTAATTCCCAGTGTGAACAAGGCATCCTGAACATTTTCCTCTTCTGAATAACAGACCAAAATAAAATAACCTAAGCACGGCCTGGATGCTGTGCATTTTCCAACCGCTTCCCTGGTTTTGATTTGTTTGCTCTGCTTTATCTGGTCTCCTACACGATCCCAGGGAACAGCTTGATTAATGCCCAGGCAAAGCAGCGGTGGAAGGAGCAGTCACAGGCAGGTAGTTACTCAGAAGAGTGGCAGGTAGTCAGCTGGGTCCCCGTGGTGGCGGCGCCTTTAACATCTCTCCCAGGGTATGACTGTTATCTGCCTGCCCCCGTGGCCAGCAGCTGTGCTTCCCGATGGCCTGATGGACTGGCTCGTGTACCTGGGGACGCAGGCAGGGCGCATCCATTACTCATTTGTGACAATAACCAATCGAGGAAGATGTAGAACTCAATTCCGGCAGAAAGGCCTATAATGTTGGAGTCAGGAGGTTATCGCTGTGGGACCTGCACCTTGCTCCTTACCCCTCTTATCGAGAGCTTTACGGCCCCTGCTGGAGCAGCATCTTGTAAAGCTGAGGGCTGCAGATCTGGGGCCCAGATTAGCATGCATCTTCCTAAATGCTGCAACATTTAATTAAAAAGTAGATGTTAGTTGAATTGTTACTGGCTGAGAAGACGCTTTTGGTAAATGGGAGGAAAAAGCTAAAGGGTTTTCCCACAGAAGGAGCTGGCAAACAATTTCCTTAAATCATATCATTGTAGAAAATTATGTTTCTCACTATTCTCATTTCACACTGAAACTTTGTACAAGGGACCAGACCAGCACAATCCCAAATCCAAGCCATAATGCCTGTCAATCCAGGTGAAAATCTGTGATTGCAGATAGCATAAAAACCATAGCACTTGAAAAATTACAATTGCTGTTTGGTGGTTACCTGTTCATATTGAAATGTCCTGAGAAAGAGTCTGTCTTTTATGGAGAAATTATTAAGAAAAATGCAGGAAAGGTCATTAGGTCATTAGGATATGTGCAACATAAGAAATGAAAAATTCTCTTGATGATTTAGAGCCTTTTCTCTAAATTTCTTGATCCTGGGAGGATCCAGGTGGACTTTTTAGGCACCTTAATTGTTTAAAACAACTTAAACTTCTGAAAGAGCAGAGAGAAATAGTACTCATTTATCATTAATGCCTTAAATTATATTTAGGAAGTTCATTTAATCAGCCATACAGACCATAGATTCTGGCAGTCTTTTAGCAAACTGTGCCTGGACTGGAAATGGGAAAAAATAGTTTAAAAAATTGTTTTACCAAGGACAGAATGTTCTGGGTTAACAGGGTAAAACTCTTAATTACCAAATTACTGGTAGACGATATCATCATCTGCATTACCCAGTACCGTAAATAATTTAATTTTATTTCTACAGAAGAATATTCACCTAGCTCTAAATCATTAGATCTAATAAAAAGAGCATTCAAAAACAATCTGTAATCTTTTGTACACCTTTTAAGAAAACTTACAACATATTTTTAAACTGAAATGAATGAGGAGGTTCAATCACAGAATATTTAGCATAAAACTGACAATCACTTTTATGTATCTCTCTCTCTTTATATCTACTTTCCTTAGGAGATTACTCCATGATATATGAATTGCATTTTAGCATATCTCATTTCAATATGATTTCCTCTATACTTTTCCCGGGTTTATTAACATATTTTAACCTTTTTTCAATATTACCAATGTGGACTTTAGCAAATATTAATTATTCAACAGCATCAAAAGCCCTGTAAAGGTAGGATGAGAATAGAGACAGCAGTAAAGAACCTTCTACTTTGCGGCCCTAGAATAAAATTAGCCAAAGAAAAAATTATACTGCATCTGAAGAATAAAATCAGGAGAAACAAGACTTAAAGAAATATTCAGGGCAGGGGGCATAAATCCTTGAGAATGTGAGAGACAAAGAGAAGGAGACATAGATTTTAAACTGGAAATAAGCAGAGTGAAACAAGAACTCTGGGTATTGAAAATTAGGATCATATGAACAGAGAGAAGCTTTGCAAAAGACAAAAGGTGTAAGAGGGAGGTGGTCACATAGTTATTGAGTGAATGCTGCTACAGCAGGGCTATTTTGCAAAGGCTTGAAGAGCCAAAGCAACACAACACTAAAAACAGAAGAGTGACAAGAGCTCTCAGGTGATCAGCAACTAGAGTGTTCACTTCCTCTCCGAAAGGGCTGTATAAACCACTCTGCAATACTGACTGAAGAACAAGGACAAAGTTTCAGCAGTTCATACTTAAACAAGTAACACAGAGGAATGCAATCACTCACTCTTGCTCTCAGCTGAGAAAACAAATCCTATCAGAGCATCAGGAATGAACATAACTAAAACAGCTAATACTCAGCTGAGGATCTGGGGACTTACAGCTCTTTTATTTGCAACTAGAGAATATGAAAGAAGTATCCAACCTCAGTTTTGTGAGAAATTAAGGACCCTTCTGCCTAAATCTCTCTTGTGACATGCTTAAACCTTCAAAATGCTGGAAAAAGCCTTAAATATCATCCAGTCCAACCATAAACGTAATGCTGCCAAGTCTACCACCACTAAATAATGTCCCTAAGTGCCACATCTACACGTCTTTTAAACACAGTCCAGGGATGGTGACTCACCCACTTCCCTGGGCAGCTTATTCCAAAGATTGACAACCCTTTCCATGGAAAGTTTTTTCCTAATATCCAATCTAAACCTTTCCTAGAACACCTTGAGGCCATTTCCTCTCACCCTGTTGCTTGTTATCTTGGAGAAGAGACCAAGACCCTCTTTGCTATAACATCCCTTTAGATAGTTCTAGAGAATGACAAGATCTCCCCTGAGCCTCCATTTCTCCAGGCTAAACAACCTCAGCTCCTTCAGCTGTTCTTCATAGGAATTACCCTCCAGACCCTTCACCAGCTATGTTGCCCTTCTCTGCACCTGCTCCAGCACCTCAGTATCTTTCTTGTAGTAAGGGACCCAAACCTGGATGACATATCACTTTGAATATATATATATATTGTTGTAAGCATGTCATGTACAATAAAACTACTTCTGATGAACTTTTAGGGAAGGATTCATCTGCCTCCAGTTTAGATGTCTAGAAGTTAAATATTTAAGTCTGAGCCAGTGATAAAAGGTACTTCAGAATTACTAGGGAAAAATTAATTGACTTCCAAAAGCACATCCAGACAGTTCAGTTTTGCCACTTAGAATGAGGTTAGTAGTTCTCTGAAGGTGGTGTTTTTCCTTATTGGCAATCCATAAAGCCCAGAATGATGAGGTCAGCCTGTATCTACCAATTTTAGATGGCTAGCACCAGGAAAAATTAGTTTTACTTCTGTGACTCTTTGGCTGTTTGGACGCTGCAGCATCATGTGTGCGAATTACAAATAGATCCCTGGTCTTCTCCTTTTCTCACACATTGACAGGCCACTTCATTTTCCCTAACACAGACATTTAGCTCAACAGGCATAAACCAAGTTCCTTTTTCCCAGCTCACTCTGATTTGAATGCAGCAACTTCAAGAAATGATTGCGAGAGTGTCAGAAAACGCTGAAAGAGAATGTAGTAGAAGAATAACCACAATTCAGGGGCATCTGAGAACAACATTCACAAGTTTATTTTAAAGATGTCCATTCATTCATTTGGTACTATCTAGACAGGAACACCTCAAAATAAAGAACTTAGTTGGCTTCATTTATTGCACTTTTCTGAATCAGGTTTCAGCCCTCTAAACAATGGCTGAATTTTCAATAATGTCTTTAAAGTAATTTTTACATCATCTGTAGATTTCATTATGTAAGCGTATGAACCTCAGCTTAGAGAAGAGGCAAACAAGTTCAGACCTGTTTGGTTAGACCCAGTCGTCTCACTCTACTTTTTAATTGAATAAATCATAAATATTTTAAGTCAGTATACAGTAAATTCACATTGTTTTCCACCCTATTTATGTCCACCCTGGTCACTACTTATGACTAGAACGTTCATGAATGTAGAAAGATCTACCCAGTTCAGCATCTCAGCTCTAAGCAGCAATATTACACCAGTGAAAAGGAAAATGCCTGCTCTGAGACTCCTTATTGTTGGTTCTAACATTGAGCTTATGCTTTTGTTCATCAACAACAGATGATATCATGATCAGAAATGCTCTTTGTAACTCTGAAATAAAATGACTCACTAGTCATGACTATTAAAATATGCACTTACTGAAGCAGATATGGATAGTGCCTTGCATACACATTGTAAGTGGAGTGTTTTGAAATAACGTGTCTATAACAGAAGCCTAGTTAACTACAGATCAATAGCATGTTTAAGCGTATCAGCTGTAGTGATACCTGAGCTTTCTATAACGTACCAGGGTGTGACGGTTTAGCTTTTTTTTTTCTGTCTAGGATTTTGAGGTAACTCCCTTTTTTTCACATTATCCCCTTCATTTGAAAGATCAGGAGATATGAAATGTATCACAGCTGAGTAACGTCTTCAAAATTTCAAGTGAAAGAAAGAAGGATGTCCTTAACTCTAATATTGTAAGAAACTCACTAAGAACAAAGTGCAAGGCTGATATTTTATGATACAGTGTGTCTTAGGAAACAATGTATTTCCACAAAAAAAAAAGAAGAAAAAAAAGTTATTACCTATCTATCTCTACCACACTGGACATAGCTGTTGGAAAGTTGTTTATCAAAAAAGTTACCTGGAGGTCCTCATAGACACCAGATTGAACATGAGCCAGTAATGCATACCTGTTGGAAAGAAGGTAAATGATATCCTTAACTGCATTATAAAAACTGTTACCAGCAGGTCCTTCCCGTCCTTCCCCTTTATTCAGCACTAATGGGACCATACCTGAATGCTGGGTTCAGTTCTGGGTTCACCAGTAGAGTAGTGACATGGACATACTGGAGAGGGTTCGATGAGGAGCCACACTGATGGTGAAGAACTGGACCATCTTGCATATGAGGTCAGGCTGGGAGAGCTGAGACTGGAGAATAAAAATCCGGGGGGGGGATCTTATCGATGTATACAAACACCTGAAGGGAGGGTACAAAGAGGGTGGAGCCAGACTCTTCTCAGTGGTGCCCAGTGACAGAGCCAGAGGCAACGGGTACAAATTGGAACGCAGGAGGTTCCCTCTGAACATCAGGAATACTCTTTTACTGTAAGGGTGACTGAGCACTGGCACAGGTTGTCCAGAGAGACGGTGGAGGAAACTTAAGTGATATTCAAGGACTATCTGGACATGGTCCCAGACACCAGACTTGAGCAGGGTGTTTGGATCAGGCAGCCTCCAGAGGTGCCTTCCAACCTCAGCCATTATTTCATCCTGTAATTTCATGATTTTTTATTGAAAAGAGTTATCATATTGTGTATACCTGATACACATTTCTCCCAGAAGTGCTCACACAATACATATTACACATCTTGTAATACAGTTGTGCTTTCCATGACAGTAGGAAGCACTTAAACTAAGGCTATATGCAATCTTTGACTACATTCCATTGAGTCTGACAAATTCTAGATAGGTTTTGGGCATCTGATGCTAAAATTTGAAGTAAAAAAAAAAAAATCAAGTATATATTAAAGGAGCACATGAGTTCCCTTAGAGAATTACTTAGTTACATCTTGTCTGGATTCAAACCTCTAAGAGATCACTGTCTTCCTGGAGATAGAATAAATGTATATACAGCTGAATTCAGAATCACTGTATTTGATGGAACACAAAACTTTAAAGACATGTTCAAATCGACATGGAGCATGAAAGGCCCCTTCTGGCACATATTAGCAAACAAGGAGACATTCTTACACTTAATTCAGTACAAATCAGTAAAAACATACAAAAATATTCAGATCTTCACCACTTTTAAATGAAGTTAATCAACAAATATTCAGTAGTACAGAAAAAACCCCAAACCTTAATTTCCACAGGTCAAAGGGTTACACTTAAAATGGAGAAATCACAGTTTGGATAGATGGTGAAAGTTTCCTTGAAATTAGGCTCTTAACACCACAGGAAAAGTGAAGGCAAAGTCAAAAGGGTATATCAATAAAAAGAGCTATTTATTATTTCTCAGACAGCTGAAGAAATGCTCAAAAGTCTTAGTGCTTTTTCTGTGTCTCTCCTCTTCCATGATAGATTACACTGTCTAGGTGGATTGACATCATACCTCAGATAAAAATATACCTGATTAAAGCTCCGAACTTTAAATTTAAAAGTATAACCTTACTTTGAACTGAACTAAACTTAAAATTAGCAGCTTATAAATAATGTTTAATTGCTTTGATTTTCCCAGGAATTTACACCATGAAAGGTGGGAAATGATACAAGTTTTGACAGCTTATGTTTTCAAAAACATAATTTTATATAATTCATATTATTTAAGAATAATTGAAATAGCAAGATAAAATATATAAACCTTCAGATAATACAACAAAATAGAAACTAATGGTAAAATATAAAATGCAACGCCTTATGAAATAAAGTACGGAAACAAACAAAAAGTAAAGACTCTATTTCAGATAAAATCTAAACAGACTTTGTTGATTTTTTTAAAATTAAACAATTCCTACTGTTTCTCAAGGGAATATCTCATTGGAACAAATACACTTCTACAGAAAACTTGATGAATCCAGACTTTTTTCAGAAAGCTTTTTCTCTCCTATAGCTATAGGAGAGAAATCTCATGGGAGTCATACTGCTGATATTTTGGTATCAGACTAATTTATAAGGTATTGATTGAGTTTTAGTAAGTAGTTAAGCCAAATTAACTTAGTAAGTAATTAAGCCAAAGTGTGAGACTTTTCTCAGGCAGAATCCCCACTGAAGTTAGCAGGAGTTCTGTTCAAACTGAGGCAAGAAACCTGATCCAACATACTCAAGTTTTAATGATTCAATGGAATTTGCAAAAGAGTCCTAATAGAACCTAAAAAAAATGAATTTGTTAGTTGGTTTGTTGTTGTTAAGTGTTATCATAATACTTAAGAGGTGGAGAAGCTGCTCAGTTTGAAAGGAATCACTTTTAGAAAAGAAAAATTGGGAGAGGACTTAAATGCCAGCAAGCTAAAGGACTACTATATTTGTAAAATAAATCTGTCCCTTGCAAATCTCCGAACTTCTCTTTGTAGATCAGTATGCAGCATACACTGCTCATTTCATTCTGCTCATGGAAGTTCAAAGAGACTTGCCTTAGCAAAAATGTGATTCTGTATGGAGAAATAATTATATAATTAAATGTTTTCTTCTATTTTCTTCTCAATGTGTTTGTCTGCCAATGTTTTGCACTCCCTTTCCTTCCATTATATCTGTTGTAACGGAGATGAAGCAGCCTTGGTTTCCAGTGAAATGGAAGGATGTCAGCAGGTCCACAGGAAAAATTCAAGATACTTGCCATAAACCATCTACCACATACAGCAAGCCAGGATTTTTTCCAGGATTATTTTGAGCCAGTGGAAGCCTGCAGCATACAGTGAAATGCTTGTCTTGAATACCCTATAGTGATTTTAATAGAGGAACAGTTGTTCACAACTATGTGGAACTCCTCTTTTTTCTTTTTATTTTTTTAGTCATTTCCTTAGTTTTCTTACAGGATCTTCATTTTTAAAAAATTTCCAGGTTATCACTTTAAAAGTACCTTCATAACTGACAAGTACATATTCTATTTTATAATAACTTTTGACATGATTTAAGTCTACAACACATTATTAGCAAAACCACAGTGTATACCTTGTATTATTTCAGTTTCAAAAATACAACCTCGAAATTTACATAGAGTTGCAGAAAGTTGCAGAAACACCAGTGAAATGCAAACCTCATATTTTCACTGGTTTGATTTGTTGATTTAGGAACTCAAATATTTTATGTTTTATAAAATATTTTTAACTGTAAAGAAAGAAAAAGAAATAATAACATTAAACATAATTTAATTTTAGTGTTACATAAGTTAACATTAAAATGTAGAATACATACTTTCAAAACAAAACTTACATTTGTGTAAGAAAATCACTAGACTCTTCAAGACTAAATACTTATCTTTGATAGTTTGGATACTACTTGGGCAAAACCAGAAAATGCAGGTAAGTATTGCTGTAAAGTTCAGCTCACATGACTGTAAAAGCCAATGTACATCAGCTAAACATTTATCTGAAGAAAAAGCTGTGGAGTAGAGATTTGGTCATTCCTTCTGTAACAGTCCTGGAATATGTAAATTATTGAATTAATCTTTTAAAATATAATCACAAAGAAAATGAATTTATATCTAATGAAGAGCAAAACATTTGGTTTATATGACATTGATTTACTGGCTGACCACTTAATTTAACAGATACACTTCAATACTACACAAACTTACACTTATGTTAATGCTAAAGCAGAGAAATACATTCATTGAGATCAAGGGTGCATCATGGGCTGGACCTTCTGGCCCTTTGACGAGTAATAAAAGCTCTGGGTCTGGGGTTTTTTTCCCTTCCGAATGTGTGAGTCTCTTGTGCTTTTTACCTAAGAAAATGCATGTACCTGAATCTGCAGAGAATCTCAAATAATACCACTATTGGCGTGTTACCAGCCACTTGGACAGACTACTCAAAGGAACAGCATCATGGGCCCATGAACTACCCTTTTCCCCCCTTACTCAGCTCCCTGTGTAACAAGATACAAGCAGGGGCTGAGAAAGAAAAACTCAGGGCCTATCCATGCTTTACTTATCTGCTACAAAATGTGCAACCAGCTTCCTGGATCTTGAGATGTGCAGAATGGAGCCCTCCAAGCTGTTTCAGGGGAGGGAACCTAAAAGCCAGGTCTAAAACCTCACATCACTCTGTACATAGAGCCTCAGATTTCCTTCCTCGGAGTCGTACCGCAAACATGTCCAAATGAAATTAAACAAATGTTTGAACCAATACAGGAAAGGGATTTTAGGCAGAAAACAGAAATATAGATGTACACCATGTGCCAGTGGCCACTGCAGTGACTTACTATGGTGTAGGATTTTAAATTCTCTACATACAAACAGTTAATCACCACAACCATTTAAAATGTCAGTGGAAAAAGAAATGGTTTCCAAGAGCATATAACTGCCCAGATAGCTTTCATCAGCCCAGCCACATGAAAGACCCAGAGGCAACTGCAAAGCCACCATCAATACAAATGCCTGTGGAGTCCTCTCTGGTGCCAGATCCTGCTGCTTTGGCTATAAACAATATCTCCTATAGTGCTGCATCTAGGATCTCTGGCTGCCAATCAAGCAGGAAGAGAAGGACAAGGAAGAACTGTCTAATGCACTTGAGTAAATGTACTATTGCCATTAAGTGCTGTATTTTATACCTTTGTGGAGTGAGTGGTTTTGCAAAAGAGCAAACCTCCAAAATGTTAAAAACTCATTGCAGAGAAAATGTAGTGGCAGCGTCAATGCCTAATTTCTATGAATATGAACATTTTTATAGACTTCAGTCTCCCCACAAAACATTAGGCTAATGGACATAAGGCAATTCTTCTTAAGTTACTTCATGGTCAGTAATTCTTGCAGGTTTGGGTCAATCTGGGTGATGCTCATAGTGAGTAACAAGCAGCAAAGGGTGTTTGCAACATGCGTCCATTTTCCTCATTGGTCCTGACACAGGTGCTCCCATGGAGAGCAGGGTTTGTATGCTGAAAGTGGTCAGGGAAGCTGTGGTTTTAGGCTGCACACACTGCTTTTGCCCTTAGCAGCGCCGTAATTTTGCACCTGTGTCTGAAGCAGCTCATTTCGTTTCACTGTGAACAAGGCTAAACGTTATGCTCAAACTGGGAATATCTGCTTTTGGTGCCCAATTTTGACTGGTTTCTGGACTGTCTGTTGGATTAGGCTCATGTAATGGCTCAAATTATCATGAGACTCAACCCAGGCATTGTATTTGTGTTCATTGCCAACTCCGGACATAATCAATTGCAAAGGAGCAGACTAGGCTCCAGCCTGCAAACAAAAACTGTCAAGTTTTTATTAGGGAGCATATTTATCAGAGTGGCAGTGATGCCAGTTCCACAAACCAAGCTGAATAAGAAAGGTGTGACAGACTCAAATCCTGGATATCTAGTCTATAATTACTCTATATTTATTTAGACATGTCAGCAATAGCATTTGCATCGGGGGCTAATTGCCCCTTCGGTTTTATGCTAGTAATTGACTGCAAGCCCAGAAGTGCAGGCAGTAGGAAAAAAAATAGAAACAGAAACGAAAAAAAAAAATCGACTGAAAGCTAAATACAAAGCTAATCTCTAATTCCTCTGGTATTACTTAGATAGGAAGCTAAGAATAATTATTGCTCTTAAACT
Organism: Grallaria varia; assembly: GCA_013396735.1. Lineage (NCBI taxonomy): Eukaryota > Metazoa > Chordata > Aves > Passeriformes > Formicariidae > Grallaria > Grallaria varia. Next base: position 159,617 of record VWZG01009100.1, read on the forward strand.
TTTACTAATGAAAAAAGAATGTCCAACGCAAACATATTCAACAATTGCAGACCGTGGCTGAAATTGTAGTTTAACCATGTTTCACGTTCTTCTCTTAGCTGTAAGCTTTTCTTCCCAATTGAACTAACTTTTCAGTTATAGTTATCTGCTAATATTTTAGGCAAACAACTGACCTAAATTGACAGTGCCGGATTTTTTTATTTTTTTTTTTAACGCTTAACGTGACTGACTAATCAGAAAAAATAGAATTTTTCTGTAAATTCTTCAATAGGTCATCTGAATGTAGAAATGAATGCCTCAGTGACAACATGCAAGGTTTTTACCAAAAATCTTCTTAAAACCATACATTTCTAATTTATGATATCAAATATAGAAAACATATACAAGTAAATTATGCAAGCAATTATCTGATTTTCATATCTGAATTCTAAGGTCCCATCAGTTCTCTACTGAGGGGACATTACTGAAGGACAGAAATTTACTGTAGATTACAAATGAGATGAAATTCAGATTCAGTATGTCCCATGCTATTTCTGTATCAAATAGATATTGCGCAGTTCAAAACCAATTGTAATATAATACCAAACAACATAGATGATTAATATTGAAGACTTGTTAATGCAAAAAGTGTTAGCTCTGTCTAAAGAGGATTATACTGTGAGGTATTTGTTTTATTTTTATCAATTAGCTTAATCTTTGATTTGAATTCTACACTCTCTGGCATCGGGAAGATGCTTGTTTCCTTTTTTTTTTTTTTTTTATTTTTATTTTCTTTAAACAAAGGATTATTCTTCCTCAAAAGGGAATTGTCTAGTTCTTTTATTGTTTTATGTCACACAGGGGAAAAATGCTTTTGAGGCATTACCTCTGAATTTAGCAGGGACGAGAGTTTACTGCTATATAATCATTAGTCAATGCAGTAGCTGAAACCTTAAACAAAAGAAAACAAACTACAAACAGGCAAGCATCCCCTAAAGGCACATCAGAACACCAGAGAGAGGAAACATGGATTTCAAACACGGCTGCCCAAGCATGTGCTAAATATTGCCGCTCCTGACTTTAAACAGCACACGAAGGAATACAACATCACCTTCTAGTCTTTGAAACGATGCTAGGAAGCAAGAGAAAAAGAATTGTACGGGTTTACCAAATGTACTTTATTTCTACCAAACAAATATTTTGCGACTTCATGAAAATTATATCTCTGGCCTAATAAAATCCTTCAATATAAAGGAAACTTGTCATAAAAGTAATAGAAAGATATTATTACACGTCAAATGTCTGTTTTCATGATGTGTGCTTCACCAAAAGAAAAAACTGCCAGATTCTTGTGAATTGTCTCTGACAATTGGTGCTCACTCTGTGGTTGGGAGCCACAGGAAAGCTTTAGAAAGGTTTTTACCATGGCTGTCCACTTGCATGTACAAACAATTGCCAGGGCCACATTTGCTTTCATATGGATGATCACCAGCCCGGGGTAACTGTAAGTACTTGGAAGGAGCTAATTAGAGAACTGTATTTCATCCTGATGTATGGCCAAATGCTATACAAATAATACATACAGTGAAAAAGCATCTAATTTATGGTACTTGTGAAAAAGGAGGGTGATCTCTCTAACATAAATTAGAAACATTCTAATTTCTTAATAAATTCTATTTTCTTAATTTCTTTCTACCGGCATATTAACTATGAATTCAGAATATATTGTTGGAGTCTTTCAAGACAATGATTGCTTCATTAATATAAGTATTTGTCAACTCAGAATAAATTGTAGGTCAGTGATTTGAATACAATCTACATCTCTAATGAACTGAGACCGGATCCAGTCCTCTCTGCAGAATCATTTTGACAATTTAGGGTTTCAAGCGGGTATCCAAAATACACCATCTGATGACTGTTCAGTGTATACAGCATGAGCTCCTCTATAAAGATACGTGTCCAGCATGCAAAAGATTTAGACTGTAAGTAATTGACTGAAAAAAATGAGTCTGTCACAGTCCATCTACCCAAGAGAACTGCCCACCCATCAAAGTATGCTGGTGTAGAGAGGGGCTTTCTGATATTAGTACTTTAGCCACTTTCTGAGCACAATATTCCAGAACTGCTGCTTCAGTTTTCAAGAATGAAACTCACCACTTGTTTATATGTAATGACAAGATGATTTGCTAGAGTCACTGGGAAAAACAGAGAAGACAAGAGACACTCATAGGGGTTTATCAAGTCAGATGGAGAACAATAGACTGATTTCAAGAAAAAATATGGATATAAGGTGTTAAGAAAGGAAGAGTTCCAGGAGAGGATAACAGTTTCAAAAAAGCATAGGTATCAGACCCATTTTTGGTCCTCAGCTATTTTTGTGAAAATTTGGAAGTGCAAATAGGAGCTGGATGAGGTCTTTTTCAGGGACAAATCCATGAGACAAATGAGATATTTTGCCATATTTTATTCCCCATATTGATTCTTTCTGAAGAAAGCGAGACCTCATGGAATGATCTCTAGACTCACTTCCAAATCTTATGACCACAAAAAAATCAATAGAAAGCAGAGGAGACTTTCCTCAGAGAGAGATGTTTTGCCCAATGTCACAGCACTGTGTCTGTGTGGGAGCTACAATGCCAGGTCTTCTTTTCCGTCACTGACGCTGGAGCCCCCCTCAAGCCAAACCTGTCCTCTACTTGCAACAGCTTCCTAGTTACTGCAGTAGGACACGGTTTCAGCGTGACAGCAGAGCAAAAGACAAAGAGCAGTCCACCTCTTTTGTACATAAAGACATGGGAATGTCAGAAACCTCTTCATTCGGTAACGAAAGAAAGTCTCCACCCAACTCACACAGCAGTTGACACCACTCTCAATACTAACGAAGAGCAAGCGCTTCCTTATAGTCAGATTTTAACGAACATGTCTTAAGTCCAAGCTAGCTGTTATTAAAAACACAATCTTTGAAAAACTTACTTTTTAAAAGTATTTTGAAAGTCTTACATTTGCTGGAAATGCACTAAAGATGATACAAACCATATGCTAGGCTACACTCTTGCAAAACAGACTTTTTATTGGATAATGATGTGGGTTGAGACATATTTCATCTTTCATACATTTATTTGACAATGATGAATTTAATTCATTCTATCACATTGAATGATGCATTTATATTCAGTATGTAGTTTAAAATTTCATAAATGATTAAAGTCCTTGCCGTTTTAATTATAGTATGAAGAGAGCAGCTAGAACTTATTTGCAGAGAATAATGTGCAAGTCAATAAATTTGGTGAGTACTCCTGACAACATATAAATGATGACTTTAGTTGCCTGACTACCTGTGGAAGACAGCTAGATAATGAGAGTCCTTTTGTTTCTTTTCCAGCAGAGTGAAGCTGGAGTCTGCTCACTTCCAAACTGCAACTACCTCATTTCAGCAACTGGTAGCAAACAATTCACAGAACTTTAAAAGTTGTTCTGTACATCCCGCACTAATGAAAAAGGTCAGCTTGCCAAGCAGAGGACTCCAGACTGCTATCATCTACCAAACAGTGAGCTGTTATTTACCTCACCCATGTAAAGAAGAAGTAGATTCTTCATCCTCGGAGAATCAGTAAGGGCTCTAAATACACAAGACAAGTAGCTTTTGACCTAGTCTTGCACTGTGCAGATTATAGTTTAGCTTCCTTCATGCTCACCCATTGTCTGTTTGAATCACAGAGACCATCCCTAGTTAATTCACTTGCACTAAATGCATGCCAGACCAAAAGCCTAATGGAAAGATTTCATTGACTTCTTTTGGGTTTGGATGAGACACATACGTATCAGACACTACGAGGGGACTATCCCAGCATCCAGTAGCAGTATTAGTACCTGTCCACAAGGAATTGAATCAATAACAGTAGCACACAAGTCAGACAAAAATCATAGGTCTATTATTTCCTCTTCCCTGCACGTCAGCTTAGGCATTGCAAAGATATTGGAAGAAACTTCGGAAAAACTCACTCAACTGAACATATTCCCCTCTGGTCCATACAAAGTAATTGAAGGAAAAACATCAGTTGTGATATTGATGTTCACTCAGTTTTCTTCCTGTGGCTTACAATGTAGAATACAGTAGATCCTAATTTATCCTATTAACATTCTTTTCTTTTTGACCTGAGAAATTTGTACAAAACTATGACACTCAGAGTGTTTATTTTAGAAAGAAATATATTCATAATCTTGTCAAGTTGGAAGCAGCATAAAAACTAATCAAAGTGTTATTTTTCTCTGTTAAAAAAAAACCAAACAAAAACAAAAACCCACAAATGAAATAATCCTATAACTAAAGCAATTTTGATAAAATTTTGTTGAAAAAGAAAAATGGCTTTAGACTGAGGAGACATATGCCAAAGTATAGCCCAAAGCAGGTTAAGCCAAAGGAATCAGAAAGTCTTCTGGAAAAGGAGGGCACATAACAGAAATGACAACAGACCTTTAACTGTAGCAGTGCTGCTGGGTGCCACTATAATGAACTGAAACCTACAATCTCCTAGGGTTAATAAGACACCTGTCTTGAAACTAGCAGTCATATTGGTTTTCCAAGCCTGCCACAATACTTAAAGTCTTGATGAAGTTCTTACAGTGCCAAAGGAACTTACTAACAAAGCCACTGAGTCAATTTAACCTAGTGAAACTGGACCCTGTAGACTGGGTTATCAGAGTTTTGTGTTGAGATAATTACAGCACTAAAGAGAGCATATGGGCTGTCAAGGCTGGCACATGGCCTGCGCCAGCTGTTACCTGGGTGCTTTGGAAAATCTACTGAACAGCATTTTGGACACAGAACAGCTATATGTAAGTTTTCCAAGATATCTAGTGGGAAATCCTCATAATAAATTTATTTTTTATATGGGGGTGGATTATACCCAATAACATGACTGCAAGAAGTACAACCTTAACTTCAAAAGGAAACTACCAGAGGAAAACAATCTTGCATGAGAGCAAAGTGTGCAATAGCAAGCTTCACCTAGTTATAGAGAATAAACTATCCAAGAAATTAGTTACTGTATAGCCCAGCTAGAAACAATACCGAAATACACCTATTTAGAAGCTTTTCCAGAAACAGTGGGATTTATCTTATTATTTGCGGTATTGCTACTCTATGAAAAATATCTTCCAAATGCAATGTCATAGCTAATCAATTACAAACAACAATTATCATTGATTAGCGGTGATGCTCTTACGGGGTATGCCTTTATGAGGTAATATTTCCCAAAGAAAACATTTCAAATAGGATGTGTCCAAGGAGTTAGAGAGAAAATATAAATAGAAATGAAACAGAAATATGCCCAAATGGAATACAAGAACACATACTAATTTTGTAATATGGAAGGACTGGAAATTATGATTGTTGGTTCCAGGAGGATTATAGTAAATTATATTAATTACTTAGATAAGTAGACTTAATTACCCAAACTGAACTTCCTAAGATACCAGGTCATTCCAGCTAAGCCTGCAGTCTCTTCAGTGTCTGTGACCTGAGAGAATGACTGGGAAATGCAGAGACTGACAAGCCATGGGGAAGCCAATGCTTAATTTCCAAAAGCTGACCTGACATATCAGGTTTGTGAGCAAAAGTGTGTGCTGTGACTCTGGCTGGGGTTAGTGGTGCTGTGCAACTCTGAAACCCACCTGCAAGATCCCAAATCTTAGTTTCTCAAACCCAGTTAAACTTGGACAGCTGAGGTAATGAAGTCCTAGCTTCAGTTTCAAGTCGCCTTATTGTGCAAAAACACAGGCTCATTCCTGTGACATCATTACCTTCATGGACCTAATGAAAATATAGCACTATTTGTTTCACATAATTCAGTTTCACGTCTTCATGAATCTCTTGAGAAATAAATGGGTGGCAAATTTAAGATTTACTATCTCTTTGAATATGTCATTTTAGTAGGAACATAATTAACCAGTATCTCTTACTTTTCTGACTCAAGTAAAGAAGGGTTTGTTGGTTCAGTTAATAATTTTCTGCATGCTGAAATTCTTAACTTACCTTTCTTGATCTGCATCTATTTGAAAGGATTAGTAATGCATAGAAAAGCGGAATTACTAACAATATTAGTACCATATTTGTTTCAAAGCAAAATCTGCATTTCTTTTAGCTTTGAAACCTCTACTTGATTGAAAAGGAATGTATCTCGGAGGTGAAAAATTCAGTTAATTCAGTTATTAATTAATTTTTTTAAACCCTGTCCATTAAAAACATTTAGGAAATCCAGCTGTATTACATCAAAGTAAGTTCATTCTCATATTATATTTTGCAAGCTTTAGCAAACAAAAAAATCCCCCAGAAGAATCTTAATTCTTATCTACGGAAAACATTAAACTGCTAAGTGCTAACAACTGGAATTAGTCCTTAAATCTCTAATGAGAATAATAAAACATGAGTGCAGTTTGTGCTGTAACTTGATAAGGCCTGAATTTACTTGCTGTTAGTAAAAGTTCCTGATCCAGCAGTATGGCATTTTACTCCCTGAGGTACAGGAAACAATATCTGTCCTTTAGGAGCATCCTCTGTGGTAAGCACTTCTTATCAAGGCTATCAAAGGACTAAGATAGCAGGGTAATATCTAGTAACAGCAGCTTTATGAGGAGATCCATTACTGATTTAAATCAGTCTAAAGCAGGTAGTTCTGATTAACCCACTCAGAACAAAGCTGACCTCCTTGCAAAATGATTTCTTCTGAAAGTAATGCAAACTGTTTCTGTCCTACCAGATGTGACACGTGCTGAATCTAAGGAGCAACAGCAACACAAGTGTGGAGGAAATACCACAATGCCATAAGCCACTGAAAAAAAACCCCAAAACCAAAACAAAACAACAAACCAAAAAAACAACAACCAATCAAAAAACCCCACCAAAAAACAGAAGATCCCTGTATTAAAAATTTGTTACTTTGCAAAGATATAATACTTTGCAGTAGTAATATTTAATATTCTTGAAAATCTGACTTGAACTAAACGAGGACACTGTATTCAGGAAGAATTTAATTGAGCTTATCTTGCTATCAATTTGTCTGAAAATCATTTTTTTTTTTTTTTAATAAAAGTCAACATGTAAATACTATTCACTGAAATTTTCTGGCAAAACACTTATTGGAACGCAGTCTTCAGATTTTATTTGTCCATGAAGGTATTTTTATTCTTGGCAATGGAAAATGTAATTATAACTTTTCTTGAACTTCGAAACGTAAAATGAAAATAGTTATCAGTCAGCAGTTTAGCAAGTCACAGTTATTTTAATTCTTAGTGTTTTCACTTCATATCATTGAAGATTCTCTTCCAAGTTTCTGTTAAAAATCATTAAAAGCATTGATTGCATTTTTTCATATGAAATAAGAAATAAGGCAGTTAGACACAGTCTTAAAACATTCCAAACGTAATTCATTTAAATGTTGGTTTACTATTTTGGCCAGTAATTAGATAACAGAGGTCTCCAAGCATTACTTTTTGATTAGTGTTTAGAAAGACAAAAAACCCTACTGCACTCAGTTTGACACAGCTGGGAAATGCCAACCATCTCCCAGCCAGGAGGGGCCCACCAGACAAACACGGCACTTCCAGAGACCAGAAAAGCACATATACAAAATACATTGTCGACACCTTCTCACTACTAACTTCAGCTCAAGCAGTTGTACGTACTAAATGGCCACCTTCATAATTATCCTGGGCCTGATCCTGCTCTTTCCAAAGTCAGTCTGAGCTAAATTATTGATTGCCACAGTCATTCCCTCGTGTCTTAGGAGTTAATGGGATCGAAGTGACATATAATCAGCATGCGTAATCTGAGGAGCTCGAACTTCTTGGATTCCCTCGTGACTTATTTTGGAGATGTTGCCTTTATTTCTGAACTATTCCTCTGAATAATGATAAGAACAATAAAGAAATTCAGAATCTAGTAAACAAGTTGCTTGTTTCTCATCCTAATTTTCTCATAGCTTGTTTAAAGATTGACCTTGTAATCCTCCCATAACCCTTTCCCAGTCATACAAACTATGCACATGCTTTCCTACCTTTAGTCTAAATCCATTTGCCTTCCAGAAATCGGGGAAAAAAAAAATTGGATAGGGTAAATACATGTAAAAAGGCTGCATTTCTGTCTGCATTACAAAGGTTCACAGACCAAATGAAAAACCTTGCACATATGAACTATTTTAATTAGTACCATTTAGTATTCTCCACAAATGCAAAAGGTTATACTCTTACTGATTCTTTGATTTAAACATTTCCTATTAAACAGTGTAATTTTAGTTCAGTAAGTGCTTTTGCAGTACTTTATGCAAACGTGAACTCTTTGAGATAACAAAATCAGCATGAATTTTGTATTAGAAATATATTGCAACATTAATAAAACAAAACAGTGTATTTTCTTATGATAATATAGTTTAAAGGAATACATTTATTTTCAAGGTTCATACCATACAGGTGACAAACTATTTATTTACTCCTGCCTTTATTGGTAGCTGTATATTTCCTATTAGATAATATATTTGATCCTCCAAACTATTTTGCTTGAGCATCAGAAAATATCCAAGTGCTAAAGGGAGAGACTGCACCTAAAAATATGCAGCTGAAGCTCTCTCTCTTGATAACACTGGAAGCTGCTCTCTAACTTGATTAATTTTTTGCATCTACACAATATTGTTTTTTAAGGCTGGTATGGGAGAGAAATATCAAAACTGGCAGAGGTATTTTCATTTCTTCAGAAAGAGATGAAATTAAAAAGCTCTGCCTTCAGTACCTTTTAAGAAAAATTTAAAAAGGAGGAAAATTATTTTTTCTTCTTTCTGATTCAGGAATATAATTTATGCTTTTTATATCATATATTGCTTTAACATGAGCAAAATGAAAGCTAAAACCAGGCCCAGAGCAATAGAGTACAGTTTTTAGGAGTACATAAAATTATCTTCAATAGCCATTTTTTAAATAAAATATGAAATCCTGGAGCATACAACAAAGAATTGTATTGATGGTAAAATCTTTCATTTAGACATAAATTGAAATAATGCATAAACCTGAATTTTAAAAAAAAACACATGAGTATTGCTTTCTAGTTGTCATAGGATGAATATGCCAGTAGTATGAATGACTTCCAGGTGTCAGTTTTAACAAAAGTTTCTCTACATTTATTTCTTTAAACAGTGCCATTTGGTTGGTCTGCAGACCCACAGGAGCAGATGAACAGCAGTATTTAGATATGCTTTCTTTCCAGGCTGTAAATGTAATCCTACATTTCAAGGTTAGCAAGAGGAAGGAAAGCATTATCATTGTTTTTTCAGTCTTATTGTCCCATTTCGGTGATGTACATACTCTGAGCAAATTAATTGCTTTGCATTTTGCTTATATTTATTAACTGAGATTAGAAAAGGCAGTAAAGCACTATATCAAAGCATAATGGAGAAAACAACCAGAATCAATCTTTCTCGTTTGTCACAGACAGTGCTTATTTAAATCTAAAATATGTTCTTCACTGTCCTTGGTCTATTCTGGTAGATAATAGCTTGTACCAAATATAGGGCTACAGATTCCTCTCTTCTTTTTGAAGAGAAAAAACAGAAACAATAAAAAAGAAAAAAAAAAAGAAGACATAGCAAATTTCTAATAATAGAAGGACAACAACAAAAAACCCAAAACCCTGTAGTCTTGTTAGATCTCTGCTTCTCAGCTAACTAGATTTTATTTCTGTTTTCAAAAATCCTAAGTGCATTATTTCTGCAGGGCTACTTCTAGAATTTGATCACTGTGCCCCATCAATAAATGCCCAGACATTTATTTGGGGACAGATCCTGCAATACGAAGAAATTCAGAAGGGCCTTGTAAAGAGGAAAAGTCAAAAATTTTAAATAATACAGTACATTGTAACTCTCTAAATAAGTCAGCTGCACATGACACTTCTCATTCAGACAACTGTGCAAGAAAAGCATTACCTGACTGTAATTGTTTAGACTGAGAAATTAATTTAAAATAGACATGTTTGCATGTATTCAACACTGATTCGGTCTCCCCAGTTTTTGAAAGTTTGGTATCTGAAACACGGAGACACCATTGCCTGCTCATTATTATGTTTTAAATAAAGCAACACTGAATCTCCCACATAGGAAGGAAGGTAAGTAACAATATAGTGCAGGCTCCAAGTTAAATCTGGTTCAGACAGCGTAATAATGATGTCATTAAGGCTCCGAGCTGAATGGGAATCAGACAGTACCATAGTACAGCTGCAGACATAAATCTGAAAGAACTTTTTTGGCTACATTCTCAGACTTACCTTGAAAGATATTTAGGAGCTCCAGCAATGCGAGTTGAAAGAAATGTTCTCAAAGGGAGGTTTGCAGACTGAAGAACCTATGTAGGCCTTATAGACACTTTCTTCTGTGTCACAGGAAGGAACATTTTCTTAAATGAATAAACTGAGAGAAATAATTTGAGAAGAAGTGCAAACCAGAAAACAAATAAACCTTAATACTACCACAAATAAATGAGACTAAGGCAATTGTGGGACTGCTCAAAGCCTTTTTGCCTTGCTGAATGAAAGCAATCCCTAAGACTGAATGGGTAATGAGATCCTGGCTCCTGAGATTTTAGCTTTCTTAATCATGTTCATAATTAATTCAAGAACATTGATAATTTCATTACATTCTTTTTGTCTTATCAATAAATGATGTGCCTGCACTTTTGGTCCTGTGTACAGGGAGAAAGGAGATGCTTTGGGTAATATTGCACCAGGAATTGTGTATGTATATATGTATGTATATACACATACATATATATAATCTATATGACCCAAAATGTGGATGTGGCAATTATTATCCATAACCACGCCTCTATTATCAGAATATGATGACAAGCAGTTACAAATAATTAATAAGCTTTTTATGCAGAAATGCAAAACCCTTTAAAGAAAAATATGCTGCAAATAGAACTACTGTCTGAAAGATAGGTACCTAGAAAAAAAAAATCTATTTTCAGATATATTTAAAAATAGATTTTACATTAACTCAAACTAAAAATATACATTTTTAAGCATCTCTACATATCCATTTAAAAAAAATATATCATTCAAAGAAAAACCTAACTTCAGCTCCTTTTTCTGTTTGGAGAGAATGTGCCCTTCCGTTTGTCCTTCCAAACACATTCCCAGTATCAGCTTACATCTAACACCAGCTGTACTCACCCACTCAGTTGAAACAGTCTGAGACATTTTGTATTGTCTTTTTTTTTTTTTTTCTGGTCAGGGACTTTTGGGGAGGTTTTTGTTTGGTTCTTTGGGTGGTTTTGGGGGGTTTGTTTTGGGGTTTTTAATGAAGCCTAAGAGCTCTCTCTTTAATCTAACAGTCAGTCAAAAGGGAAGTATCCCTTTAGGGTTTACTACTTTCTCTCTGTAATCTTCAACAAAGCAACAAATATGTTTTGCTCCCTTTTTTGTTGTTGTTGGTTCAGATGTATCATCGGTTTTAGACAGCAGCGTCTGTAGAAGTAAAAGTTTCTGACCAGAAACAAATAACACTGCTGTACTATTTACTCTCACTTGGACCATAGTTCATTCTGCCATCAATTAAACCATCCATGGAATATGTGGCCCTGTGCAGGAGAAAGCACCATAAATGGGTTCCAAAGAGTTTAGTAAGTGCCTTCAGAACACAACCTACCCTCAGGAAATGTCTACCATCCTGTAGGAAACACTGCATTTCAGCTGATTATATTTTAAAAATAATAAAACCAGACATTTCCTCCTTGGAAGCAGGTTAAATGTCAATTTAAGTGTCAATATATTCTCCATCAGATGTTCTCGTTGTCCATTCTGTCGACACCAGCTTCATGGGATGCTACTCTACTGAAGGTCTACGTGGTTCAACAAGCCCCAGAGGTGGCCGTTAGCCAGCACAGCATTTGAGAGGTCAGCTGCATGCTACATGTTCCACAGTAAGGAAAAATTGCACAGATGCATGTATGGATAAAGGGTTTGCATTCTGACCATACTAATGAGGGCTAGGGGAGGAAAAAACCTGCATTTCATGGATGGGTAATGTTTGGGGGTCGTAAGTAACTACACACATACCATTTCTACCACTAAAAAAAAAAAAAAGAGGTCAAAGAGCGATCCCTGGTCCAAGGTTAAACAGCACCAACACTCTGTAGCCCACATTGCTCATAAACAGTGCCTTCAAACAGAAGTGACTGGGGAGACCTCACCCAATAAGCTCAAAACGCAGCTATGGAACATGCTAGCATTTCAGAGGGGTGGACAAGGCAGGGCACTCTACTTAGGCTGCTCTCGCAGACTTCACTTTTCTTTTGTGCCTCTGATACCCAAAGGTGCCAAAAACTCTGGTATCAAAGATCTAGAGCAACCCCTAGAATTTAAGCAGCTCAGGAGAACTGTTGAGCAATTTTGTTTTGTTCTGTTAGGAGATTCCTTAAGGGACAGGAGACACAGCACAGAGGATCTACTACAGTGTAGAAGTAAAACTTTCCCTCTCCAGCTTGCAAGCAATGCTATATGAGGATAACAAGAGGCAAACTCAGGTAAACACAGCACAGATTATTTAAAATGCTTGATGTGTTTAACTGAAAAGACAGGGCCTGAACCTCTCTATGTAGCGTCCCTCACAGATTACCAGTACCATCCCTTGGGGCTGTAAAAACAAATCCAAATTGACTTAGGCAACCCAGATACTCTTATTCCCAGTGGAGACAAGAGTGTACAAGTCTTGAAGAGGCATTTGTCCCAATGCTCTGAGCCTCAGAAAGCCACAGCCAAAAACTAAATGTCCTGAATTGCCTCATGGAGCGGGTCATCTCCCCAGTCACAGCATAAAGAGTCTCTGACTACACTCTCAATTGATGTATTTTAAGAGAATACCTGGAGTTAGGTGGGATACCATTCCTGGATGTAATGAATTACTGATACTGAATGTATTCAATTAAGTAGAAAACACTCTCCTTTCATCCTTGCTGTTTTCAGAGGGCAGAATTCAAGAAAAGTAGGCTCAGATCCTGGATTTTGATTAAGTTGCTCTTGCTGTAGGTCAGCGTAGTGCCTTCAGGTGTTATGAATCCAAGCCTTATTGCTGAGATCAGCAGTTGTAATCCCTCTCAAATTTAGGGCAACATTTCTTTGAAGAAATTCTGAACTATAAATAATGTGGAAATCTCTCTGAACTTGATTATAACTTTTGCTGCAAGAGCTATTTACAGGATAGTAAGCATCTTTAGCTGGCCCATGGAGTTTTTCAAGAAGGTAGTCTCAAAACTGAAGCAGCTAATGTGTTTGAAACACCCACCTTTTTTTTTTTAATCTAATAGTTTATATCTAGTCTCAGATCATACATGCTTTACTCCTAATCTTTAAAATGTAAGTACCACTCCTTGATTTTGAAAATGTCTCATTAGAGCAGAAAATTTAAAAGGTTCTAAGGGATTCAAAGAACCATCCTGAAATTCATGAAGAGAATCCACAGCACAGTTACTGATAATTATCAACTTCTTTTTCCAACATAAGCCACCTATAAATTTGCCACAAAACCCATTATAATCAAGTTTATAGAACAGCAGTTTAAAACTAAATCCACTCATATAAAGGGGAAAATTATGCGGATTTTGTAGTATGATCTGATTACATGAGAAAGAAGTCCAAAAAGAGCAACACAGAATCACTTAGCAAGGCAAGCTGTTGTCTGTGACAATGATGTATGAGACATAGGTGATATATATACTGGGTGGCTTTATCAGTAAATCATTGAGTTATTTACTTCCCTGAGGAACTGGACCTGTCCCTGGAAAAGACTGTACTGTGAGATGCACCAGTGGGGAATTAATATTGGCAAAACAGTCAATTTTGATTTGTTTGCACAAAAGAATCATAAAATATAATTTAATAAATGATACACTACAGATGTACTGCCTCTTCTAAGTACTAGTGCTTTAAAAATAGTAGAATCTGTATCTCCCTGTCATTTTCCTCATAACCATGAAAGGAAAAATCTCCACAAAATTGGTTAGTTTTAATTAAAGTATTTAGCCAACACATCCCTGGCAGGGTGTGAACAGCTGCACACTGAGGAATAAAAAAAACCAGAGTATGAAGCTCTGAAACTGAAAATATATCATACCATTTTCTTTTCTATACATTGCATGTTAAAGGTAGAAGACAAACTCTACCATCTGCAAGGAACAACTGTGAGACTACTGCAATTTCAAGCTTCTGCTGTTGCCCCTTGTTACAGGGTTATACCCAGGGACTCTCAAGTACAGCAATGGACAGAGTGCTCTCCAGAACCCTTCAGCAGGCCGAGCAGAGGTCAAAGCAGAGGCCAGTGTCTCACCCCTTCCCAAGCTGCTGCACTTGCATAGGCAGGAGCATCCCTTGTGCTTTGCACCTGGGCTTCAATGTCATGCCCCCAGATTCACTGCATGAATGTGCTGCAAACATAGCTCGAGAGAGAGTTCAAAAGGCTGTCCTGCCCTGACACTGATGTGTAAATCCTTCAGTTCCTTTTCTTGTGGTAATTTTTTGGGGGTGTGATTTTAACAAATCTAGTTAAAACCATGTAGACTGAAATGCTACAGAATGTGTATATGGTCAAAACGCAAAATTTTAAAAAAAAAAAATTAACCCATCAATGACACAAACTGCAAATATTGCTGCTTATCACATCAAGAACAAACAAAAAGGTTCAAATGCTGAAAACAACTCAACTTTATAGAGTCTTATAATGTGTTTCTCTTAACATGAAAAAGTTTTTCAGAAGAGCTTTATACAAAAAAAGGAAAATCAGACACTAATTTTTAGTGTAATAAAAGCAGTGAAAACTTTATCACTGCTAATGTGCAGCAAATGTTGTGATACATATCATATTGTGGCAGAAATGCAAACAAGACACTTTTTCCTCTTTAATCCCCCCTGTCCTGGTTTTCTGCAGCTGAATTTTAGTAGTGGGGCAGGGGGTGGGGGGAGACTACAGAGGTGGCTTCTGTTAGAAGCTGCTAGAAGCTTCCCCTGTACCATGGAGCCAATGATACTTGGTTCCAGGAGGGACTTCCTGCTGCTGCTCAGGGCCGAGCCAATTAGAGATCATAGTAACGCCTCTGTGATAACATATTTAAGAATAGAGGTGTTGCACAGAAGAAATTCCGGAGAGTGAGAACATGGAATAACAGGCAGACACCACAGTCGGTGCCGAAGGAGGAGGAGGAAGGACTCCATGGGAGCAGGGGAAAGAACTTAGAGCTGAAAAACCCCTGCAGCCCATGGAGGACCAATGAGGCGCAGAGAGCCCTCTGCAGCCCATGGAGGAGCCTGTGCTGGAGCTGGTGGATGTATGAAGGGGGCTGTGACCCTGTGGGAGGCTCAGGATGGAGCAGAGCTCTGCAGAAGACCTGTGGCCATGGAGATGCAGACCTACACTGGAGCAGGTTTTACCCAAGTGAGAGCTGTGGTCCTGTGGGGGGGCCCACATCGGTACATCTCGTCCATTGAAGGACTGTACCACTATGGAGGAGTGATCCTCGGGACAGCAGATGTGGACGAACTGCACCCTGAGAGATGGACTCACATTGAAGAAGTCTATTAAAGACTGTCTCCTGTGGGAGGGACCCCATAGAGCAGGGGATGGACTCAGCTGTGGTCCCCTGTAGGCCATGGTGAAGACCATGGTGAAGCAGAATGTCCCTCTGCAGCCCACGGAGGACCATCAGGGTGCAGAGACCCGACTGTAGCCTATGGAGGACTAACCCTGAGGGGTGGGGGACTCATATTGCAAGCATCAGCAACCCCCCCATAGACAGAAGGAGGGATAAGGGGAAAGTGTGTGTGTTTTAAGACTGTTTTATTTCTCATGCATTAGCTTTTATCCTGATAGTAATAAATTTAGGTATTATCTCACTTTGAGTGTTTTTGCCCATAAAGGTAGTAAGTAAATGATCTCCCAGATCTTATCTTCACCTCTCGCCTCTGCCTAGTTGCAGAAAGGATTTAGTAAGTCCCTGGAATCCGGCCAGGGTCAACCCTTGTCCTAGTTATAGTGGCTGGGACCAGTTTATCACTGTGGGAATGTAACTGGAACTGTGTATTCCATACCCTCTCTGCCATTTATCATGAACTGTTAACGATGCATTGTTTGCAACAGCTGCCCAGGACACACCTGGCACCTCAGGCTATGGACTGTGTGCATGGGAAAAAACAGAGATAAGAAGGTTCCCTGTCTTCACACCAATGATTCAGGTGTGATAACTCCCCTCCAGGAGTCATTAACACCTTCACACCCAACCTGAGGGGTCATGTCTGCTAATGGGCCATCAAGTAGACCAAAAATATCCTGTGACTCACTGAGTAAACTGCCCATTGTGAAAACCCTCACCCTGGGGGAGGTACTGGGTGTTCCTATCTGAACTGAAGCATATATAAGCTTGGCATTTTGGGACTTAGGGGCACTCACTCACTCGTAAGACTGAGAGGAGGACCAGAACCTCAACAGGACTGCAACTACCACTCTCAACCAGACTGCGACCACCAACCTTCTGGAAGGAAAACAGGTTTTCCTTTTTCTTTTTGCTTGGGACTCAGGGGACCAGGTGGTGCTCAGCACAGGGGCTGGTGAGCACCATACTGTTTGTGCCCCAGGGGGCTGGTTTGTACAACTGGGTTTTGAGGGCTGAAACCAATTTTCCTTTATATCAGTGTATCCATTGTAATCTTTTTATTAAATTGTAATTCTGACTTCTAAACTCTTTTGAGTTGGATTCATTTCTCCTGCCGGTTTACTTTTAAACCAGCACAACCCTTTACAGCCCCACAGCATGGCCATTCATTGAAAGTACACCACATTTCCAGCATCATAGAATCAATTTACTTTGTTTTGGTTTGGGGATGCTATTCTTATATACTTTTTTCCTGGTTTTATGTGAGAGCTTTGAAGAATCTAAGCCTAACCTCTGCACATTCCTGATGCTATATGCCAAGATTTTCAAATCAGAATTGTGAAGTATAGTGGGTATGGTACTCACTTAGGTCGTGGAAATATGGCTGGATATGACTCATGCAATGGACATGACATGGCCAGACTCAAAGAGTAGTGACCAGTAGTACAAAATCCAAGAGGTACCTGGTTACAAGTAGTATTCCTTAAGGCTTCATGCTAGGTCCAATAACATCTTGATTGCCATCCCAATGAGGTGGAAGACATCATCAGAAAGTTCATGAATGACCTCCAAACAGGAAGTTCAGTCAATACGCTGGAGGACAGCCATTTAGAGGGATCTCAACAGCCTAGAGAAAGGGGCTTAAAGAAATATCACAAAATTCAGTAAAGGAAGAAATTAAAAGAATGTAATTACATATTCCAGACATAGACCATACTAAGAAAGTGCTCAAACCATGACCTGTACAGTCTCATGTTTCCCACCTGTTAAACTTCAGAGGTGGTGAATTGGTGTCATCAGTTCCTTATAGTACTTCTGTCCATGTAACTCGTACCACTGACATTTTTCCATCAATCACTTTAAACTTCAGGTAGAGAACAGTGTAAATTGCATCAAAACTGCAAAGCAACTGTTAAATTTCCTTTCAGCCTGAACAGACTTAATGAATGCTAAATGAATCATTACAATGTTAGACATTGAACTACTATATACAGTTGCTTGCTCTGACCTCCTCAAAAGTCACTTGCTTAAAGAATTTTGAATACCACAAATGATCAGTGATATCCAAGTCACAGCAGCTATAGTCATCAAAGGCTTCTGAAAGGGAAAATATTTTGAAGAAGATCCTCTTTACACAACAATTGTTTTATAAATATGTGACATAGTCCCAAATATCTGTATCCTACCCTCCACCACTTGCTTCTTCTCCAGGTTTCAACTCTTTTTAGATATCAGAACTACCTCTGGTTCTACTCACAGTAAGAATGTTGTGTTCTTACTTTGCTTTTTCATAACACATACAGTGAAAATCCAGTCATACTCATCATATAAAGTTGTGAAATAATGTAACAAGGATGCACATAAGTCACACATACACGAGCCATAGGGACATAATAGATGAGGAACTTGTAAAAGAATGTTTTCTATGCACAGGCAATATTTAAGCAGGCAGGCATTCATGTAATTGCTACTGTTTGAAGGAGCAGATGTGTTAGTACTTGCATTGGTAGTGACAGAAAATACAGAAGGTAAGATTGGTCAACGAGAAAAAGCACACAAAGGTTGAAGAGGACAAAAGTAGACGAAGAAAAGTGTGGAGATTACCAGAAGAGTAATCAGAAACACTAGAAAGAAAAAAATGTAGTTGTTGTGGAAATAGCACAAGTCAGAACAGAAAAGATCTGCAATAAATAGAAGCTGATATAATGTCATAATCTCAGAAGGTATTAAGCATTTGCACTACAAAAAAAAAAACAAAAAAACCCTTCTGATGCAGCTAGAATAGTAGCCTTCACTTAAATACTCCTGAAACTGGAAGCTACATTTACAGTACATTTTAAAAGAAAAAAAAAAAAGGTCATAGGAAAGAGAATAAATTCCAAATGCTGTTTTATAACTTTCTACACAATAATAAAGTGAGCTGCTTTTGACTGAATTTGAATTGACAGCAAAAAATTCTCATTTACTGTTATTTGATGTTTCATTGAGCGACTTGAGGTTCGTTATCAGCTTTCTCAATTGATATATCTCTTTGCAGCCAAATAATGGATAAGTGACACACGCGATGAAATATGCATTTCACTAAGAAACTGATTTCCACATCTTGAGAACCCTGGGTAGTATTTATGCTTGAAATTAAACCAAACACTGAGCATTGATTTTAATATGTTTAGATGAAATCAAATTGCCCTAACTGTGTTAACACTGTGGAACACGCAGTAATCCATGTACTTTATGGGCTGATAAATCTGAAACTACAGTAAATGCATAATTATGCCATCAGTGATATCTGTTTCTGGTGCCTATTAGTCAGATATCATGCTATCTACAGCTTTATGCATGAAGGCAACACCAAGGAAGCAATTCCTTTTCTTCACAGGTTACTGAATCAGTTTAAATCAAAAATCAATGGCATTAAATCAACTGCACTTGCAATTTCAAGGAACAGCTTTTTGCTTCCTTGCTTATGGAGCACCAATTGACTCTAGAGGAGCTTCCTGTGCTAAATATTTGGAGAACTGTGAGCTTGTTGAAGCCCTGCACATTTCAGTTCCTTATGCTGTTGTTCTGCCCATGAATATTAGTATGATTGTCTCTAGTATTTTTCCACTTTAGCCAGAGAAGCATTGTTGTGATAGTTTCCACTCCATGACAGAGAGAAAAAAAATATTCAGACTGCATACTGCTCAAATGCAAACTAGTTCTAATACTTACAGGTAAAGTTCATCTGTGATAAAGGAAGAGAAAAAAGGAAAGGGGGAAGGGGATGAAATGGGAGGAAAAGATGGCAACAAGGAGAAAAGGAGGGCAACATGAAGGAAAGGGTGGCAGGGGAAAGTGAGTTACCAAGCTATAATTTCCAGACGATGTCATATAGGTAACTGCAGAGCTGGTGTTTTCTTTTTTTATTTCTGATGCTGTTGGAACGATTTTTTTGATTCATTGTCAAATGAAAAAATATTAAATTATTTTAAATTTTTGACAAATAAAAAAATATCTTTCACGTGAGATCTTCTTTTATAAAAGTAAGTCTAGTCTGACAAGGAGTTTTGAATTATTCTCAACATGAAGAACCTAGCCTGGAACTCAGGTCCAAGAGCACAGCGAAGAGTGACAGCAGCTTCTGGGCTCTGTTTCAAGATCTTCTAGATCTTCTGGAAACTTACTTGGATCACCGTGGGATTCCCAGGAAACTATTGCAAGGGAAACTTATGGACACCACGAACTGACCAATATGATCAAGGTAATGCCGTTTATTGTTGTGAAAACACCCCTTAAATAACCCAGATAGCACACACACTGCAAACCACCCTGTGACTGGTTAATACGAATAACACACAACTCTATTGGTGTAAAATAAAGTCCTTGTGACTTCTCTCTGTGCCGTTGTTTTTCAGTTCTTCTGCTGCAGTTTCTGTAAGTTTACATTCTTCTTCACTGTTGATCTCCACAGAGGCTTCTTACAAGCAGTTTCTCACTGCAGTCTTAGAGGCCCTGCAGCATAACTGCATCCAAAATCGCAGGGTCGCTCACATGTCCATTTTCTGCAAGAAATTTCCCAACAGGAAACCTCCAAGGAGTGTCAGTGTGTGGGTTCTGCCCTCTGAGGATAATAACTACAGGAGTCTGTATCTTCCAGGAAGCCCTGGATCTGGGACACTGTGGAGAAATCTGAACCTTGGACTACTATAGTCCAAAAGCATGGGAACTCAGATGGTTTTTCTCCTCTTTCTTGCCAGACAGGGTGAATTGCAGGAGAGAATGGATTTTGTGTATTAAGAACTTGTTGCACAAGTGGTATTGACAACAGGGGATTCTGCTTTAATGCCACGAGACCTTCTCTGAGGACCAAGGAACCCAGTCTGAGGATCTCTAGTAAGAGAGGAAATCCACGTGAACAAGCAGAACAAAAGCATCTTTGCCAGTATGCTGGTTAGCCTGGTGAGATCTTTAAACTGGGTACAATGCAGTTGGGAGATGTCAACTAACAACCAAATGAGGGGGATGGCAAGCAAAGGGTGGGCAGAAGAGACTTCAGTCATCAAAATAGGGCTTTAGAATGACCACCTCAACCACATATCAATAAATATTGGAGTGACTACAGGACAGCACCACGGAAGAAGTTTTTCTGGGAAATCAGTACAACTAGGTGTTCCTGCAATATACGCACAAGCTGTGCATAACATGGGGAACGAACAAGAGGTATATGTGCAGCTATAGGGTAACAATCTTATTGAAATACAGATATAGTGGGATGGAGTGCTGCAATGGATGGATAAAAGTTCTTCAGGAACGGCAGGCCAGTGTGGCAAGGAGGAATGAAACAAGGAAAGCAAAAGCCTACCTGGAACTGAATATGGCAGTGATATGAAGGGCAGTAAGGAGGAATTCTTCAGGTAAATTATTGCAAAAGAAAGAGCAGGAGAAATGAGGACCCACTGTGGAATGGGGCAGAAGACCTGATGTGGAAAATGGTGAGGTATACAATACCTTCTTTCCTTCACACTTCACTTGACTTTAGTAATCCCAGGTCCATGATGCCGATGGGAAAGTCTGGAGCAAAAAAGACTTACGCTCACTGGAGGAGGATCAGATGAGGGAATATTTAAACAAACTGGACACACAACTCCATCAGACTTGATGGAATACACCCATGAGTGCTGAAGGAGGTGGTCAACTTCTTTGAAAGGTCACAGCAGTCGCAGGAGATTCTTGGCAGCTAGGAGAAAGACAATGTTTCTTCTAACCCCAGGAAGGATGATCTAGGGAAAAACATTTCTTGCTTTCTTGCTTTCTTGCTTTCTTGCTTGCTTTCTTGCTTTCTTGCTTTCTTTCTCGCTCTTCTTTTTTCTCTTCTTTCTGCTTTTCTTCAAGATGAGAAGGATGAGCACTACATTTGGAAGTAAGTGTCCTCTTTACCCAATTTTTACATAGCTAACGCGATATTCTTCAGTTACAATACAGGCATCTGACAGCAAATGCACTTGCTGAAGTGCTTGTTTAGTCAACAGAAACAAATAGAGATTGTTATTCTGTGTTCATCTTCTCCTGCAGCAGATACACACTTGGCTAACCAAACTCCTCCATGGAAGGAGTTTTCCTTTTTTTCTCATAGTGATTGCTCAGATACAGAGATGTAAGTTTGTATTTGATCAAATGTTGTTTAGGTGTAAAACAATATTTAAAAAAAAAAAAAAATTAAGAGGGTAGTTTCCTTTTCTTTACCTAAGCTGGTGAAACGGAAGTGTGGCTGAGTTATATCTGCCAGAAAACCCTTTTTACTAAGGGATTTTGTGTTTTATCATTATAGCATAAGCCATACTGTCGTAAAAACTGCTATATAACTGTAACTGTTTGAAGGAGGTTGACCTCACTACTTCACCATAATTCAAGTTACAATACTTGAATACTGACAATTTTCAAATACACCAATATGACATTTAGTGCCAGGTTTGGTGATGAGATAACAATGCATATGTTCAGTGATTTATAACATGGTTCGATATGAGCTTGCTATAGAAGAAGAGAGGCCATGAGCTAACAGATTCTTTTGATTAGCACATTTCAGTTTGGTATGTAATATAGGAAAAACATGTTCATATTTATCTTCAAATGACCATCTACACCCTTCATAATCTAAAAGCCTAGACGTTTTTGGCTCCTACTCATTCCTAATGTCTGCAGAGGAAACAAAGAATGATGTTTCTACCCTAAGTGTCCATCAAAGCTCCTGAAGGAATGCAGTTTTCAGCCCCAAATAATCTGCTTTAAACATCATAAAACATCTAACCAGATGGGATTCTGATCACCTAGAATTAACAGCCTATGACCATTTTCCAGACACAGAGCATTTGGTGTTTCAGAGAACACAAGCTACAGAATTAATGTTTTACTGTCCAACCACCGAAATAATTTTTTCAAACTAGGACTGAGGTGGCTAATTATTTTGAAAGTTAATAATAAGATGTTTTATGCCTAATTGCATTGTGACTGTGCCTACAATATCTAGCTATTAATCAAGCTGCTATTATGTTCAATATAGTACAAAGATAACATAATAAGATACCCCTGATTCTCTTTTTGAAATTGCCAGCTAATAGTGTGACTCTTACCATTACTTCTAGAAATTTATGCCTGGATCAAATTAAATAGTTTTCCCCTCTCTTTTGCTGCTTGTAGTCCTTGCTGCATAATTTCTTGCTATTTCATTCTTGATTCTATAACAAAAGCAAATCCATGAAGAACAGTTCCACAAGGAATGCTACAGTAATTCTTTACTCCATTGCTGGAATTAACAAGATTTTTTTAAGGAACAAATTTCTTTCTTGTGAAACTGCTACTAAAATAAAAATATAAACAATTATTGTAAATATATAGTTACAAAAAACATTAAATTTATCTCTTAAACAGTTTTATTACTTCATTACATATTTGAATAAAGATTTGTCTTCTATAGCTTTGGCAAAAGAACAGATTTATTCAGTTTATAGAAACAATTATTTTTTTGCCATCACCTACTCAGAACAGAATTGTTCAGGAGATGCGCTTCATCAAACGTTGTTCTGACAAGAATAATCTATTCAAGTATATTTAAATCTTTTAATAAATATATAGGTTTCAATATTGTTTGTGGTTTGTTCACCAAAGCTTTTAATTTATCAAACTTTTTTATTGTACATCACTGGAAGCAGGTGCAAGAGTGAGTGCTCACCTACAGTATCACAGAATCATAGAATATGCAGAGTTGGAAGGCCCTCACAAGGATCATTGAGTCCAAATCCTGGCCCTGCACAGAACCATCCCCAAGAGTCACACCACGCACCTGAGAGTGTCATCCAAGTATTTCTTGAACTCTGTCAGGCTCAGTGCTGTCACCACTTCCTTGGGGAGCCTGTTCCAGTGCCCAGTCACCCTCTGGATGAAGAACCTTTTTCTAATAGCCAACCTAAAGCTCCCCTGACACAACTTCAGGCCATTCCCTCAGGGCCTGTCACTCGTCACCACAGAGAAGAGATCAGTGCCTGCCCCTCCTCTTCCCTTGCAGTGGGTTCACCTTGGCTGAATGCCAGGTGCCCACCCAGCCACTCTATCACTCCCCTTCCCAGCTGGACAGGGGAGACAGTAAGGGTGGAAACAAAAGAACCAGCACAAATTATGGGTTGCGATAAGGCAGTTTATATTTATACAAAAAGCAAAAGCAAAAGCAGGGTGCGCGCGTGCAAAGCAAAAGCAACAACTAATCTCTACTTCCCATGTGCAGCGATGGTGGGCCACGTCTCTGGGAAGCAGGGCCCCTACGCGTGTTGGATGTTAGCAGGCAGCCATCGGAGACAATGAGTGCCAGCCTTTCCTGCTTCTTGCCCCAGCTTTTATATCTGGGTTGATGTCATATGGTATGGAATATCCCCTTGATCAGTGTGGGTCAGCTGGCCTATTTGTGTCCCCTCCCAGGATCTTGCCCTTGACTGAACAGTGAGTGCTGCGCTCAGTGGTAGCCAAAATATAGGTGTGTTATCGACACCGATACAGAGCACTGTGAGGGCTCCTATGGGGAAACAAATTCTGGCTCAGCCAGACCCACCACACCCCTCACGAGGAAGTTGTAACCACAGTAAGGTCTCCCCTCAGTCTCCTCTTCTTCAGGCTGAACACACCAAGTGACCTCAGCTGTTCCTCATACAGCTTCCCCTCAAGGCCCTTCACCATTTTCATTGCCCTCATTTGGACACACTCTGGTAGCTTAATAACTTTCTTACATTGTAGTGCCCAAATCTGCACACAGTATTTAAGGCGAAGTTGCAGCAGTACAGAGCAGAGAGGGCAATCTCCTTGAGGCGATGCCCCCCCTCAGGACACGGTTGGCCCTCCTGGCTGCCAGGGCACTGCTGACTCAGATTCAACTTGCCATCAACCAGGAGCCCCAGGTCCATTTCCATGGCACTGCTTTCCAGAATCTCATTCCCCAGTCTGGACAAACATCCAGGGTTGTCCCATCCCAGGTGCAGAATCTGGCTTCTCTCTTATGTTACTTAGTATCTTAGTATTACTGACATAGCACATACAGTGAAATACATACAAACATACCATCAAATTTAAGGGATGCCACCACCCTGAGCTTTTGGAAGCTTTAGGGAAAAAAGACACTCCTGAAAGCTGGATATCTTACACTGAAAGAAGTGTAACACAAGACAAAGTGCAGTTACCACTCCTGAATGGTATTGACATTTCACATTCCGTTACAAAGCTAAACCTGTAACATTTTCTTTCTAAGATATTACTATGTCACTGTCACCCAGAAAGTTTCAGCACCATTGGAATAGATGAATTTCACAAATGTGTGATCATCCTTCCTTCTGTTATATTTTTTGCCATTAAAACCCAATTCTCTTAAGAGCTACTATAGTGTGGGAATGAAAAAGGAAACACATCTGTTAGTTATATGGAATGTTTGGGATGTAATAGGTGTTTATTCTGCTTTGCCACCTATCTAGACCAGACTTCCTGAGGAGAAGGCAGACTATATAATGCATGGTCAAAGCAGACCAGGTAAGTTAATGGGCTTTGGCCAAAGCTGCACTGGGAGCAAAGGGAATCTTGCCATCGACTTTGCTAGGCTGCAGGTGAGGACAACCATTATTTGCATTCTCACATACCTGATGGCAGTAAAAACAAGCTCTTTTTTACGCCTTCCTCTAAAAATGTTTATAAATCAGCTGAGGAAATGGCTGTTAACACAACTGCCAGCACATTTAGCAACCTCATCTTCTAATTCCTAGATTGCAGGTTTTTTTATCCAAAGTTTACCAGAACTGAGAGTGCTTGGGTTAAATAGCTCCTGCACTGGAGAAACCCATCATCCCATCCCCCCCACCATTGCTCGGGAAGCAAAGGGGATGAAAAGATCTCACTTTGGCAGCTGGTTCATTCAGTCTGATAACTGAGCACTGAGTGAATAGCAGTGCACTGCAGAACAGAAACAGGTAACTGTACCAGTGGTGCAGTAGCTACATCATCCACAATGACTGGAAAAAATACCCTCAGTTTAGATTTCTTAGCAAGTTTCACACTTCATACATTGATTGGAGTTACAATGTATCGAGAATTAAATTTCCTAGAATAACTGCTGACTTAAGGAACTTCACTATCTCTCAAGTTTAGCAGGTATGTGTCACTTAAATTGCATTTCCTTTAATGTACCTCTTCTTTTTTTTCCTCTTGAGGACTGTCCCTCTAAATTCTTTTACCTCATATTCTGTACTGTGAAAGCTTTCCTCTTTTTTTTTTTTCTTTCCTTCCAATCCAAAACCATTCTGTCCCTTCTCCAGTGGATGGTGTCTCCCTACCCATGCCAAGTTGGTTGGAACTAGATCATCTGTAAGATCACCTCCAAATCAAACCATTCTACGATTCCATGACATGTGTCATCTTCCAAATCAATTAACATTTACTAATTCAGTTTTTCTCATTTAGTAAATTGCCATTGTGTATTTTCTTACTTTCACTCTACTTACCTTATGAATCTTGTGATTATTTTCTTCTTTTTTCCCTCTAGTTTCAACATATTTGTGTAACAGGTTTTATTCTCCTTTATTTCTCCTTCTCTAACACTCTTTCAGTCTTTCTGCCATACTTCATCATTCATTTCTTTTTATTTATCTTCATGATCTCTGAAATGCTTCTTTTCTGCCTGATTCTGTCTTGTTATTTAGACAGGCATTTGACGCACAAAATACAAAATTGTTCAGCAGCTTACACACACCTTTTCTAATGAACATTGCCATAGTTAGGTATTTCAAATTCATTTTTCATAGCTTATTGCCCTAATCATACATGGTTTTGCAGGTGTGACTTTCTTATTCAAGGTAATAACTTGTCCTTTGGGTAATATGAATGGCAGGTCTACAAAATATTGCAATGTGAGTCTGTTGAGATTCTATGGCATATTTTATTAGCAATAAGAGGTTAGGAAAAAGGTCTCACCTGTCATTGTCTTCTCCTTGAGGAAGAAAAAATTGTTTTGTGATACAGAACTATAAAACATTCTGATTGTGCACAGAAGGCAGAAAAAGTGTTCCTTTGAAGATATGATCCTGCCCTTTAAAGCTAATCAAACATTTTTGTATGGTTTGGGTTGATTGTCTATCCTGTGATCTAGTCATGGTGTAGACAGACAGCTTACAACTGTTTGTTGTGAAGAAAATCTCCTAAGCTAGGTAATTCAATCCTTTTCATACAAAATAGCAATCATCAATCAACCCATACACCTGTCGAATGATGTATTTCCTTTGCACCCTGAGTTGGATGGTAGGGCAACTCAGCCTTGTAAGATGATTGAATTCATTGACCATTATGTGGGTAGAAGTCCCTTCTGTTTCCTCAATTTTATGCTACAGCATCTTTCTTTGAAAAAATTTTCTTAATACTCTTCTTCCAAAATATTTTGGATGGACAGTTTCTTGTTATTATTGGATTGTGCCATTTCCAAGAAAAAGACTGACACAATGTTGTCCATCTTTCCCTTTTGAGGAATGGTATCAGAAAGGTTGGGATACATCACTGCTAACCCCAGCCTAGTACTGGATGGCAGGACTGGCTAAGGTTACACTTACACTAAAAAATTATGCGGGCCAGTGCCTGTTTTCTGGCCACGATTGAAATGGTAGAGCACAGTGGGAACCTGTACACCAAAACTCACCTTTCTCCTTCCAAAACACCTCCTAGGAACCATTTCTGTCTCAGCCTGTCTCCTGAACAACACTCTGTCATCGTCTGGCAGAGGGCTAGTTTGCACAGCTTCAAAATTACATGTGTTAATCAATGACTCATTTCACGGCTCAAGGTATGCCAGTGTTGGAGTCTGTAATTTGTCCCTGTTCAGTTTACTGGTAAAGACGTAGTTGACTTAACATAGCTAAGAGGGCAAGAACCTTACTCCGTTCATCATCACTGGAATGGAAGAGAAGCACAACTGGAACTGTTGGAAGATCCCCTGCCACAGAAAGGGGCAGAGTGGCCTTCCAGCTCCCAGGGGAAAGAATAAGAAGTAAAACTTTTCTCCTTAGAGCTCACTCATCTCTAAAGATAGGAGTGAGACTATTGGAATGACTGTGAATAATAGGCTATTAATTCTTACAAAAGGAGATCGTATGATACCATTTTTTGCAGTGATTATAAAATGGAAAAATTTGTTATTACTTTGCCAGTTAGAAACTAGCCTATGTTGTGGACAAACTATTTTGAAATATCCTGTGTATAGGTAAGTGTGTGCAAATAGTACAACTGGACAAAGCAGAAATTTAGTAAGGTTATTTCTTAGAAAATAAGGCATTTATAGGTTGTTACAGGATCTGTAAACTGTACAACTTAACAAACCACTAGTAGTTTCTATGGAATGGAAGCCTATTCAAATGGAGAAGAGGCAAATATAACTAAACCCTGAGTAAACGATGTCCACAATCCTTACGGGCTGAGCTTTTCTTTAAACAAGAAAATACATAGCTTCTTGTGGTTAACTTTGTGTGACTGTTAACTTCTATGTGAACTAGGAAGACATCTTTTTAGGTGTGCCTGCAGAGGAGGATGTACATTCATGGTAGAGATATTGATAAGGACACAGATTAAATTCATACATACATGGGCATGAACATATATACTTCCAATTGTGCACAAATGGGATGAGTTTTCAAAACATTTTTAAAAGAAATTAATTTAGCTATTTTTCATGTCTCAGGTGAGTACACTAATAAATTAGAACCACCTTATACAACCAGAATTTTACATACCACCTTAGTAATACAATGGATGGAGAGATAAATGTCATAAAAAGGGGATTTGGTTTCCTGTTCTAACTGCACCTGTGTCTACAACACTGTAATAAGATGACCTTGGTCAGCTGGTACACATCCACCAAGTCTCTCTCATTACTCCCCCTCAACAGAATGGATGAGAAAATAGGATAAGGACCCCACGGGTTGAGGTAAAGACAGGGAAATCACAAATTACTCTAATGGGTGTTACAGACTCAACTAGGGGAAAGTTAAAATAAAAATAGAGTTGGATGATTTAAAAAAAAAAAAGGAAGAAGAAAAAGAGGAATCGTGCTTTTTCAGGACAAAACCTGTTTAGACATCACTGTACACAATGTTGAAACTGCGACAACTCAGGTATGTTCAACTTGTTGGCACTATAATTTTATGAATGGGTGACTACACCAACAATTAAAGAACTGATGCTGTGTGACCCCAGACAAGCTGCAGCTCATCCTCCAACCTATTTCTTGCCTGTCTGTTTGAAATCTAAGTCTTCTTGTCTGCATTACTCAATATCTAGTATAATACAGTGTCTCCCAGTTAGAAGTACTAGATGCTATTGTGACACAAAAGGCAAATAACAGTATTCTAAAGTATTCCAATTCTTCCTGGTTATTCCTTAAATTAGATATTATTCCCAAACAACTTTTAACACTGTAATTTTTCCCCTAAAATGCAATGATCCCATCGGCATTGACAGTAATTTTTTTTTCTATCTATATGACATTTTCTATCTATGAAGGATGTATTTGAATATATTAAAAATACCTTTTCATTGTCTTACTTTTAAGTCACACAAGGCAGAGGCTCCCTTCCAAACAAAGAAACAAAATTTGTAATAGCAAATGGAGTGTATTGCCAGTACATATTTTCACCACTATTTCACAGGACATTTTGAAGCATCCATCTTCATGGCTTTGTTACCTCTTGCTTGAAAGATTATGGCAGTCTGCATTCAAAGGATGAAAGCAATCTGTGGAAGTACAGCCACCTCCAGTGATGTTCCGTCTTTTCTATCTATTAAATACTTAGTGGTTCTCTGGAGGTGCTTATTAGGCCTTTTTATTTTGTCTTAAACATTGTCCTCAAACGCAAATATTTTAGATTTAGGATCACAGTACTTTCTCATAAGTGGGACAAGCAAACTCTGCTGTCAACAATTTGCAGTTCCATTCCTTGATTTCAAATATATGCAATGGTTAACTGTTTGCTTCTTATTTCTTCTGCTGCTTCACCATAAGAGTATAAGCAAGTGCATTTTTTGACCTCCCTTCTTTCCTCACACCACCACCTGCCAATGAAGATGTTTTACAGCATAAATAATTAATGCTGTCATCTTAATTCCTAGGCTGCTACTGAGAAGCGTGGCCTCTTCACAGTTTCTTTCTGTTTCCTCAGTCGTTGCTGCATCCATAATGAAATGCAACATGAATGTAACATTAAAGCTGCCAATTTAAACACACAGATGTTTAAATACACCCTTACAGTAATGCTAGGTGAGCAAAGCTGAGTACGTCCACTATTTCTGACACTTAGCAGACATAAGGTCTTGCAAAAAAATCTGCTAGTTAGCAGGAGAAGGAATTTGACTCCATACAGCAGGAAGATTCCCTCATTATCCGTGATAAAGATCTTATGTCTCTCTTTGTGATGTCTGGAATATTGCTGGCAGATGCACTGTAAAAGTTGCTTCCCAGCTTGCTTCCAAAACCTCCAAGCCTCCAGAAGCAGGAAACATAAGAATTCGCTTTCTTTAGCAATTACAAGAGAGACTGATATAAAGCAGTTTCAGATTTTTCCCAGAAAGAGATAATGGTCAGCACTGCTTATGAAGCACCATTAACTCAGACCCAGCATCAGAATCTTTAACTATTCTCTGACAGATCTTGGTATAAAAACAAGTGCTTACACAAGCATACTCCACAGCCTTTCAGAGTTGTTATAGTGTTGTTATACCATACTGTTATGTTGGTTAGGTTGCAAGTAGTCAGGTAGATTGCGTGCAGATGTTAGAGTCATTGCTGCTGGCACAATCATGGGTTGATAGGGAATATGGGAGTGGCACCTACTAACACAGTTAGAATTACCTATAGGAACCCTACATATACAATCTGTTTTACTGTATGCCAGGGAAAAGTAACCTGAAGAAGCAGTGAGCCACAGTACTGGTGCTCTCAGAATTTGAGAAAGTACCTCTATTTGTTCACGGCTTCAGGGAATGGCCAGTCATCAGTTTACATTATTGAAATTGAGATGGTCCCCTTAGCCTGATTCAGTTACCCTACACAGGCACCTAAAGCCATTTGAGATGACCTAGGGCGTTCTACTTGAACTTTTGCTACTACTACATAGGGTCACCAGTGTCCCATAACTCCTGTGTCATGTTTGCCAGCCATTTGTACATGTTTGAGATACTTTAGGGCACTTACAAAGGCCCTGTGTACAGATGACTACCTTGAACCCTTAGCAATAGACTAGAATTAATTTCACATAAAACATATGTTCAGTCTAAGTGGCTTTCCAAGGTTCTGGTCTGATATCAGTGGAGAAATACAGGTATCATTCAAAGGATATTAATTTCTTATTAAAGTAGACGTCCAAGGGACGGAGATGACTAATCACTTAATACAAATAAAATTACTTGCTATAGGCTATAGGCTAAACCATCCTTCCCTTATAAAGAAAGTCTACTGAAAGGAAGATTTATCTGTGTTCATATATACATGTATGCAAGAAGACTGGAGCTCAAACATGTGACAGCAACAAAGAAACTCCTTGACATTTGTCACGCATTTTTAGGACAATGTCTGACACATCTGTTATAACACCCACTCTTCACTATGTGGGCAAGTGTATTATGATGAGTTTACCCATCATATTAGGCTAGCCAGGGCCTGGTTCCTCTAAAGACAAGGGGATTCAAGGAAGAAGGTGGTTGCAACAAATGCTGAACATGCATTGGACATCACTGGCAGAAAAGGACATGTATCCCTCACTGCCAAGTGGACTTCTCCAGAGGATTCACCAAGTCTTGTCTCTGAGACAAGCACATGAAAGAAGATCATGTTCACCTGAAGAGAGTCAGGGTTTCACCACTTAAATCCTAGATAAAAATTCAAGTCAGAACTTTGGTATTATACAGAGGGATTTCTCATTTTATGTTGGTCAAGTTTTGACACTTTGATAAAGGGAAGAGTTACAGACCAATTAATTTCTCATTATGTTTAAATCATAGGGTCTGCTGAAATATGCCAAATTTCCTTCACACCCCAATGTAGTTCAATATTTATCCTTAAAGAAGAATTTCTGTTTTGCCTTTTTAGACTAACCCTTGACAATATTAGGTCTGTTTCATTATATCCAACAAGTGTGCTTAATAATAATTTGGAAGTTTACACAAAAATGGTTGCTTCTCAGAGGCCATGTATTGCTTGTACACAATTTTTGTCTATGACCCAACTCATTAAGGGGAAAGCAATCAATTTTAAGTGTGTTTAAGGGTCCTTTTTGAAAGGATAGATTCAGAAAATGCTGCCTTTCACTAAAAAAGCTGAAAAACAATCATCACAAAAGGCAGAAAAACAAGATTGAAGAACAATTTTCTTCCATATACCCTTCCACCTATTAGTCGGACAGATTTGCACTTCAAGAAGAAGGGATGATATTAAAATATATGAAAAGAAAACACAACCCAGCAATGGATCTGCTGGGGCTGTAAGATAATACAAACAAAAGACAGTAGCTGGCACGATGTAGCAGCCACAAGTGCTTTGGCTTAACACCTAACTCACAACTAGGCATACGACTCTATTTAGACAGTCACTTTTAGGTGCCCACTTTGAAGATGAATCCCATACCCAAATGCCTAGCCTCAACTAGTGTCTTGACACAGGTATTTAGTGCTATGGTTCAGGACATCTGAGATACCTGGCAGATCTGACTTGAGACCTGTAGGAAACCTGAACTCTTTTGGACTAGTGGTGGGAGGCCAGGCAGGACAGTTAGGTTACCCAGGACTTTTTAATTGTCCCGAAACATTATGTTTAGGAAAAAGGAATCAAGACCTATTTATTCAGCATCTGAACCTGAATCATGCCCACACTTGTCTACATCATTTAGATCTTCAAAAGCAGACCCACATATTCAAAGTCTCTTCTTGTGACAGCTGCCTGTCAAAAGACACCAAGTCTACAAGGCCTTTCAAATCAGTTTTTCAGCTGAGGACAGATGAAAACAGGTCTTGCTCTAATACTGTATTAAAAATGCAAACATGGCCCCCCTGTGACATGCTTCAGTAGGATGGAGGCAAGCTGTCCCTCAAAATTATCAAAGCAATACTAAAGTCCAGTTTGGAGAAAAAACTGTGGCTCAAAAATTTTATCATCATCAATATATTCTTTTAGTGTGTGGATATCTTACTTATCAACCTTATCTTTAATAATGCTCTTGTAAACAGAAAGTTCCCAGGGTCAGAGGAGGGCAAGACCCAACACATCTCAGGAGTCAAGTCCTTCTCACCTACTAAGAAAAGAAACCTGACATACATTTACCAGTGTCACCCACTGATACATCTCATATCAAGGCAGAGTAGTTGGTATGGGGACTCAAAAATAGTACCACTGCTTGGAAGATTCCTCCTGCTAGTCTTTCTTTTGCTGTCACAACTTCATGGGAGAAAATACTGGAGTATTACAGCATACCTACACTGCCAGAAAAGTGACCTCCCCTGCTTACTATGGGGTCCTGAGTCCTCTGAGCATTCACACTGCAAAAAAGCTACTTTGATACTGGGACCTCTAGGAATGAATTATCTACACCCTTCAAAACAGAAATCACATGGAGGCTGGGGACTAGTTCACTGTGGGCACCACTGCTGAAAGACAGCACAGAGCAGATTGATCCAAAGTTGACACCCTCAACCCTGCACTGTCCTGCTACATCGAAAAATGTGTGCAACACTCTTCCCATGGGCTAAGGAACATTCTCTAAGGCAGATTCATCAGGCAGTGGAGATTAAGCCTTAGACACTAACTCCAATGGAGAAAAGCAGATTTTCTTCAATTCTTCATTCCACTGGGATTTTTCATTGTAGACAAGATAGGAATAAACCAGATACATTGGACAGTCTCGAAGTCACACTTTAGTCACGTGCAACAAACATGGAAAAATTCAGTGCATGCTGGGTTGTAAGATGCAGTGTCTCATTAGCAATGCTGAAAGCAAGCACTGCGGTTGAAAGCATCTGAGAAACCTCTAGTATATGGGCCAAAACTACCTGACACAAAATAAAAAATTAAAATAGTGAATGCTGCAATCTGCCTCAAACACTGAGTTACTATAATTCAGAAAGGTGGGAGTCAATATGCAGTACGTGGAAGGAGGAATTCAGGGCAGGAAGAGGAAGGAAAGAAGGAAGGTAGCTCAGGTTTGGGAGTTCTGTCTCTTTCAGAAGAACCAAAGAGAAAATGCACCACTGACATTCAATGTGCATCGCTCACAGAGACACATGGAACCAACTTATTATTTGCGGGCTCTTTCCTTTTTAAAAAGCATGGCTTTGCTATTGCTTTGTTAGATCACAAAGGAGAAATAGACAAATACCATCATGGTGTCATCAGGGGCTTTTTAAGACTCTACAAGGCAAGCAACGAGTACAGTCACTCGATACAATTCTTGTGTGGTTTTCTTTAGTAAGCTCTTCTATTGTTATAATAACTGAAAATTAAAGTTAAAAATCCACTGTCTGGAATAGATTAATTCCACTTTCATTTAAAACAATTGCCACTGCATTGCAAACTGTTTCCCTATACTAAGTGTTTATTAGAAAATCATTATCTAAGAATAAAAAAAGAAATCATACAATGTTTAAGAAAAAACACAAGAACTGGTCAACATCCTGGTACACATTAGCAAAGTCTGAAATAAACTAGAGAGCTGATAAGTTTATAATCATAGCATCAACAGTGCATAATGAAATCTTTTAAGTAACATAAGAAGAAGGAATAAAATTATTAAAATATAAATAACTTTTTCTACAATGGTATATGCAAGGGGTCTCCACTGTATTAAAGCATATAAAAATAATGGAGAAGAAAATTGAGTTGTAGGCACTGAGATTTTCTAAACTTGCTTATTTTTAATGTAGGATTCAGGCAGGTATCTAAGGCAATATACTAGTTTCATGTATAAATGAAGTAGTTTCAGTGACTTGAAAATAATTTAGTTTACAATTGAAGTTAGCTCCAAATGGAACTGAGTTGTAAAATAGTCCTGGCAAAAATGAATTGACCTAACAGAATAATTGAATATTGTTTAAAGACTGTGATTTGAAGCCCATGATTACTAAAAAGCGGAAAAAAACAAGCGTTTAAGAAAAAGTATCTGACCCATGTAAGACACCATTTAACCTGTCACCAAGCTAGCAATATTTATTTTTCTTCCTAGTTTCATATATATAAAATTACTTTTAAAATGCAACCATACAAACTTTAATGCTAATATTTCTGAAAAAGATCATAAAATGAAATATTTCTTTGTCTACCAGTAATGCTTTTAAACTCTTTTTTTGCTTAAAACCAAGAAAGTCAGAAGCACCTCAATTTCCTTATGACAGTAGTCACCAAATCATTTGGCTATTTTATTAAAATATACATCAGTAACAAATGTTAAAAATCAGAAGTGACATTATTTTGGAGGGTGAATTGCTAATAAAGCAACACAGATTTTCATCCTGTGTGAAACAGCTGGACCATGACGAGATCACATTAGCACTAATTAAAATGATATTTTTTGGTGCAGTTTTTGTTAATCCAGCTTCATTGGACTCAAAAGGATTTCTGAAATCTGTAATAAAAGCTATTATGTAATCTTACTCTGGTTCTCTTGCATCAGGTTACTGTGTGAAATTTCCCTATAATATACAATATTTTCTTAAAACTCTCACTCAATAAAATCAATATTAACTTTTTACTATTATAGCTGTTTTTTGCCAATATATGATCCTCATTTAATTAAAAAAAATTAAAGCTTTAATTTATTTTTGCTTGATGAACAAGAAAAATATCATATTAAAGGCAACATTCTGCCATGTTTCTCTTTCTCCCTCACTTTCCCAGGTCCCTGTTGTTCCCAATGTATAATTTGCAAAACATATTGCTTCAATACTTACAATGAGAGAGGCGGCCCAGCTGTGGGAGGGAAAGGACAGCAGTCTCCAATATTACCATAATAATCTGCCTAAGGTCCCATGAGCCCTCTGGAGTATACAATTCTCTATACTGCAGGCCCCAGCTGGAGAATGTTCTCTTGACATGTATGCCAACCTTTGCCTGCAGGCAAAATAAAAAAAGGCAGAGAAGTAATCATGAAAATAAAAAATCTTGTCAACTGTGGTAGGATGCAGTTTCCATGTTTTTTTGCTCACGTAGGCAGTCATTGTGCTAACAAAATGATAGGAGACTTTTAAAGACTGCAGCTGGTACATGTTTTGCTGGAGAGGGGAGAACATAATATGCCATGCTAATTCTATAATTCTAACTTTGGGGAAAAATGAGCAGTGATATTGTATTACTGTCAATATGCATGACAGCTTTATTTACCTCCTCTTCTGATGGCTGCTCATTACAGGATTTAAGGAGGAAAGTGAAACCCTGACAGTATTGAGCTAATTGCAAAGGGCTGGATTGTGATCTCATTGTTTTGTGTTGGATGGCTGGGTTTTTTTCACGGTGATGAGGGTTCTCAAGCAAATAGTCCTGCCGGCTCAGTGGGACTAATTGGGAACTAAATGCCCATCACTGTGAAAGCCATCCTATTGGCTTTCGAACTTTCCAAAAAAAAAGAAAAAAAAAAAAAAAAAAAAAAAAATCATTTAAATAAANGACTTTAAGTCAAATAATGAAGTAAACTGAAAAGGTGGTTGGAAGACAAATGTAAAAGATCAAAGATCTAATATGCTTTTGCCCTTCAGTTTCAAAACCAATTTGAGTCCAAGAACCCAAGGCCTTTCTCCTGATTTCATTCAAACAGAAGAGGTACACCAGCCTCACAAAGTTCAAAACAAGTCCCACATGGTTACAGATTTCTGAAAAAACAAAAGCAGTCTTCTCTAAACAAGGAAAAATACGTATGCACCAGTTATGGGTCAGAGGTTGCATTTTCAACACAGAGTTGTAAATGTAGGACAAAGGGCTATTTACCTTTTTAATCCTAATTAACACCAAAACAAGATTTTCTTCTACTTTTTGGGTTGTTTTTTTTTTTTTTTTTCCTTTCTCTCCTAGAGGACATATTACCTCCCAAATGCATGGTATTTCATCACACAACAGTCTCATGGTCTTCACAGGTGTGCTCAGGCCACCTATAATAGATAATGTGGTTCTCATCATGGGAGTCTAATGCAGACCTCCTAACCACGATGATTATGCTGATGAATTATTCTTTCCCGAACTGAAGGACAATTCCAAGTCAACTGCCTTTGCCCTTATGGGGGACTTCAGCTTGCCAGAAATTAACTGGGAGCATCACACAGCTGGTACAACTTGGGCCAGAAGATTCACAGAAAACACAGATGTCAACTTTATGGAACAGGACCTAAGAGAGCTGACTCAGAAATATGCCCTCCTTGATCTGCTGCTCGGCAACAGAGTGGATATCGTGAGTGAAGTGGAGATTGGTGGTGGCCATCTTGGCCACAGTGATCATGAAATAATTGAGTTTAAAATCTCTGTTGACAGGAGAAAAAGTGCCAGCTAAACCTCAGCTCTGGACATGAGGAGAGCAGACTTCAGGCTGCTCAGAGAATTAGTAAGTAAGGTCCCCTGCAAAAAATGCTTTGGTGGGTGCTGTGGTTCATCAGTGCTGGTCACTTTTCAAACATCACCTCCTAAAGGTACAGGAGCAGGCAATTCCCAAATGTGAGAATCAAGCAGGTGAGGCAGAAGGCCAGCTTGGCTGAGCAGGGATCTTCACTTGGAAATATGCCAAAAAAAAGAAGGCATATGCCCAGTGGAAGAAAGGTCAAGTGACATGGGAAGAATACAGAGATTATGCTTGGTGCTGCAGGGAGAAAATTTGTGTGGCCAAAGCTCAGCTGGAGCTGAAGCTGGACAGAAATTTGGGGCACAATGAAGAGGAGACTGAGGGGAGACCTCACTGCAGTTACAACTTCCTCGTGAGGGGAGGAGGAGAGGCAGGCACTGATCTCTTCTCTGTGGTGATCAGTGACAGGACCCAAGGGAATGGCCTGAAGTTGTGTCAAGTAACGTTTAGGTTGGATATTACAGAAAGGTTCTTCACCCAGCGGATAGTTGGGCACTGGAACAGGCTCCCCAGGGAAGTAGCAGCACCAAGCCTGGCAGAGCTCAAGAAGCATTAGGGCAATAGTTTTGGACACATGCTGTGACTCTTGGAGATGGTCTTGTGCAGGGCCAGGGTTGGACCCAATGATTCTTGTGCATACCTTCCAACTTGGCATATTCTGTGATTCTGTGAAGTAATAAGAACATGGTTAGCTCAATTACTTCTCTTGAAGGATATGTGCAGTAACAAGCTAAAGAGTCCGATTTGTTGTCTAAAAATGGAAGTCATTACTTAGACCAGGTGGACGTCGGATAGACCTTGTCTCTCCAGCATGTGAATGAGATCAGTTTCTAAGTCTGCCAGCCAAGTGAACCTTAACTGAAGATGCAGAAGAGTTTAAAATGAGGAGAAAATAAAAACAAATTAAAACATATATAGAAACTACATGGACCAAGATTAAACAGTGCAGAGAATATTCCATGTGAATGTAAAAGAAAGAAGGAATCACAGCTAAAGCCCATTTAAATAGACTTGAACAATGCCCCCTCACAAAACCACTAGGACTAAAGAACGTGACATTCCAGTAAAGGGGTTTTCAGAGTCCAAGGCACTCACTCTTAAGAGAAGTTTTCATACAGTGCAGCTCGGGATCTAGGTCTCTAAGCTGCCTCCCAGCATTTTTTTATCTGTAACAGGTCATCACAGTAAAGATGAAGTAAAAATAAATCCCGCTTCATACCAAAGAATGAGTTGGAAGCCTGGTTACCATTACTGTGGCTGCATTAAGTATCTGACATTGCTAGTGGATTCATCTGTGGATTCATCTACGTTCTTACAAGAGTGAATATCATTTTAGGGAGGTTTTCTTTCTCTGTTTTCTGGCTTGTGTTAACTATTAAGATGGCTTGTGGTAACTCCTTACCACACAAAGGCACAGCTCCATCAGTAACAAATATTCCCTGGTGCACTCCCTCGCACTGTGGCCAACCTGCACCAAACAGCCCATGACAATGTTTAAACCCAAACCATAATATTCACTGCAATAGGGAGGCCTTCTTATCCAAACTGCCTGCTAGGAATCCTCAGCACCCTTTATAAACTACCATACCATCCCCACGAGGAGTTTGAGAAAGCATTACTCAGCATGGGCCAAAACCATGAGCAGACAGATTTCCAAAGCTCTTTACCAATACAGAAGTAGTATGAACACATTTTGCTCATACTTGAAATAAATTTATTGGATTTTTTTCAGCTTACTAAGATCACCATAAATACATAAACACTGTAATCATCCAGCAAAGCTACCGTAAGCAGTTCCAAAAAGTAGTCTATAACTGGGTTACAGATCTCTGTGAAACATTCATGCTTTATTTGATGGTTCAATCACTGAAAAAATAAATAAAATTTGATATGATATGTCATTGTGAACATAGTTTACATCTGAAACAATTTTGTGACTCTAACCCAAAAAGAACTTATAATTTGGATTTACATGTATTTGCATTTTCCTTCAACTAGATGTACTCATTGATATTAGGCATGTCAGTAAGTGTTTTGGTTAATAAGCAGTATCAGTAGGACCGGAGGCCAGAGGCAATAGCAACGAAAAACCACTATCTAGCAGAAAATGTGTCTTAACAAGACTAGTCCACCCATAATCTCCAAATAACACAAACACATAATTCCACTGTTTTGTCTTCATGGTACAAATACAAGTGCGGTTTTTGTAAATTAATTTTTGCTTACTTCCTTCCCTCAATGCGACATGAGACATGGTCTAAACCATTTACCTTGGGCATCTATTTTTGCATGGGATAAAATCTGGAAGTTCTTGTCTCTTGTTAAGATCTGATTATTGAGAGATGCCTCTGTCCAAATTAAGGCACAAACAAGAGTATGGATTTTATTTAACAGTGAATTTGAGGTAGAGAGATAGAAAGAAATAGAAAAAAGAGGAGAGAGAGGGAGAGATACAGAGGGAGTCAGAGAAGCAAACTAAGCAGAAGACATCCCATTGGTCCTTCTTCACCCTGGGTGTCTCAGTGGTGGGAGTCCCAAGGTCATTCAAAAATTTTCACTGTTTATAGATTTTTGCAAACAAAGGAATTAATGCTCATTGGCTATACAGTTCTCTTATGCTATTGGTTCAATGATTCCCTTGCCTCTAATGCTAATCATTCTGCATGTTCTGTCTTTCACTTTTTTTGAGTCAGAGGGTTTCTTGGGTCAATGGGTTGTGAGATGGTGGTCACAATCTTCCCCTGCCAGAACTCCCTTTTACCCAGTCTGAGCTGATTCAGCACATTTGCTGAGTTGGCTTTCCTCGTGGCACATAAATTCTGCGTTCTTTGTGTTCATTTTGTGATACATTCTTCTCCCCCAGTTATGTTAACCTTCCCTGAGGTCTGAGATAACACTCAGACATTAGTACCACCTTTATCTTACCTGTGGTGGCTTAACTTATAGTCCAAGTTCCACGTATCCAGAGATGCATTATTTGGGGGGGAAGGAAGCTTCGGTGGTTACACACGTCACCTGTTGCAGAACTTGGGGTGATCTTTGTTTGACTGGTGATATGCATACAAGCAGTTGTTTCTTTACACAGTTTGCCACTGCGAGGATTTTGCCAGGATGAGGTAACCAGAATGTGGTAACCAGATCTTGCCTCCACCAGGTCTGGAGTCAGCACTGCCTAGTCCCTCCATTTTGTGCTTATCTCATAGCAAAGTCCTTACATGCCTCTGCAGAGAAAGTCTAGCTAGCTGATTAGACAGCCAAAGATACGTAATATTAATGGTATGCTTCTGTTACTTCAAGTTGATTTGGAAAATCCCTCTAGGCATGAGATGTGCCAAGTGCCTTTAAAAATCCAGCTCCAAATTTCTGCAAAATCCCAACCACTTGTGTTTTGAGCTCAGTTTGCAAGTAGTTTTCTGTGCTTTTCAAAGTCCCTTGACTCATGTCAGCACAAAATATTTGCCGCCAACCCAAATGGTTCAAACTGCAGATGCTGTTGAGAAGCTGGCTCACCCCTGCAGGAGGACGAGCTCGGGAGTTGGCATGAAAAAAAAAAAAAAAAAGCAAAGCAAAACCAAAAATATTTACACATGCAGCCAAGAGTTACCCAACATGAAGAGGACATATTGCTCAAGCCTCCTACACACACGACATTGGGTACACTACAGTGGCTACCACAAACCTGACGGTGAAGAACTTTATGATGAGTATCATAGAATCATAGAATGTCCTGGTTTGGAAGGGACCTTAAAGATCATCTGGTTCCAAGCCCCTTGCCATGGGCAGGGACACCTTACACTATACAAGGTTGCTCAGAGCCCAGTACAGCCTGGCCCTGTACACCTCCATAGTTAGGGCACCCACAACTTCTTTGGAAAACCTGTTCCAGTGTCTCCCCATATTCACAGTAATGATTTTTTCTCTAATATCTAATCTAAACTTACTCTCTTTCAGTTTGAATCCATTCTCCCTTCTCTTGTCACTACATGCACTTATAAAAAGTTCCTCTTCATGTTTCTTGTAGGTTCCCTTCAGGTACTGGAAGCCTGTAATCAGCCTTCTCTTTTCCAGGCTGAAGAAGCCCAATTCTCTCAGCCTGTCCGCACAGGATAGGTGCTCCATCCCTCTAATCCACTCAGTGACCCTCCTCTGGACTTGCTCAAACACATCAATGTCCTTGCTGTGCTGGGGACCCCAGAGCTGGAATCAGTGCTCCAAGTGGGGTCTCACCAGAGCAGAGTAGAGGGGTAGAATCACCTCCCTTGACCTGCTGGCCACACTGCTTTTTTTGCAACCCAGGATGCAATTGCCTGTCTGGGCTGCAAGTGTACATTCCTGGGTCATGTCTAGCTTCTCATCCACCAGCATGCCCAAGTACTTCTTGGTAGGGCTGCTCTCCATCTGTTCATTCCCCAGCCCATACTGATACCATGGGTTGCCCCAACCCAGGAGCAGCACCTTGCACTTGGTCTTATTAAACCCCATGAGATTCTCATAGGCCAACTTCTCAAACTTGTCCAGGTGTCCACCTAAGTTAAGAATAGAAGACCCGAACATAGAGTCATAGAATCAGCTGGGTTGGAAGGGACCTCCGACACCATAAAGTCCAACCCTTGAACATCCACTCAAAAAAAAGGCAAAAAGAAAATAAGCACTTCTGAAACTGGGAATAAGTATTTCTACCCTGCACTAAGTGAGAAAGAATCTGGGATCTCTTACTTTTCCCACTCCCATGGACCTAAGCATCTAAGTTCAGCCATGGAAGACACCTATCCAATAAATCCAGTTGCTACTCTAAGAATATCTAGCTTCCCACTTTTCCTTACAAAGAAAGTAGTAGACAACTACATATTCATTCCTGGAAACATAAAGGCTGTGTTCCTGATATTATTTCGGATATAGCTTGGGACCAATCACTGGGTTCTTGGCAGGTTAAAAAGAAAAAAAAGGTACAGTTAATATCTTCAATATTTGCACTGTCAAATATTCCTCTCTCATCTCAAAAGCTTTTGGATAATTCTGAAAATACTCTAGATCTCTGTTATAATGCTTATTCCAGATTCTGGGAATTGCAAACCCATCTAGGGAATATTTGCTGAACACAGCAGACCATTCAGAGAAATTACTAGGAAAATAGGATTTATGATTTGCTGCGGAGGGACCACTGAAACCCTGACTGCAAAAAGGCAGGAAAATATTTTGCTATTGTAGTGGGTTGACCTCGGCTGGATTCCAGGGACTCATTAAATCCTTCTGCAACCAGGCAGAAGGGCATGTGATAACAGATAAGGACTAGGAGAGGATTCATCCACTTACCGCCTTTATGGGCAAAAACAGACTCAAAGTGAGATAATACTTAAATTTATTACTAACAGCATAAAAGCTAAGCTAAAGAGTGAGAAATAAAACAGTCTTCAAACACACAACACATACATTTTTTCCCCACCACTCCTTCTGTCCATGATGGGTTGCAGTGAGTTCCCCCACCCCTCGGGGTCACTCATCCATGGGTGCAGTAAAGGTTGAGTCTCTGCACCCCAATGGGCCTCCATGGGTTGCAGAGGGACATTCTGCTTCACCATGGTTTCACCACATGAAGGGGGTTACAGGGGACCACAACTGAGTCCATCCCCTGCTCTATGGGGTCCATCCCACAGGAGACAGTCTTTAATAGACTTCTCCAACGTGAATCCACCCCTCGGGCAGCAGTTCGTCCACATCTGATGTCCCGAGGATCACTCCTCCATAGTGGTACAGTCCTTCAATGGACAAGATGTACCAACGTGGGCCCCTCCACAGAGCCACAGCTCTCATTTGGGTAAAACCTGCTCCAGTGTGGGTCTGCCTCTCCACAGGTCCACAGGTCTCCTGCAGGACTCTGCTCCATCCTGAGCCTCCCACAGGGTCACAACCTCCTCAATGCATCCATCGGCTCCAGCACAGGCTCCTCCATGGGCTGCAGGGATTTTAGCTCTTAGTCCTTCCCCTGCTCCATGAGGTGCCTCCTCCCCCTGCTCTGCAGTGACCTTGATGTCTGCCTTACCCCATGTTCTCGCTCCCTGGAATTTCTTCTGCACAACAGCCCTCCAGTTCTTAAATATGTTATCACAGAGCCATTACTGTGATCTCTAATTGGCTCGGCCCTGGCCAGGAGCTGGATGTCCCTCCTGGGGCCAAGTGTCATTGGCTCCCATGGGACAGGGGAAGCTTCTAGCAGCTTCTAAAAGAAACCACCCCTGCAGCAACCCCCACTACCAAAAAAAATTCAGCTACAGAAACCCAGGACACTTATGATACCACAGATTTTCAAATAAATGAAAAAGAGGAAAGAAGGTCTTATATAATGAAATTGTTGACCAACACCTGAAATACTGAATAGAGCATTAACTGCATGGATCCCTTGTCATCGTATGTTGTGCTTCTGTCAAGAGTATGAAATAAAGAGAGAGGGAGGGAAGAGTGACAACTGACAGACTACAGTTCATTGAAAGTCTGATCCAAAAACCCAACAGAATAACTGGATTTTAACAAGTCTTGATTCAGTCCTGAACAAGTTTATTTCTGTATGTGAACAAGAGTTTTGGAAGTAAATGCCATGAGGAAATGTCCACAGATGGTCAAATTAGATGTTTCTAGGAGCATTATGCAGCATGATAAGCAATAGAATGGGCTTTTAAATTTAATAAACGGGCTTAAAAATAAGGTAATGATTTTAAAGTTAGAAAATTAGTGATAAGACTTTAAAAGAACCCCTACACACAGGAAAATAAGTATAAATTGCCAGGAAAAGCTGACATAACAGAGACACTCCAAAGACTCAGAGATTTTTGTTTGAAAAAAAGAGAACTCAGACAATTCAAGAAAGTAGGATAATTACATCAATAACTAGGTGAAAAGAAAGTTGTGTCAGGTCTCAGAGTCTTTTCTGTTACTGAATTGTCTAATATCAGTGAATTTTATTCTCTCCTCCTCTAAGTTTCCTAATGCTGTCACCATACTGTGTTCGGTTCACCTCTAGTTCAAGAATGAGATCATGATGCTGTGACTGAGCTGGTTACAAAAGAAAAACTGACTGTGATAGTTCAGATTAATGTACAGGCATCAGTTTCCTGGGCAAGCTGTTAACATAGATGCAGGTCTTTACAGATGCTTAGCTCTCCTTTTTGTTTCCAGACTCTTCCGTTCTCTAATTCCCTGGCTCCCAGTG
The DNA here is from genome assembly GCA_013396735.1 of Grallaria varia. Lineage (NCBI taxonomy): Eukaryota > Metazoa > Chordata > Aves > Passeriformes > Formicariidae > Grallaria > Grallaria varia. The sequence continues at coordinate 204,107 of VWZG01009100.1, forward strand.
AAAATGAAAAGGACAGTGCCAGCATAGGTGATTTTGCTTCTTAGTTATTTTCCTTCACATCCACTTACAAACCTAAAAGCATATCTATTCACTATTTGTTTTGCTGTCATAACTAAAGCCTTCCATCAGGTATAAAAACCTCACTTAGAAATACACCAGAAGATTACCTCCATCTCAGAAAGCTCTTGGGGGCAAGTCTAATTTACTTCTGTAGAGTCAAAGGGAGGGGAGAAGCTAGTGACCAAAATGTCATTCACTGGAGGGCCAAAATTAATAACATTCCTAAAGAATAACAGTATAAGTCTGACCAAACAGGAAACATAAGAATGCAACTCATACAACCATAATTCAAAAATAAGAAAAAATGTCAGATTTGGAAAGTGAAAAATGTGAGGGCAACTTAGGTACTGATCTGAGAGATACAACTAAAGCAGTGGCAGGTCCTAGGTAAGTCATTAAAAAAATAATTTCTAGTGGCACAGAAGGCTGATCCAAACACAGGAGTTTGTAGAATCCATTAATTCAAACCAGGGCTGTACTTTAAGTGTATGGAACAGTTAGGGAATCATGGCTACAATCACTTCCAGAAAGAAACTTCAGCAACCATGTGACAATCTCTGCAGATTTAAAATCTGTCATACAAAGGTCATTAATCTGGAAATCCCAAATTCAAAGGCTGAAACATAAAGTTCAAAATACCTGTGAAGTTTTGCTATCAGGGAAATGCCAGAACTGAAAGAGTCCCTGGGATTCCTGATGTACATGAGAAAGTGTAAGGGCTATGCAGTTTTCAATTTCAATTTCCATGCTTTAGAACCCCTTACAAAGCAGTGTGCAAGGACAGCAAGTAGCATAAGGGAGTAGGCATCACATAAAAAAGCATGCTCAGGTTATTTGCCTTACATTGCTTAAGCCAGAACTTACAGCAAGAAATCACTATTGATAATAGCACTGTCCATTATTAAAGTCCAGGGACGTGTTCTGGCTGTATCTCAGTTACACACTGGGAGCACGAGGCCACTGCGTGCAGCAGTCTCACACATTTTTATGCTGCTATTATTATTTCGAGTTCAATATAAGGAATCCCAGACTGCTGCCTGGGCAAGATGCAGTTGGATACAAACTATAATCATAGAATCATAGAATCATTTAGATTCATAAAGAGCTTTAAGATCTTCAAGTCCAATCTTTAACCTAGCACTGCTGAGACCATGTCCCTAGTATGGATGTAGACTTAAGTGTTTTGTCCCTAAAGTTGATATAGTTTAAGAGACAGCATGTACAAACACTGCAGGGGCAAAGATCATAGAATCAAAGCATCCTTCATGCTGGAAAAGACCTTAAATATCACCCAGTCTGACCATTAGACCAGCATTTCCAAGTCTACCATCACTAAAACATGTCCTTACATGCCACATCTACATCTTTCAAATACCTTCAGGGATGGTGACTCGCCCACTTCCCTGGGCAGCCTATTCCAATGCTTGACAACCTTTTCAGTTAAGAAATATCCAATCCAAACTACCCCTGGCACAATTTGATGACATTTTCTTTTGAGCTGTCCCTTGCTACCTGGAAGAAGAGACTGATCCCCACCTCACTACAGCCTCCAAAAGGTAGTTGTAGAGAAGAATAAGGTCTCCCCTGAGCCTCCTTTTCTGCAGGTTAAACCCCTCCAGCTCCCTCAGCTGCTCTTCACAGGACTTGTGCTCCAGAGCCTTCACTGGCTTCATTGCCCTTCTCTGGACACTTTCCATCATCTCAGCGTCTTTCTCGTAGTGAAGGGTCCAAAACTGAACAGAGGACTTAAGGCGTGGCCCTACCAGTGATGAGTACAGGGGAACAAACACTGCCCTGGTCCCGTTGGCTACACTATTGCTGATACAAGCCAGGATGCCATTGGCCTTCTCAGCCACCTGGTCACACTTATGGCTCATGTTCAACCAGCTGTCCATCAGCATCTCCTGGATCTTTTCCACCAGGCAGCTTTCCAGCCCCTATGCCCCAAGCCTGTAGTGTTGCATGGAGTTGCTGTGACCCAAGTGCAGGCCTTGGCTCATCAATCCAGCTTGTCCAGATTTCTCAGCAGAGCCTTCCTACCCTCTTATAAATCAACACTCTTGCCCAAGTTAGTGTTACCTGCAAGCTTACTGAGGGTGCACTCAACCCCCTTGTCCAAGTCATCTATACAGATATTAAAAATAACTGGCCCCAACACTGAGCCCATGGGGAACACCACTAGTGATGGGCCACCAGGTGGATTTAACTGCATTCACCACAACTCTCTGGGCATGTCCATCTAGTCAGTTTTATCCAGCAAAGAGCATGCCTGTCCCCAGCATGACCAGTCAATTTCTCCAGGAGAACGTTGTGGAAAACAATGTCAAAGATTTTATTAAAGTTCAGGAAGACTAAATCTACATCCTTTCTCTCATCCACTAAGTGGGTCACCTTGACACAGAAGGAGATCAAGCTGGTCAAGCAGAATCTGTCTTTCATAAACTCATTCTGGCTAGCTGTGATCACCTGGTTGTCCTGCATGTACTTCATGATGGTACTCAAGATCACAGAATCACAGAATATTCTGAAGAGACTCAGAAAAACCATTGGGTTCAACCCTTAGCCCTGCACAAGACCACCTCCAAGAGTCACAGTATGTGTCCAAAACTATTGTCCAAATGCTTCTCAAACTCTGTCGGGTTTGGTGCTGTCACCACTTCCCTGGGTAGCCTGTTCCAGTGCCCAAAAACCCTCTGAGTGAAGAACTCCTTTCTAACATCCACGCTAAAAGTTACTTGACACAACTTCAGGCCATTCCCTTGGGTCCTGACACTGGTCACCACAGAGAAGAGATCAGTGCCTGCCTCTCCTCCTCCCCTCACCAGGAAGTTGTAACTGCAGTGAGGTCTCCCCTCAGTCTCCTCTTCTCCAGGCTGAACAGACCAAGTGACCTCAGATGTTCCTCATGCAGCTTCCCCTCAAGGCCCTTCACCACCTTCATTGCCCTCCTTTGGATAATCTCTAATAGCTTAATATCTTTCTTACATTGCAGTGCCCCAAACTGCACACAATACTCAAGGTGAGGCCACCACAGTGCAGAGCAGAGCAGGACAATCCCCTCCCTCAACCAGCTGGTGATGCTTTGCCTGATGCCCCCCCAGGACATGGTTGGCCCTCTTGGCTGCCAGGGCACTGCTGACTCAGGTTCAACTTGCCGTTGACCAGGACCCCCAGGTCCCTTTCCATGGCACTGCTTACCAGCATCTCATTTCCCAGTCTCTATGAACATCCAAGGTTTTCCCACCCCAGGATGATCTACTCCATGACTTTACCTGTTACCAATGGACCAACAGGATTGTAGTTCCCTGGATCCTCCTTCTGGCCTTTCTTGTATATGGACATCATATATGCTAACTTTCCGTTTCCGGGTTAGCCAGGACTGCTCCTAAATCCTGGAAAGTGGCTCAGTGAGCAATTCCACCAGCTCCCACAGCATTCTTGGGTGCATCCCATCAGGCCCCTTGAGTGTGGCTAAGTGGTATAGCATGTTCCTGACCATTTCCCCTTGGGTTATGGGGGTTTCATTCTTCTCCTCATCCCTCTCTTCTAGTTCAGGTAGCTGAATACCCATTGAAACACTGTTCTTACCATTAAAGACTGAGGCAAAGAAGGCCTTAAGTACCTCAGCTTTTTCCTCTACAGTTATCTCTATGTTTCCCCGTGCATCCAATAAAAGACAAATTCTCCTTAGCCCTCTTTTGTTGTTCATGCATTTTTAGACATGTTTTTTATTGCCTCGTACAGCAGAGGCAATATTAAGTTCTAGTTATGCTTTGGCCCTTCTAATTTTGTCCCAGCATAACCTCAGGATATCCTTGTGTCCTCCTGAGTCACCTGTCCCTTCTTCCAAAGGTCATAAAGTATTTTCTTTTCCCTGAATTCCAGATAAAACTCTCTGTTCAGCCAGGTCAGTCTTCCCTGCTGGCTCATCTTTCAGCACATGGGAACAGTTTGGTTCTGTGCCTTTAAGTTTTCCTTCTTGAACTGTGCCCAGCTTATCCGGACTCCTTTGCACATAGGACTGTTTCCCAAGGGACTCTGTCAACCAGGCTCCTAAACAAGTCAAAGTCTGCCGTGCAGATGCCAAAGGTGACAGCTCTGCTGGCACCCTTCCTTACTTCTCCAAGAGTTAAAAACTCTATCATTTCATAGAATCATGAAATCATAGAAAGGCTTTGTTTGGAAGAGACCTTAAAGATCATCTAGTTCCAAAGCCCCCTTCCATGGGCTGGAAAGCCACCCACTCTAGGCAAGAGTATTGGCAACAGTTGGCTTTTCTTTAGCCTATACTTACAGAATTTTGTATGGAAATGTAGAAGAACAAGTTATAGTGATGATTTATAACCTTATTTTAAGCAATCAAGTTGAGAAAGGTCCATGATCAGACTAATAAAATGTCTGCTTATATGGAAATGAGCTCTGGCTGCAAACTACTCATCAAATCAGGAATTACAGAGCAAGCACATACAATCTTTTCCAAGCTCACATAGGGCCTCTTCCAGAAATTGAAAGAGACAGTTGTACTAAGGCTCAAGCACAAGATTTAAACTTTATGTATTAGTATCATTTAATATCAGTTGAACTTCTCTTGTGTTTAAACACTCATGTAAGTCTTTGTAGGATTCGTATCTAAATTCGAATGTTTGACTTTTATGGAACACAGAAATTGCGGAGTGCATAACTAAGAAAAGATGTACTTACTTTTTTGGTGGTTTTACACCCAAATAGTTCAGAGTTCTAATAAAAGGCACACAGAATAATAGTATAAAACTATTCTTATCCCTTATTCTCAGTAGCATCAGTCAATGAGAAGAAAAGACTATAGCCTATCCATATTTAATTATAAAGAAGGGTTCTCTCTGATTAATTGAATCATTAAACATGCACAGATACATTTCATGGTATTAAATATTAGTTACCTTCTAGTGTATTAAGGAGTAAAAATCAGAGTGGATTAAATGGGAAGAATTATTCTTAGTGTATGTCTTGCAGTGCATACCACCCTTCACTTGTTTCCCGGGAAACGGAAAGGAAGTGCAGACATTCCACATGGAACAAAAAAATGTGCATAGGCTGCAGAACAACTAGCAAAAAATCTTGCCCTCTCTTTATTTATGGTTTTAGCTATTGTACTGTTTATTCTAGCCTTTACAAAAGAATAATTCCAGCACCACTCATAAACTGGTACTGGCAGTTGGTGTCTCCATTAAACATACAATAAAAACACTACTTTAGGCATTAGGATATATGGAAAAACATGCTGAACCAAAGTATCTGCAGCATACATTCATAATAATTAAGGGTTTATCAAAACATTTTTATTTGAGAACCTGTGTTTTAAGTGGAAAGTAACTGTGTTAACAAATGTTATGCCTCAGTTCTCACGTTTTATATAGAGATATAGAAAATTTACATCCAGTGACTTAATTTCTGTCCAATAACTTCAAAAGGAGAATATAAAGGGGGAGAGGGGGAGATTCAAAAAAAAAAAAAAAAGTGGAAATTAAGTGACACTCAAAGAAATGACAAGGCTGAGAGAATAGTTTGGAGCAGAGGCTTTAAACTGCCATGCTGTGCCTTTCACATTTGCCTACACTTCATGTCATTAATAACCAGTAAATAAGATCTGCAGGTGGGCATATAGGGCACAGTGAGCCAAGAAGCTGTAGCTAGGGCTTCTGTCTTTAAGACGGGTGGCCTGGCTCATTTGCACAAGGCTACTTATGTTTCCATACAGAAGTGTAACCCTACTTAGCATAGCTTCAGGGAAGCTGCTACAATACAGAGAATGCTAATTACTGTAACCAACTGGCAATGATGCATCCAAAATTAAATGGCCTGTGACTGAGCAGATGAACAATTTTTATAGCCCTAAATTCAGGGAACATGGATAGTCTGTCAAATTAACAGACAGTCTATTTGGTCTTAATAGGTAAATTGAAGTCTTTTAAAAGACATTTAGATGTGTCATTAAGTTATCAGTTATTAAGTACCATACTCCTTCCAGCTTAAAGGTGTACAGTTTGAATCTAAAATACCTGTAGCTTATTACAGGGGTGGGGGTGGAGGGTAAGAAAAGAAAGAAAATGCAAGCAGCCAAAAAGCAAAAATAAACCTATAACTTTTTATAGTCTTTATTTGCCTCTGCTTCTACTCTTAGTTCCTGTTCATCTCTTTGTAGTCAGGCAAAATTTCCTCTGAAGTCAGTAGCAGCTCTGAGTACAGGGGTCTTCAGGCTGACTCCTCAGACTTCAACTCCAGTGAAATTTGGGATTTTTCAGGGGAACATTTTAAGATCAAAGTTCTTACTTGACTTTCTACAGTGAACTTCAACAAGTAAATCAAAACCAAGGCCAGACATAAATAGTCCTTGATTTTTCCTGACTGCACTTAGCAATTACCCATATATTTCAGCACAGATAAAGCAGTTCAGCTTTGATACAAGCTCTATCAACAAATATACGTATTCATCAGCTAACGTTATTATCCTCTTTAAAGCTGACTCTCTGAATAACAGAAAATACTTGATTAAATAAAATTTAAAAAGTCAATAAACTATGCAGAAAAAAGTTCCAAAAGACAAATTTTATTGCCAGAGTGTAACCTTTTCCAAAGGTATTTTGTAGCAAGTAAGACTCACTAGTAAATCTATTCGTCCAATATATCTGGCAAAATGGTTCATTTATAGATTTGTCAGTAAGCAAGACTCTGGTTGCTTTCAGGGAAACAGAATTGTAAGCAAGTCTGCCTTAGTGTCCCCTCAGCCAAGAAACAGCTTATGTAAAACCCGCTGGATCTTGGATATGACTGGAGAAATGTCACTGAAATCAAGTTTTTTAGTTACTGGTCAGGCTTGCCTTTTTTTGTCAAACATACTGAATTGAAACACAGATGTTTCTTCACCCAGCTTTCTAATACAAAGTGTGGGATTCACCTCATCAGCCTTAAAACACATCTGCAGTGTCTGGCCAACTCACCCTAGGGTCCCTCTATAGGCACTGGATTAAAACTAAGCACTTGTAGAATACAATTAATCAAATTTATTTAGGATGTTTATCTGAAGATCTGATGTGTCATGTTTTAGAAAGCTCTTTTTCTCTGCAGTGGCTCCCAGACATGGTTGGTGAGATCTGCTCATATGTAGATACCTACATCTTTTTCTTAGGTGAAGAGGAATCTAAAAATAATTTCTTTCTCATTTTTCAGTCTCCCAAGATGGAAGTTGTGTATCCTACACTCCCTTCAAATGGATTTTTATCGGGTCCTTGCAGAGAGCATGCACACTGGAAGAGCTCCCTTTCATAGCCACGAAGACCCCATGAACACAGAAGGGTGCAGAGAACTGCAGAGATGAGCTCGCCAAGGAGCAAAGCTGGCAAGATCAGCTGTAGTCACCATTCAAGCCAGAACTGATGGATATTGACAACATCATCACAGTAGCTCTGCAGTTTTCTCATCAGCCTCTCTCTCTGCTTATTGGTTGTTCATTCCAGTTGCTTCTCTCTTTGCTCTTCTGTTTCTCTATTTCCCTCCCAACATAACCCCCACTGGATAGATTCGAAAACCAGTAACACAAAGCTTATAAAACTCCAGCAGTTCTTGGATATATGTTACGTCCTTCCCTCCCTTCATCTCTTGTCAATTTAAAATCGTACGACAGTCTCTTTCTTAACTGTGTTTTCCTGAAACTAGTCTCAGAGGCTAAGTCTACATTTACCTGTATTGCGGTGTCCCAGGACCACTCTGAAGTCATGTCTGACAAGCTGTCATCAACTATCAAAAATGGGGTGGGACAATCCTGTAACATTACCATGACAGACAACAAGAAAAATTAGTCAAATATAGAATATCTTTGCTAAACATTCTTGCAATGAAGAGATGGAGAAACTGGGAATACATATTTCAGAGGTAAGTAAAAAAGGAAAGGTCTAGGACTGATTTGGATCTACAGCATCTTATATATCTTGCTGGCAAATGTCTGGTCCTGCAAGGAGCCATATACAGTCCCCTGGTTGCCACTGCACTCCAAAGGTCTCTGATTTTGAGCCAAGGATAACCATATATATTAACAAAATGCAAAATTATCCTTTTTTATATTTTTAACAGGAAAAGCTTTCAAAGATCAGCTGAAGTTGATAAATTCAATCCAAATAATGCAAAAATTTAAAAAGACAGACATGTCTGTTGCATATACTTGCAGGAGATCCATTGTTTTTCTCTTACATTATTATGAAGTTCAAACAATTTCATTAAAATACACAGCTTTGTATATTCTGGACTAAAAGAACTCTACATGTTCAGGGAGAGATTGAATTTAAAAAAAAATAAAAATAAAATAAAAAAAAAAAGACATTTCCATAAGCTAGTATGCCAGATTCATTCTCAGAAGTGCTAAAGTTGTTGAGCAGTGAATTAGTGACACAATACTTCAGCGGGAAAACTCCAGTTGGGCTGTTTTGCAGGTGTCTGCAGCAAAAAGCCAGGAAGAGTTGGGGCACTGTTACAGTCATCTCTCTGTATTGCTTTGCAGCTTTTCCTTTTCTTCTTTTCTGCCAGGAAAGACTGTCCAGGATTACTGAGCTCAGTACAACTTAACACACTGCTCACATTCACAGTAGCATCTGTCAGATCACTGGATAAATAGACAGCTGGTTCCCACCATCACACTATTGCAAAGAACTGGTCAAAGGGTGATATATTTATTGGATCTCCTAAACATCTCTCCTGTTTGAAGATGTCAGCTGCAACTGGACTCAGAATCCACTTCTGATAACACAACTTACATAGGCAGGCACTTTTTAAGGTTACAGCTGGACAAACTTAACACATCCCCCATTACATACACTTGCTAGCATTTCTCTGCTGAAAATGACTGTGCCATAGCAGACAATACCTTCTTGATTTGCCATAATGCAAAACAAACAAATTCTGTCCAGAATGTTGATAGCCCAAGGACAACGAAAGCGAACAAGTTTGACTTTGCAGCAATCAGATAGGGAGAACAGGGGTAGCAAACAACTCTGAGGTGAAAATATCTTAAATCATCACAGTTATTTGTAAAACAAATTAGTTATCTGAATGTCCTCTGCACATGTTGTTTCTGACATGATCCTTACAGGATGACTTTTTGGGAAGTGCAGAAAAGCACAGTGTGTGATTGATATTTAAAGGATGGGGTCTGAGAACTTGCTCTAGTGTAGTTTCATTTTTTATGGGGAAAATAGTGCTGTGGATATGCCAAACATATGGTAATTCAGTAATATATTTGACTGGGGAATAGGACCCTGGAAATTACATCAGCTTTTTTCAGTCTTAGATAAATGGTTAGTCACAGAAATGATCCATTCTTCATATTACACAAGTCCACTGTCAACAAAAAGAAGGAACACTAACAGAGATCTGCATGATGCCATACCAGTGCTGAGGAGCACACCAGGATGCTCTGTTGCTCATGATTTGAAACTGTATTTCAGAGCCTTTCAGAAGAGCTGTGCCAGAATAAATACAGTTTTCAAGTGACAACAATGGGCAACCAGTTTTGATTTCAGACATTAAAGATGAAACATAGGATTTTTCAGAGTTGTAAAAGACAGCAGTTGCTACACGATTCCACTACTGCAAATTTCTCAGTCAAGTGAGATGTCAGGGAACGTTGATTTTAACATGCTGTTTTTACCAGAACATGGGACAGAGAATCCAAATGTACAGCAGAAGACATACCAAGAAATTTCTTGTTCTCCCTGTGAAGTACAGCATTCAAAGTAAAACACAAAGTATGGGGTAGAAAAGATTCATTCAGCTTCGTGAATGCTTCAGGTCACTCTTCAGATGTGTGCTTTTGCACCTGATACGTCCATATCTCTGTTTCTTAAACTACATCATCAGGCATAATCAAAACAAAAACCCAAAACAAAACAAAACAAAAAAAAAAAGAAAAAAACAAAGATATTTAATTGTCAAGATGGAGATTATTAGCTGCAACCGGACAAGGAATGTTAACAGACATTGCTTGCATTGCTTCAGTACCACTTCAGGTATGAGGAACATGCTATGAAAAGAACAGTGTTCACTCCAAATGCTTGGGATCAAAGGGCCGTGGCATTTCCTTGCAGTATCTCACTTTAAAAATCCTGAGAATTTCTGTTTATAAATGCAACTTCTGCAAAAGTAAGTACTGGGTTCACTTTCAGGCAAAAGAGATGTAGTAGCAGGCCCTGTAAGAGCACTCCCAGGTACCCTCACTGTCCTGGCATGGGTTATCAGATCATGTATGATCTCCATGACAGGGACTACAGCAAGGCTGGGGACCTTCAACTTATGTATCCACAAACACACCCCCTCACATGGCTTCTCGGATGTTTGGGAGAGGCCAAAGAGCAGCCAAGTGCTGTACGACCATCAGGAAGACACCGCCAGCTGTGATGGATTATCAGGATTCAGGACACAGCCACTGAGGCTGAGAAGAGAAACATCGGAGATCTCTTTTCTCCCCTCACAAAAATTCACACTTACTCACAAATGACTCCGTCTGCCTGTGTTGAGTGGTATGCAACTTCCACCTAAAGAGGTTTATAGATGAGAGATGCCAGACAGCAAGCCCTACAGTATGACCTGTGAGTGCTCAGGACCTTTCAGGAGGAGTAGATAAACCTGCCGAAAGGTGGCACAATGTGCAGTGGCTGCACTGTTGGCTGGCTGCTCTAATTAAATTTTAATAGAACTTTTAAAAATAATTTCAGCGTAAACCACAATGTATGTGAGTGAGCCTAAATTAATAAAAAACTATCTTTCAAGAATGAAGAATAAATGTAATCTGAGATCAATATTTATGAAGCTGTGATTAATTGACTGATGACCAAATGATTACAAACTTCTGTCTGAGGCAGTTACTCAAATGTATTAGCTTTGACCAAAAAAAATTAAAAAAAATACAAACTAGGTCAATGAAAAAATGCATTCCTAATCAATTTTTAATAGCACTTAAGATTTTATGATTTTTTAAACTTTCCTTTTAATAATTAATCAGAAAAATGAATCTAATTTAAACAAGGTGGTGTAAGGTGTTCTGTATCTGTTTGATGGAGTTCTTAATGAAGAAATTCAATTAGGCCTGACTTTTCATTATAAATCTCTGGTTTTAAGGAATGCTCTGAATGGCTGGTAAAGACTGGGAGACTGGGAGAATAAGGGAGGTGAACTGCACTGCTCAGCACAACCCACTCTTTAAGATTTTTACACTCTTAATTCCAGCCTCTGAAAGAAAAGAAAAGAAAAGAAAAGAAAAGAAAAGAAAAGAAAAGAAAAAGAAAAAGAAAAGAAAAAGAAAAAGAAAAGAAAAAAAGAAAAAAAGAAAAAAGAGAAAGAAAAGAATCTCTCTAATCTCTGTAGCTTTATTAAACTTTTCTGATGTGTTATAGTGTTTTGCCTCATTCCTTGATGCACCCTGGAGGACAGATTCTTAGCTGATAGAAGGCACAGTAGCAAGCACCACAAGGTGTAGTGAAAGGCTTTCATAACCGCAATTTAAATCAAGGCCTGTTGCATCAAACCATTAAACACCGGTGTAAGGAGTAATGTCATAGATAAAGTAGCTGCCAAAACTTGCAGAATAATGGCCCAAACTTGAAGATATTCCCTGCAGAAGTCCTGTCTCCTAAGTCAGTTAAATCTATGCAGATGGAGGGGTCAGAGAGAGACCTTCTATGCATAAAAAGTAGCTAAAAGTCATCCCTCTTCACTGTTATATTGCCTATTTCACAAAGGCTCCATATAGTAGAAAATGAATAAAATAAAATAAAATA
>VWZG01009100.1:215979-227891 GCA_013396735.1 Grallaria varia
AAATAAAATAAAATAAAATAAAATAAAATAAAATAAAATAAAATAAAATAAAATAAAATAAAATAAAATAAAATAGCACAGAACACAAAGCATAGCCTACTTATCCATACCACTTACTGATGGTCTGGACCTAGCCTGGTATATCTGTGACTCACTGCAACCAGCCTTCACCCAGACAAACTCCCAAAAAGCCCACGGAGAAATTCTTAAACTGAGGCACACCATTGCAGGTGGGTTAGAGAGTGCCTGCACAGCATAATACTTCTGGAGCTTCTTCCTGCCCTCAGACATCATTCCAGTGTAATTCAGTTTAGACAAAATATCCATCTGAAAAAGGGTCTAATGAGAAATCAACCTCTTTCATGACCTTCAAAAGAAAAAACATGCATAGCCTAATGTCTCGAGTACACAAGCTGTACCGACTTCAGACATAATCCATCATTACCGATTTACTTGTTTAGCTTCCTGCTAACATATGTCAAAAAAAAAATCGAAAGTATCAGAAGCAAAAGATCAAAAAATCAAAAAGAGATCTTGAAGAATGGGATTCTTTTCATGGAACTTTGGATGCCTAGGAGCAAGATGTCTACATGTGAGCTAGTCACTTTGACTTCCTCTGTGGATCCTGGAACCTGAGGACAGGTATATTCTTCTTTAAGAGGAGATAAAGTTAAGGTGGTTAAACTCAAAATGAAAGCTGCATCTGAAAAAGCGATTTGTAATCTTTTACTGTTTCTTGTGAAGAAGACTAACTGCACCAAGCTTACACAAGACAATCTCAAACATTATTAAATCACCAAAGTTATTCTCTTTCTCTGCCTCAGTTCACTTACCCAATGGCCAGAGATTAATCTTCTGGCCTTTAGCATTCTTTTTATTTCCTTTCTGATAACACAATTTTTTTTTTCCACAGCCAAAATCCAAAACACTGTTTTAAAGAGAGAGATGAAACTTGCTTACATTTTAAAATGAAAGCCACATGGAAACTCCCAAAGAGTAAGTAGCAAGAGCAACCTATTGTGCCCAGGCAGCATAGACAGGGGATATCTGAGAGCTACGTATTTACACTGAATGACCTCTGAATGGCATCTAGAAGGGATTAGGCATCCAGTGAATCCCTGAGATGGTGTCTCACAGCAGGATCCAGTGCGGCTACCACACTGCAGGGCTTGTCAACAGTAAAATCTTGAGCAGAGGGAACCTGTTTCCACCCTTTCTGAAAGTAGTGGTTTAATGACACAGGTCTGAATTTAGGCACCTAGAATCCCATGCTCCTTTACATGTTCTAAGGCAAATTTCACTTTCTATTTCCCTAAATCATGTAAAACCACCTGGGAAACCCTTTTTAAAAGCTAAAGATGCATCCAGTCTTGTTTCTCAATGAGGAAATTCTTCAAGGCCAACTTGAAGAGATTTCACCATTGCAGAAGTGGACACTGAGAGTGGATAGCCTGGTTTGGCACATCATGACACCAAAAAAAAAAAAAAAAAAATTAGTGGTTTATATCTATTTGGTAGGTGCAAAAAATTACCTTCAAGTTAGGTTTTCAAGGCATAAAGCCCACATACAAATATATATATATCCAAATTATTAGAAACAATACAATTGCATTATTTATCACTTTTCAGCTGGGCTAATCAACCAAGAAGACACATTTCACACCCTTGCCTGCTTCTTGCTCTCTCTGCACAGCATAGTGTTGGGAAACATGCACAGATCCAAAATATAGGAACTTAGGTATTTAAGACAAAAAGGAAGAAAAAAAAAGGTAACTTTATTAATCTTTATGAATCAAGCAGAAAAGACTTAATTGGCTCTCTTTAGTATTCTGATCAGTTTCTCTTGTCCTGTATTGGTTCTTTTCAAGCTCTCATCAAAGAACTTTTTATTTCTGTAATGGATGCTACTTTCATATTTTCACTGCTAATCATCTCAAGGTTTCTAAGAATTCAAGAGCAGGTAATGAAGTGGCTGAAGTATTTCACAAATGAAGCCCTAATCCTGGGAGAACATTCATGGTTCGGTTCTCAACTTTTAACCCATCCTTTCCATAAATTTACCCATAACAGTGGCCCAATTGTTGAAAAATTGCCTGTTTGTTTGATCCTCCAGTGCTTCAGCAGAGGCATGCCAGGCATTCCACGAATTTCATCCTGGCTCCAGTCCCTCTGCAAAAGTATCCTTCATGCTACCTGTTCTATGTTGTTCAATAGCCTGAATCTGTTAAACATTTGTTATCTCCTGCAGTTACATGGTATTTCTCAGCTCCCCTTAGCTGCAGCAGACTGTTACCCCTCCAGCTCCCTTCTCCTTGCTCTCTGAGGTAACTCTCTCAGAACTACAGAATTAAGTATTTTCCATACCCCTGAAGAGTTGGTAACATCAACCCATAAATTTCAACAAAACCTTAGGCGCTGCTAGATCATAAATAATTTTTTAAGTATTCCTTCCCTGACTAGGCATACAACTTCAGCGGAAACCCGCTAAACAAATAAGTTTAACCTCCTTACAGAGAAAACATGTTCCTTTTAGCAGCTTATTCAGAAAAATAAACTCCTTTTCAAGTTATTTTTGGTTGAGAGAAAATATATTCATCCCAACAGAGCTTGTTCTCTAACAGGTCACTTTCCAGTTACATACACTTTTTTGAAGCAGTGGAAGTCATGACTTTGAAAGGGTTCCTGCTTTATCCCAGATTCATTTAAAAGAGTTTCACATGTCAAATGTAAGATGCATTTCCTTGCTTTTGATTTCTCTGTCATACATTTAGCCTTTTTACTCTCTGTATTGTCTATTTACATTTTTTTCAATAAAAGTCAATACAAAAAGAAAGCTAGGAAAGATAAATAAAGGGATTCCTTGTATTCCTGTGTAGCTTGCTGGCTGAATGGTAAACTCACTCAATGAATTTCAGGCTCCAGTGGTTTTCTTTAAAGCTCAAAATATGCAATAATTTTACATTTTTCTTGAAGAAAATTCTCTAAACACCCTTGTACTTATGTGGCAGGTCAGTCATGCCAGGACTAAAAGCATGTCCTCGCAGTGGACGTCCACTCATTCCAGCTTATATTAATTAAGGGTATGTCCATTATGTTGGTACATGGTTCTTTTTTTATTTGACAATAAACAATTTTTCCTGAAGTTTACTAAAAGGTGTTGTAGCATCTAAACACTCAATATTTATCAAGAACACCTTATTCAAACCTGTCCTTTGCTATCCAAGGATTACATCACCACCAAATCTGCTAGGCCTTGTCTACACTGGAATGTCAACATGGATTAGTTTCCTCACTTTATTTGCAGCGGCTTACCTATATCAAATTGAAATGCGTCCATGCAACTCTGCTATGTCAGCCTAAGATACTTTCCTTGTTAATCATTGCATCCACAACTTTACACTTGTTTGAATTAGCTGCTCAGCATCATAAGCATTTATCATGTGGCTCAGTGTTAAATCACTCAGGTCTATAATTTTCAGCATGCTGTGGCACATTTACAAGAAACTACAGGAATCCTGGGACTGAGGTCAAGTGAGCAGACTCCTAGGAGCCTCCCGTCCCACCAGCACTGCTTCATGGCTGCTTTTCATCAGCCCAGAAAGCGCAACACAGAGGCTCCGCAATTTGGAGAGTCATTGGCACAAGCCAGGTGGCAGATGGCAATTTTCATCCGTGAATTTGGCCCCTCAGGTTCAAGGGAACAGAATATTCCATCAGACATCATTAAGCAAGCATCACCACACAGCACCTTGCAGGGCTTGGGAGCTTATCCCAGTCCTCATTTTCTTGTTGGCCTCAAAGCTGCAGCTGCATGGGCTGTGCAAATCCAACCTGAGCTGACAGGCAAGGCCTTGGGCCAAGGAGCAAGGGGGTGCAGCCGAGCCGCCTGAGCAGCAGGAGGGTAGCATGGGAACCCAGTGGCAATGCCAGGTATGGGACTGAAAGATTTGAGGTGATGGAGAAGGGGGACTCATGCCCTGCGAGTTTCCCCTGGAACATGTTCTGATGTTACCATGTCCCAGGAAGAACACTGACCTGTTGGAGTGAGTCCAGAGGAAGCCACTAAATTGATTAGCGGGATGGAATACCTCTCCTGTCAGGAAAGGTGGAGAGAATTGGGATTGTTCAGCCTGGAAAAAGCTTCAGGGTAACCTAACTGTGGCTTTCCAGTGCCTGAAGGAAACTTTCAGGAAAGGTGGGGCAAGACTATTTACAAGACCATGTAATAACAGGACAAGGGGGAGAGAAGGTTTAGATTAGATATTGATAAGGGGATTTATCTCTTAAAAAGTATGTTTGGTGGTTGTTTTAAATCATTTAGACATGAAAATAGTCTACACACGGTGGGGGAGAGACAGCCAAGGCCACTCCTAAACACCCCAGTGGTTTCTGTAGACAATAAGTCAAGGAATATGTCAAAAGGTAAGATAACNCATATGTATAGAAAAATAATTAATATGTATACTGTAATTGCATATAAACAAGCCTGTGAGCACAGACAGGTGTGCACGTTTTCAGAGGAGCTATCCCCTGTGCACCCGGCGCTGAATAAACGTACCTCCCTATAACCTATTTGGTTGTGGGGCTGTTATTCCGCAAATCAATATTAGGAAAAAAGTCTTTACTACCAGGATGGTTAGACATGGCAACAGGTTTGCCCAGGGAAACTGTGGATGCCCCATCCCTGGAAGTGTTCAAGGCCAGGTTGGATGGGGCCCTGAGCAACCTGGTCCAGTGAAAGGTGTTCCTGCCAATGGCACGGGGCTTGAACTATGACCCAGGGGAATTAGGATTAAAACATCTGGTTTATTTAATTCAGCACGATAAAACCCGAGCACAAGACAGGTTTATCAGGGTAAAGGAGATCACCCTTGTCACCGCGTCGGCCTCCTCCTGCATGGGGACACTGCACCAGCGCTCCTCACGGCGCTGCGCTTCCCCCCGGGAAGGCCGTGCCTAGGCCGGGAGCTCCGCGATTCGCGCTGGGCCACCTTCCCGGGAGCCCACGCTGGGCCCGCACCGCCCCGGCAGAGCGCAGAGGGGCCGCCGTCCCGCCCGCCCTCCAGGGGGGCGCCGCAACACCGCTCGGCGCCTCCCCCACGCCGGGGCCGCTTGGCCTCGCCGGCTCGCCGTAGCGGGGCTGGCGGGGCCGGGGCCGCTAGCGCGGGACTTCCGTGCGCCGGGGGCCGCGCCGCGTTGGGCCGAGCCGGGCTGAGCTGAACTGAGCCGAGCCGAGCCGCCGCGATGGCACAGCAGGGGCCGAGCGTCACGCTGTCGCTGACGCTGCCCATCACCTGCCACATCTGCCTGGGCAAGGTAACGCCGCCGCCGGCCCCCCCGGGCCGGGCCGGGTGCGGGGAGCGGGGAGCGGGCAGGGCCGGCCGGCGGCAGGGACAGCGTAGGGGCCTCGACGCCGCCCGACGCCCCGGCCCCCGCCGGGGTTGTCTCTCTTAAGGGTCCGCGGCTCCGCGCGGGAAGGAGTCTGGGGTGTGGGGTCCCTTCTCCTCGGGGCCCGGCCGAGGTTCGCTGGTCCCGCTGGGTGTTGGGAACCGCGCGCCTTCCCGGCGGGAGCGCCCCGGGGGCTGCGGGGCCCAGGCCGCGGAAACGCGGGCGTGCAGCTCCCGGGGAGAAGGGTTTGAGGTTTGGGGGGTTTCTCCCGGTACTAAGAGGGTACTCTGTTTTAAAACACTCGGTGTTCGAGCGTGGTGCTGTGTCGCGGAGGACAAGTGAAACAAAGAGGGGATGCATAGCCAAAATACATGGGTTCGAAAAGTATTGAGCGAAACTGCAGCAGTCTGGAGAGAAAGGTTCTAGTTTCCTCTTTCTAACCCTCAGTTCCTTTTCTCCCTCGGGAAGCAGAGGGCTCTTGCTAGTCTGTTCCTCTCTAAAAGCCCCAGAGCTAATTTCATAGCTGTCACTTAATTGCTTCTCAAATTCTTTGCTCATTCCTTACCACTCTTTTTTTCTTTTCTTGTTTTCTGTCTCTCCAAAACAAAATTAACCTCTTAAAGCCCCACAGTAATTACAAGGGAAGAAATAGCCCTTTATGTTCATACTCAGGGCATTTACTGTCTGGCTTGTTTCTGCCTCACCTCTCCTCTACTCCCAGACCTTTTCTGCTGGAGTCATAACAAAAAAGCAGGCATGTTTGATGTATAAAGTAGGTGTAGCACTGTCAATGAAAGTAGTCAGACATCTTTTTTTCAAGTCTCATAACTCTGACAGAGAGTGTTACTTTTAGGAATAACATTGACTCATTTCTTGACTTTTCTGTGGAAGCCGTGCAAGACTTCTGGCTGTTGTCCTGTTACCTCTCATTCTTTTTATCTGTTTAATAAAAGTGGAGGAGAACACAAATACACTGTGTCTGTAATGCAGAAAGGAGAACGAAATCAAACAAACAAGGTATTTGCTATTTGAATCTGATCCTAGTTACTTTCTAACTTTAACAGATTGTTTAGGTTTTCATTCTTATCTTGCTATAAAGTATAAAGCTACTGGGGTATTTCAAGCCAGTGTTTCATACTTCCACTTCTTTTCTAGAATTGTTCAGGAGTTGATATTCCTGAGTTTGTACTGGAAGAAATTTCCACGCTCTTGCTATCTTTCACTGAGATAATACATTAACATTGTGTAAGTTAGTCTATGGATAATACCTGTAATAAATGTATTTGAATACTTTCGCTTTTAGATGTGTGAAGCTGTTTAAAATTTGCCAAAACTGACTACTCTGACTGTCCTTTCTTTTTAATGTGCATTTTTGCCTCTAGCTTGGAACTTCATTGAAAAATTTTGTCAGAAAAAACTGAGAAGAGCTCAGCTCTTGAGAAGAGTAAAGTTAAAGCAAGGAAGTTATGTAGTTTAAATTAAGTAAAAAGTCATGTCAGTTTTGTCCTATCTTGTAGGGGGGAGCAGTGAGTATCATGGAGAGTTGACATACTCTGATGCTGCTGTGGTTTGTAGCATAGACTTCAAATCAAGTAGAAGGCCCACCCTACAATCAGAATGTACCTCTTGCCATCCCGGAAAAATTTGCAAACGTCTGACTGCAAAATAGGAACTACTCACTGCATAAGGGTATAAAAAAAGAGATATTGCAGAGAAACTCATTCAGTAATGTTGACCACCCATTGTTTTTAACAAAGCAACAATACTGGGCAGAAGGAACATGTTAGCCCCTTTTGCTAGTGTGAACAGTGTCAGAAAGAATATTGGCAAGATGTGTAAATAACCATTTATAATCAGAGTTAATTGCTTGGATCAATTTCATGTTTGTCACTTGAATGTTCTTTTAACACGGTCTGGGCTGTCTTTTAGCATATCTTTATTTATAATTAGTAAGCAGATCAGAAGCCATCTGCATCAGACTGTTAGGTTTACTTGTCCTAGAACATCTGAAGGTCTCCCCTGTTGGTTTCAGTGTTTAGTGTTTGCTTAGGCTTGAGCACACAGTTCTGTGTTGGTTGAAACCGCATAGGGTGTCTAGGGATTCATTCACTGGTATCAGTGTGCCTGCTTTTCCATGCGCCTGCTCCTCTGTTAATCCTGCTTGAACATCCAGAAGTGCCTTTAAAGTGACGTAGATGTGTACAGGATTTGATTTTGATCTGCATGGGAATCTCATTGTGTGGGAGGGGGAAAATCAGGAAATTGCTCAAAATCACCTAGCTGATCAAGCCTTCTCAAATGGGTCTTTCTAGACATTATCATCAGTTAAGGAACTGAAACTGGGCTGTAATTCAAGTGAAATACTTTTTTAGTAATGAGTATGTCATGATTCCCTACCCCCTGGGCTTTTCACAATGGGTGGCTCAGGGACTCAGTGAAGAGCAGCAGCACCCCGAGCCATTGTGTGCCATTTCACACAGCAGCTTCTGCTGATGTCACGTGGATTGCTTTGTGTGGATCCTGAGCCAACAAATGTACAAAACCCTGTCCCTGAAACAAAACTTGTAAAGGTGTGTAAATCAGAAGCACTGTACCCTGGAGAGTAATAAATGTGACTTACTATTTTGCTAGAGAAATGGAGTAATCATTCACTTGCAAGATGTGTGCTTCTGTGTCAGGTTTGGGGTAACTGAGGGTCTCTTGCTCCCCAGGGGGAAGACCTGCACTACTGAAATGTCTTTCCATGTTTGGATTATTTTATGTTATTCTACTCCATGTCTTATCACTACCGTGCATATAATTATTCTCAGGCTGCTTCTGAGTAAGAAAGAAGTATGGCTAGAGAAAAAGTTCGGGTTTAGTTTTTTAGTTGTTTTCTTTTCTGCTGGTGGTGAGAAAACTTTTTCTGGTAAAAAAAAAAAGCAGCGAATAACAAGATCTGTTTTAAAAAAACAACGGAAATCATAATATTTAAATTTTTCCAAAGCATTGGGGTGCTAATGCTTGCAATAATCACAAAAAAAGTTCCTTAGACCTGAAAGTTAAGTCTCTCTCTATTCAGACGTTTAGTAACTTGAGTGTCTGTCTATAATTCCTTTGACTCCCAGGACTGTCATATTTGAGATCCTAAAAATATTGTGAATTATGTAAGAGGTATAGGTATTGGAGAAGAAACTGTCAGATCTGGACCTTAATTCATATCCTTATATATTTCAGTGGTAAAACACTTGTTTTTTAGCTTGTGCAACACTGATCATATGGATACAATTACTAAGGACACATCTCATCTGCTTGCCCAAATGATTATTGTCTGTCCTTTCCAGGTGCTTGCTTCTCTTTGCCAATGTTTCATTTTTCCTTTTTAGTTTGACTACTTTACTAATAGAATGAAAGAGGGATATCTTGAGGGGTGATAAGGACTTCATTTAATGTTGAAAGGATTCTTTTGAACATGGGTTTTAAGTGCACTACAGTAGAATCTAAAACAATATATACCAATACTTCTATGCCTTAAAATGCATTTCTTGGGCAAAGAGGGGGTGGAGGAAAAACAAATAATCATTTTTAAGACCCCTAACATGGATACCAATGTAAGAGATTTGAGAGTGTGTATTACAGTAACCTGTAACAGCAACTGCAATAAGGAATAAAGTCTTTTTCTTCCACATCGTATTTGGTCCCTCTGTGCACGCTTACTTTCAAACAGGGTTTGTAGTTAAATGACAAGAGAGAATAATGCATTGTCATTAATATTTTCTAAAAGTTTGTTTACCCTGCTGTTTTGGAAGGGAAGGGAAAGCTTCCTGAAAGAATCTGTATCTGATTGGAATATTTAATCCTTCAGTTAGCTGCCCCATTCTTGGGTAATGACTTATTTAGTAGCAATGCATATCTAGCAGGAGTCTTGAATTAGTGATTGCTGGTTCATGTTTCAGCTCTGTAGTTTTGGCCTTGATCCTTTTTTAAGCTGATTATGTTCAGGCCAAAGTTAATTTCTAACTCTGTAGGTTTCAATGACGCCTCTTTCAAGGCAAAGTGTTGGTTGTTGCCAGGAGAAATCTCTCCTTCCTTTAGTTTTGAAAATCAGTTAGTGTGTGTCTTTTGGTCTCCTCTTGCCTCGGGAGGTGAATCACAGAATCATAGAATTGGTTGGGTTGGAAAAGACCTCAGAGATCATCAAGTCCAACCCTTGGTCCAAGTGCAGTCCGTTTACTAGATCATGGCACTCGGTGCCACATCCAATCTCAGTTTAAAAACCTCCAGGGATGGTGAATCTACCACCTCTCTGGGCAGGTCATTCCAATGCCTGATTATTCTCTCTGTAAAGAATTTTTTTCTAATATCCAACTTAAATTTCCCCTGGCAGATCTTAAGCCCATGCCCCCTTGTCCTATTGCTGACTTCCTGGGAGAAGAGACCAACCCCCACCTGGCTATAACCTCCCTTCAGGCAGTGATAGAGAGTGATGAGGTCACCTCTAAGCCTCCTCTTCTCCAGACTAAACAACCCCAGCTCCCTCAGCCTCTCCCTATAGGGCTTGTGTTCTAGTCCCTTCACCAGCCTTGTTGCTCTTCTCTGGACCTGCTCCAGCACCTCAATATCTTTCCTGAACTGAGGGGTCCAGAACTGAACACAATACTCAAGGTGTGGCCTCACCAACACAGAGTACAGGGGAAGGATCACTGCCCTGGTCCTGCTGACCACGCTATTTTTGATACAGGACAGGATACCCTTGGCCTTCTTGGCCACCTGGGCACACTGTTGGCTCATGTTGAGCTTCCTGTCAATTAGTACCCCCAGGTCCCTTTCTGTCTGACTGCTCTCCAGCCACTCTGTCCCCAGCCTGTAGCATTGCATGGGATTGTTGTGGCCAAAGTGCAGGACCCGGCACTTGGCCTTATTGAACTTCATCCCATTGGATGCATTTCTCTGGAGTGGTTTGGCTGTAGTTCTTGGAGGTTGTGGGGTGAAGGAGGGGTGCTGCTCTCACACTGTGTATTAATGAGCTCTTGGAACCAAGGGCCTTAGTTTTGCAGAAATGACTATAGCTTTGTTGCCTTTAATAATAGGGAAGTTTGGTGTTGTGAGTCAGGAGGTCACTCTGAGCTATTCCTGCAGAACAGCAGTATCACTGTTCTGTGGTACCAGACTTACACTGAGAGATGGAGTTGTATATTTTCATATTCTGTTACCTGAAAGAGTTTTAAAAGTATTCATAATGTCTGTTTGTTGGGGTTTTTTCTTTTTTTTTCTCCCTTAATACTAAAAGGTCCGTCACCCAGTTATCTGCGTGAACAACCATGTCTTCTGTTCCATTTGTATTGAAGTGTGGTTGAAGAACAATAATCAGTGCCCAGCTTGCAGGATTCCCATCACACCTGAAAATCCCTGCAAGGAAATTATAGGTAAGGACAACTTTAGGCTTTGAAGTAACTTTCTGATATTTGCTGCTGAAGAAGATTGTGTTGACTCTAAAGATGTCTGGATACCTTTTCCTCTGTGTATTTTTTACCCGCATCTAAAGAAGAATTATCTTTAAGTCTTTCCAGAAACATACATAATAGCCACAAGGTTAGAATTCCAAAGACAATGTGTATATTAATGACTAGATTATTCAAAGGCAGCCAGTACCCCATGCCTCTAATGACTGCTTTTTAAATCTTAGTAAGACGGTTCCTTTAAATGAAAAAAATGCATTCTCGCTTGAAGTACTCCACTTATGTACTGCAACCTGTTGACCTAAGAGAACAGCATTTAGCTGAGAAATAGTGTACTTCAATCCAGAATCTTGAATGAGTATGTGGTAATTTTTACATTTTGGTTGTTTTTTTGGGTTTTTTGTTTTGTTCATCACTTCTTCCCTTTTGCTTTATTTTTAAGAAAATTACTCTCTGCACAGAAATATGACAAAGCTACAGCACTGAATGAGGATCTGAACTTCCAGAGCTAGGAAATACTGCAGTCTGTCTTTGACAGAAAATGTCAGCTCTGCTATTTCATTCTGAGAGAAAAATATATTGGAACAATCTCACATTAAAAACTTATGCTATCTTGTACTAGTTAAATGTAGGCTACCTGCCCCCGTCCCTTCAGCTCTGTTTTAATAGTATGATCTTAAATAAGATAAGATTATGTTAAGGCAAAATAAAAGTTATCTTCCTGCTGTCAGTCAGGATTTTGACTTCTCAACACCACTAGCAGATACTCAGGTTAAATCTGTTCTGAAAGTGAAAGGACTTTAAATCTCCCGTGGTAGCTGATCGGTCCAATATTAGCTGCATTTGTAGTTGATAATATGAAAAGTGCTGTAAGATGGTTTACCAGTATTGAACTGACTGAAGAAGAGACAATACCAGTGCTTCTTTTTTCTTGTGTTGCTTTAGGAGGAACGAGCGAAAGCAATCCTATATTTAGTCCGACAGTCAGAAAACACCTACGTAAAACAAGGCTTGAATTGCTCCACAAAGAATATGAGGTAAGAATGGGGCGGGGGGGGGGGGGGGGAGGGGGGGGGTGGTATGACT
>VWZG01009100.1:228098-252593 GCA_013396735.1 Grallaria varia
GGGAGGGGTGGGGTGGTATGACTTTCCAGATAAACTGCAACTGTTACATTACTGTATACAAATGATCATTTTGCTTTCAGTCCTGCTCTTTTTAATTTGAGTAAAGGTTTATACTGTATCTATATGAAACTCAGCTGCATTGAAATCCTACATTTTGACTTGGGTTACAAGAGAGCATTTGCTGGTGCAAATTCTTAAAGAATATTGCCCACTGTAACCTTCTGGCATAGGTTAATTTTTAGCATTACTGTTTCATTGTTTTCTGAAAGTGAGTGAATGCTTCAAGGTGGAGCTTGAATGCTTCACTCTCCTGCTAGAAAAATACTCTCTTGGGGAAAAGATGAAAAGCTGTTAATAAGAAATATGCTTAGTTTGTTTTCTCAGTTGTTGTTCCCTTAGTAGCAGAAGTGTGAAGACATCACATATTTTTGAAGGAAACCTGTCTTGGGGAGGAGAATGAGAAAAGGGAAATGGACTCTGTATATATCCTTAACACTGGGGAAGTAAGAGCTATATTTTATGCCAAACTTGCTTATAGCTCAGGTTCTTTCATCTTGTATGAGAGAAGGAGTCAGGGAAAAGACGTTTCCTTCCTTTCTGTTGAATCAACTCCAAATTCACACAACTAGGTATAGGATAACATAAATCTCTTAAAAACCCCTAAATTTAAAATGGTTGTTCCCATGCTGGGGGCAGAGGCATTCTTGATTATTTGTGAAAATATGCCATGGATTAATCTAAACACTATATATATGTGGCCTTCTTTCATAGTCTGACCATGAACAACTCATGTATTTAAGTCAGTAAACACTGTAGAAGACAGGTTTTCAGGATAAATTATTTCTTTTATCCCTTTAAAAACAGGCTCTTGAAGGTTTTTGCTTCTTTGTAGCTTCAGACTGCTACAGCTAAGCTTTGTTCCTTGTATTTTGAGAGTCCTTCCTAAGATGTTGCTACTTAGGTGTAGATGGAGCAGCCTTTTTCAGACAGTGTCCTGTCCATTTTGAATCTTGAGACTCTGAGCATCTGAACATGTGATGTTTCCAAAGGATACAAGAGAAACACTTAAAAAAACAGCAAATGAGTCAGCAGAGGACAGTCTTAAGAACACTCTTGATACAGGAAATCCTCCCACAGAGTGCCCTAATAATAGATTCATGTTGCTGAATGCTTTGAAACTTTTGGTCTGCCCACCAGTTTGTTCAGGGTCCTTTATGTAGTCAAGGGATTCCCTTCACTAAAATCTCACTATGCTTGAGCGTGCAGGTTGATTAAAATCCTGCCTAAAGCGCAATACATAAGCATACTTAGATATATGTATAAGTGAAAGTATGCATCTGGGCTTGCCAGAACCCATGTTTCTAAAGTGCTGTGGGAACTTGCTAGTATTATTTAATTAATCTCGTTAATTATTTTAATTCCTGTGAATTTCTGACACCTTTAGGATGAAATAGAAGCCCTGCAAAAAGAAGTTGCAGATCTGAGAGGTAAAAATCTCAGTTTACAGGCACAGCTGAAATCTCTTCTGGATCCTACAGCATCAGCTTTGTCTTGCCAAAATGAAGAAACTAGCCAGTCAGCAAATGAAGCAAGTACCTATGGCCCAGAAACAACAGAGGAATGGAGCAAAAAGCTGAAAGCTGCCAATGATATGTATGAAAAACTCATGGATAATGTGGAAAAGCTAAAGGAGGTAAAAAATGCAATAAATGCATTTCTTCAGCTATCTTGTAGTGTAATTGTTAGTTAAATGGAAGTGAGAGCTAGTGTGACCTCTGGGTACTTCATAGATCCAGAAGAAAGAGGAATAAAATTGAGTTCTAGTGACTGTTGGTGTATCATAGTATTTCCATATATCCCTTGCAAGTGTCAGATGTTATTGCTTGTTCTAGTGAGTCCTGTATGTGACTCTTCTTCAACTCCTCCGTCACTCTATGACTGGGTAATTGGATTATAGTAGCACTTGTCAACAGTATTGATGACCAGGTTTTTCAGGGTTGCAATAATCTATATATTATATCTATTTTACAACATTCAGTGGGCAAACACAGTACGGTTGACTGAGGCAGATTTTGCACTATTGCCCTCCCTGCTAGCCGATATTTTTGGTGCAATTTGCTGAGACAGAGTAACTTGACCCTTTGACCGAAAATAGACAAGCTTCAGCATTTTATGACCAAAAGATCCTTTACTGGAAACCTGCAGCCTTTTTATATATCTTGATGTAATACAAAAGAAAATCTGATACTGCAGAAGCAGGGATGCAGGAGATAGACTTGTGAATTATGTTTAAATAAAAATATCTTGGAAAATATACCTGCAGACACAGGAAGGATCATCTCAAGCATTGAAGAAGAGTGAAATTTCAAAATTAATCTGAAATCAAGGTGGAAAGAACTGGACCTGCATTTATTCAAAATGCTGCATTTATTTTTTCTATTAACAATCCTAACTTGTCTCCTGCAAAACTGAAGGATGATGTGTTTAGGACTCTTTCACACTTTTTCTATGCTACAGTCTTGGAGGCACACTTTATACTGTTGTACCATTCCATTGTTAATGGGGCACCTCTAGGACCCCAGGAGCTTCAAAATCATTTATAGGTGGCAAAAGGGGATTCACAGCAAGAAGGTCATCTGCCTAATATTTTTTTGTATTTTTTCATGAAGTTAAACTGTACTACCTTGTTTGTTTGTTTGTTGGGTTTTTGTTTTTGTGATCACTTTTAACTTTTTCCCTAGGTAAGTAAAAAGAAGAATATAGCAAGAACTGAGGGAAGGATAACTTCAGCCATAGCAAGAAAAGAGGTTTAAGTTTATGGAATCTCTGAATTTGGTTAAGGGTTAGAAACAAACAGAGGTTTAGATGAGTTTTAAGGGTACAGGTCTTAAGCTGTGGTCCTGAAATCATTTAGGTTGGAAAATACCTTTAGGGTGATTGAGTCCAACACTCTCTTCCCCATCTGTTCCCTACTCAACAGCTGCTGAATTCCATAAGCTCTTCTTTTAGACCTTATCTCACTTGTAAGCATGCACTGAACAGTCCAGTCTGAACAGCAAGACTTCTTTCCCACAATCTGGAACCAGAAGGGTTCTTATCCGTGAAAGTACTTACCTGTGCCACGTGTTTCAACCATACATCCCTTCCTAGTGAAACAAGATCCCGCAGCAAATGTAGTCACCATCACTTTGTTTTCCAAAACCAGACTGAGTCAAGAAATAGCAACCACCTTTATAATTTGATGTCCTAGAACAGACAAATTTAGGAATGCCCAAAGTAGGCATTGTTGCTTTGAGTGGAGTCATAAACAGGTATAGGAGTGGTGAAACAAACCCAAAACAGAAATACTAGACAAAGTACGCTCATTAAAAATGCAGGTACATGACCTCATTAATCTAGACGTTGTGCTGCAAGTGGAGATCCCTTGCAGGTTATTGGCTTGGAGGGTAGAGCACTCTCTGAGGAAGGACACTGAAGAGGTTCAGTCCTGCCTTGCCATGTGCCAGATGGATGCCCTGCCTACCAATGCTCAGCAAGTCATTAAATTTTTTACTTGGTTATGTGGCTGGGGGAACTTTGTCTCTGGAAAGGGAGAAAAGTCTTGGCCATGTTGTCAAATGGCTTGATGTTTCCTTGGAACTGAGATTTCCAGAATTCTTACTCATTGCTTTCAGGATAGTTTCCTGTGCTTTTATGTTTTTTGAATGCCAAGTAGTTGACAGTTACCCAAGCCCTGGGCTCACCCTTCCCTTGTCTTCTTTACCAAAAGTCTCCACTTATTATTTCTGCCCTTAGGAATATTTGGTGATGGGGAAGGGGAGAATTAGTTTATTTTTTTCCTACTCCATTCTCCCTACCTCTCACCTGGAAAGATTGCTAGGAATATTTGTCTGGACATTTAAAGTTTGCTGCCTCTCTTCTTGCACTGTTTGATGCTTCTGAAAAAGTACCTTACACTCCTGAGCCCAGATGCATAGCTACTTTTATTATGCAGTGGAAGCATTATCCAATTGAGGCTATGAACTATGAGTCCTGGACTGGTGGTGCAGTTTTTAGCACACAGAGATTGAGCAGGCTATGAAGTGCAAAGAGTATATTCTGCTTGTTAGGATAGTGGCATTCATTGTTCTAAAACAGGGTGGCAGGAAAACTTCTCTTTATCTGAAGTGTCTTGTTAACAAGTGTGTCTGCTGAACTGAGAAGAAGGAATTGACCTCAATTCAAGGAGTAAGAAGGGTTGTGAATCAGAAATCTTAATCACAACATCCTGGAAGAGAGTGAAGAAAGACTGCAAATAGCTTGTCGTAATGGATTTACGTCCACAGGATAACTATGCTTTAAAAACAAGCCAAAAACCCACAAAGTAATCTTGTTCTAATTTGGAATGGGGGAAGCTGTTCAACATTAGTTTTGCTGATACCTGCACATTGTAATGTTAATGTACTTAACGTATTTAGTCATGTGGAAAAAAAAACATGGAATTGCCATTAGTACATCTCCATAATGACTTTCTGTACTAACTAACATTGCTGTGTTTATTTCCCTAGATAGGACACTTGCCATGTATTTTGGGAATATAAATAAAAAATGTCTGTTCGCTATTCAGTTTTGCAAACCATTTCCCATGGTGATTTTTAAGTGGTGTCCCTGTCTGAAGGCTGTTTCCTGCCTTCACATTTCTAGTCCTGTTTCTTTAAAAAGGAGAAACAGCTTGTCCTATAAATATTAGAAGTCATTTCTGTTTTACTGTATACTTATTTTTTCCTTTTCTTTTCCTTAGGCAAATAAGAAACTGAGCATGGAAAACAATAACCTTTTAAGAGAGAATTTGCGACTAAAAGCTGAAGTTGATAGTAGATCACCCCAAAAGTATGTGAATGTTTTAAAAGCTACCATATTTTATTTATAGCGTGTTTAACTGTTGTAGGACTTTAACGTAAAACTGTGGTGGTATGCATGGTGTTGTATATGTGTCTCCAGGTAGACTTTGGAATTTTTATCTTCATGGACTTGGGTGAGAAGTGCAACTTAGAGAATAGCAGTAAGTCTACAGTGAAGGAATATGACTTGACTATGGCTGCTGTTCCTTGTTACCTGGCCAATATTGAAAGACTGGATTCATTAGTTGAATTCTACAGTTAACTTGTTCCTGTGAAATTTATAAATGTGGTATATGGGCAAAGTAGGTTTCTTACTAAGTGCAGATGTTCTGTTTGCTTGTGTTTGGATTTGTTTTCTTCTTCCTTTGCTGCCTTCAAGGTCTGTTTTGTGGAGTTAGGCTCCCTACTCAAGGAAAGTTCCTGAAAGCTTTGTGTCTGGGCAACATATATAACATCAAGGTTCTGCAGCAGCAGAACGTTGTTCCCAGAACTGACTACTATGTTTAATACTCTGTCTTAAACAGTTAAAGCACTGATGACAATGCCCTCAAAAAGCAGAAACTTTGTCATACTGCTTAGAGCTGTGTTCTAAGGTACCCCTCCTTGGGAGTATTTTGTGCAGCAATGTATTGATATTTTTAAAGTTGTGTTCCTTTCTTTCATTAGTTTTCTACCTTTTTTTTTTTCTCATTGGTTTAGAAATTAAAAAACTAACAGTAATATTTGCCACAGGTTTATACAGAGCTTTTGGGGAAGGGGGTTGGGAGGCACCTGCGTAATGTGAGAAAAGAGCTTTCTGGATTTTGTTCTCATTCACAACTCACCTGCGGGAAGATAAAATCCATCCTTATAGAAGAGCTTACTTGCCAGACTGCTTGTCATTCAAGACAACAGGAAAGAAGATGCGTGTTGCGTGATCCTTGGGCTGTGAATACCTAAAAGAGCATTCCACCCTAAAGTCCCCTAATAAGATAGAGCTCTGTTTAAAGTCTTGGGTATGACTTTTATAGCATGGAATATCTTTTCCCATAATATTCAAGACTGAGTTGGCAAGGATGGCAAACTCAAAAAGTAAAAAGATGTAGCTAAATAAGTCCTAGAAAAGAAGAGCTAGAAGAGACCAGATAGTCTAAATTTATTTTTACTTTACTGATATTAGGTAAACTCCCTGAGAATTTCCCTTTCTTCTAGCTTGTGCATACTTTACCATGGTCAGAAAAAAACAGATATCAGAGAGGCAGGGGTGTGAAGAACTAGTCTTTGTTACCAGCCAGTTGTTTTTTCAACTTTTCCAGTGTTGCCTAAAACAATAGCCTGTCACTTTCTTCTTTAGAAGCACAGCTATAGCCAAATGTTGTTAGAAATTGGACAGTTTCAAGGTCTGTCTTTCAACCCAGATGCCAGCTAGGTTGGCCTGGCTGTGTCCCTGTTACTATTTTTTTTAGTCTTCAGAACAAGTATTGCATCCAGCCTGCCTGTTGGAAATCGTCTTTGACCCATGCTAACCCTAGAACGGTGCATAGCATTTAGGACATAGTTGAATCAGTCTTAAACTGGGCTAGGAACTGTTCGAACACTTCAGGAGTTTGTATGTCTGTACCCTGATTCTGCTGTATTCAGTTTTGGCTTTACTTTGGGTCCAGTGCTGTGCTACAAGAATTTAAGTATATGCAATGAAAAACTTGTCCTGGAAGAAATTTTTCAGCACATTAAATGTAGCAATTTTGATTCACCCTACCTGTAACTATTCATTCCTAGTTATGTCTTATAGATTGAATTTGTCCAGTTCTTTTAGATAAGTGTAACTTAAGAGAAAAAGTAAACTTCTGTTTAATTGTTTTTACTCTGCTCTCAGGGCTCTCCAGTGTCTATGGTTTTCTGAGGTAATAAAGCTTAGAATTAGGTACTAGATTACAAGTGAAGTCTCGGTAGCACTAACTAGAATAGGAAAACTGTCTTGTGTCTTCTATAACATCTTATATTGATGCCTTGCAATACCTTTTTTATTGTTTCCTTTTACCTGAGACTTCTAGCACAAATGGCTAATACCAGTTCTGCCAAATAGCTACTTAGAAAGATACCTTCCTACCTGCTTTGCATTTGTGCTGCTAATGTCTCCTTTCAAAGTGTGGGAATTAACCCGTTTACTGGCTTTCTTCAGGTGGATGTTTTGATGCATGTCAAACCTCATTCTTTCAAATTCCAGAGACATCCTTTCAGTGGTGGAAAGTCTCTCCCATCTTAGTGTTGTTAGGAGAATTTTTAAATTAACTTTCATCCTTGTGTCATTAGTCTGGTCAATATCCAGACCAGACCTAATATCAAAACATTTTTTAAATGTTCTTTCAGCTCTTGTAGCAATAATATCTAACAGGACTTTCATCTAGGCTTCACACACTGAACATGGCTTGCAATAAATGTGATTTTTACCTTGCTTGTGAATTAAAGGCATAATCATCAGAACCCATCAGTGTCACTAGAATTAAAAGTTTCTGTGCAGGTATGTTGATTTGCCGTTATAGTTGTTCCAGTGTACTTTATTGAGAAGTTTACAGAAGGTAATTTTTGAAAAAGTTTTTTGTCATATATTTCTTAGCTTCAGAGTCTCAGATATGGATTCATGCTTAAATAACTGACTAAATTAACTAACTACGTCTTGTATCAAATTATTTTGAAAGGTTTTGTCAGTATTCAGTCCCCATATCCCAAATGTATTTCATTTTGTGCATAATGACACTGAAGCTGAATAGCACAGCCTAAATTGTTTTAGTGGACTTTGCTTTACAGCAGAGGAAACACTAATGGCAGGTGAATGATCCCTTTTTTAACACAAACTCTCTCTCTTGCATCACAGGGAAAATATAATTAGCCTTCTTCAGTGGTCAATAAAAAACTTTCCTTTTATCATAGTCTTGAGTTGTTTTTTCTTTGTTCATATCCATTAAAACCTGCTGAAAAATGTCATGTATGTCAATAAAATTGATATTTCAGCCATCTCAGGGACTTTTACACAATTTTTAAACTGATGATGCAGACTGATTAGCTTTTTATTTTTTTTTTACCTCGAAACATTTTTGAGAGTAGGCCTTCACCAGAATACTCTTAATAGCTGGGACACTGGTCTGAAAGGCAAATAGAGGGAAGTTTCTTGCTCTGATTCTAGTGACTAGTGAGACCTGCACTAGTCTCCCATTTCTCAGGCTGATTTGATTGATTTGGTGGTTGTTGTTTGCTCTTTGTTTACCCTTTCTTCTGATGAATTTTCAGTGACTTCCATTTTCCTGATACAAAACAAGAAAACTTCTAAAACTTAAGTTTTGCGGGATGATAAAGCCCTATTACTTCCAGCTCTACTTAAAATAGAAAACTGTTAGGTCTATTGGCAAGGCTCAGTGGATCTAAAAGCATTTTTGGCAAAGGGATATTTGCTTTTTACCTGAAGGAAAATAACTAGCAAGTCCATCTACTCCAGGGTATAGTGTATTTTATGAATGGTTAGATTCAAATTAGCTTGAACCAGACTTCTAGGCTTCGTAGATGTCTTTTTCCTAAATATTTAATTACTTCTGCCAGTTAAAATCCCAGTCTGAAAAACTATCTGTAACATGCAGAAAATTGTTGCATTATCTCTTTTCTCTGGTTTTGTGAGTTGTTTTATTGTTGTAGTTTGAGGAGGGAGGAGTGGTTCTCCTTCTCCAGTTTTACTCTTTATCTTGTCTAGATTTGTGACTTCAGGTACTTGCACATTGAAATCTAAGGCTGTTGACTTTTTAGGTCATTCTTTACAACATTCAATTTTTTTCTAACTCAAATATTTCTGCTCATGCCAGACTATTTAATTCAGTCTGCATTTCACTGAGCCTACAAATAGATTTCTGGTAACCTGTGTCCAGGGCGCAGAGGGTTGGAACGTTGCTATCTTTCTTGGTAGAAAACTAGCTCTGTTCTCACCTCTCTGCAAGTTTGCTGTTCCAGAGGAGTGACCATTTTCAAAGACCAGCCAGTGTGGCCTTAAAAGTAAATAGGAGTAGAAGTATAGTATAGCTACTGTATAGTAGCCTTCAAAAGAACTCTGAGTTCTTGAGTCATAGCATTAAATCTCTTGAGAGAGCGCCCACTCAAGGCTTGAAGATTTAAGCCTTAAGCAGATGGGTAAGGACATTAAGATCACACTCTGGTTTTGTGGGTTTTCTGGTTGGGGTTTTTTGGGGGGTGGGTTTAGTAATTCTGAAGTAATTCTTTCTGGCTTGTGCTATTTGATAACCCTGGTCATAATATGCCTTTCTTATGTGGAAGACCAGTGCTGCTTCACTGAAAGATGTTAAAATGCTTGGAGAGACTTTGCATATTTGTCTAAATTCACCCAATTCCCTAAGTGAAAGGGAAGAATGTACCTGACTTGTCTGTACTTGTCTGTTCTGTTCAAATCCTGCTGCTCTACAGACACCCAACAAATGGTATATGTCTTGACTTTTTTCCTTCTTAAACATGCCTGTGGAAATATGACATACTTTTCAGGCTATAGTTTAAAACCTGGGATATTGTCTGATGTGCAGAAGCATGAGATCACCTTTCATAGATGTTGTAGAGGGGGATTGCAGAACTCATTCTTGTACAGCTGCATCTGGTATACAATATCACAGAAGGGCTGTAGAAGCTGGTAAGACTTTTAGCTGGTTTGTTCTTGGATTTCCTGCTTCTTTCTTCCCACCTAACTGCAGAACCCAAGGGAAAATGTGTATTTAAGTGACAAGACTGCGTTTGTCTTTACACTCTGGCATTGCCCTTATCTCAGACTGTGACAAGGCCTGACTGTACATTGTCGTTTTCCACTTTTCACTCTTTGTTTGGTTTGTAGCTTGAATCATGCTCATGCATCCTGAGCTGCAGGGTGGTCCCCAGCCTGGGCAGTCAGGTAATTAGAACTGGAGAGGCAATTTCCATAGCATCCTTGCAGCCCCAGTTTTCAATAAGTGGTTATAGAGGAAACGTTTGTTGCAGCTGCTTATTATCCACTAAGAGAAATGT
Source organism: Grallaria varia (assembly GCA_013396735.1). Lineage (NCBI taxonomy): Eukaryota > Metazoa > Chordata > Aves > Passeriformes > Formicariidae > Grallaria > Grallaria varia. Next base: position 238,007 of record VWZG01009100.1, read on the forward strand.
TTTTATGAGGTTATGTGGTTTTAAACTGAGTTGATATGACTTAAGGGCTCAACCAGACAGTCGTGCTACTGGTGATCACTGATGTGTGAAAATAAAACCCTAAAGCTGTATTCACAGAACTGATGGACAAGAAGAGAAGAAACAACTGAAGAAACTTGTTCTTCAACTTTCCAAACAGCTTCTCAATGGACTTCTTCAGACATTGTCATGGTTTAATCCCAGGCAGCAACTCAGCCCCACAGAGCCACTCACTCACTCCCCTCCCAGGGTAGAGGAGTGGCAAAGTAAAAGTGAAAAAACACACGGGTTGAGATAAAGACAGTTAAATAGAGAAAACAAAAGCCTTGCACAAGCAAAGCAAAACAAGGAGTTCACTCACCACTTCCCCAGGCAGACACGTGTTCAGCCGTCTCCAGGAAGGCAGGGCTCCATCACACCTAACAGTGACTTAGGAAAACAAACGCCATCATACCTTTCCTTCTTCTTTGCCCAGCTTTATATTCAGAGCATAATGCCTTATGGTGTGGCATATCCCTTTGGTCTGTCCCAGCTGTGTCCCCTCCCAGCTTCTCATGCACTCCCAGTGTCCTCACTGGTGCACCGAGAGGCAGAAAAGGCTTTGATTCTATTGTAAGAACTGTGCAGGAGTAACTAAAACATCTCTGTGTTGTCAGCATGTTTTCGTCACAAATCCAAAACATAGCCCCATACTAGCTACTGTGAACTGTATCCCAGACAAAAGCAGAATAGGAGTACTCAAACGTAGCTGAAGGAGCAGTTGTGAAATAATGTGTAGGAGGGTTACTCCAGCAAGGTTAGTTCTTCGTGCACACTGTAGATGAAAGCTGACTGTCACTTTCTGATTGGTGTCAAGTTAGAATCATGCTGGGACAAGAAGAAGGACTGACTGAGGAAAGGTCCTGAAATTTGGGATTCAGGTGTTTGTCTAGACGTTTAGTATCACCTCAGACACTATAACATGTTCAGCATACCTTCCTGGGGCTATTAGCTGTGATATAGGGTCCATAGAGCACGTGTATCCTTCCAAAGTGATAGCTGGAGGCCAGCAGTCACGTAAAAGATTTTAGGTGATCTAAAGTGTTGCTAGGTGTCTGTGTTGAAGGATCCAAATCCCACCTGAAAAGTCTTTCTGTTCACTTTTTGAGTGACCACTTATTTCTCCAGGCTTTCAGTTTTCTATAGAAATTATGTACTTGTAACACATGCAGTGAGTTCCAAAGTCATTGCTTTAGTGATATGACTGAAGAACAAGACACTAAGAGTCAAAAGTCTTTGTCCATGTGTGAGGGCATGGCTTTCCTTTAGTAAATGTATGCTCTTTACCACATGTAGACCAAATACCTTAACTTCTACTGAAGAATGTATCAACTTACTACCGAATGTGAAGTAGTTCAAATACTTCAGGAAATTTACCTAGCTTGTCAGGTGAAACTTAAATTTATTTTCATGTAACTGTACTGCGTTCTACAGTTATTCTCATCAGGCCATTATTCTGTGGCTATAGCACAGCTCACTGTACATCTGAAGGGAAAAGAAGAGGAAATCTCTTAAAAATTGTTTGGTTTGGGGAGATGAGGAGTATTCTGGCTTTTTTAACCAAAATGTAAATGTCTTTTAAACTCTCTGCTGGCCTCTTAGGTCACTGAAACACCTATGTCGTTCTCTGGTATGGGGTAATTGGCTTAAATATGTGCATTGTAATGCAGCTGTCTTAAAAATCCATGTCCTTGAAATTTTGGGAAATAAATGCATGCAAGTCTCAAAGCAAGAACAGAAAGCAATTACTGTTCATGTGCCTAACTGCAAAAGTAACTTTGTAGGCAGCTTGTCATATGTTCCATTTCTGAAAACCAAAATGCCCAAGCACATCCCTCTGCAACAATTAACATATTAGTGATGCTATTTGCCTTTGAACAGCATACTGTATTTTTTTAACCTGAGGACACTTGTTATAAAAGTTACACTTGAGAATACAGTGCTTCTTCCTCATAAGCAAATCTCAGGCTGTCACTAATGCTATTTGCATTAAATAAACATATTACACCATTCTTCCATTAAAAAGGAATTACCAGGTATGCATATAAATGTAAACATGTTTTAATTTTTATGTCAGTGTCTGTTACAGCAGAGTCCAGAAAATCTTGCTGTTTTTACAGCAGCATTTTTCCCTTTCTCTCACTTGGCTATTCAGCTAAATTGTATTTTTGCGTCATCTTTCTGTCTTTTATTAAGCAGTGTAGGCTGTGCTCCTGTAAGACTATGTAAATAGGTCTATTAGAGAAAGGCAAAATAAATACTTCTGGATCATCTTAGGAAGTGGGAAAGGTCTTGCTTGGGCCCTGCTGTGTTACAGCAGCTCCTTCTGTATCTTAAACCAAAATCTGGTTCCTTTAACTGAAAGAGGAAATAAGCCAAAATGTGTTGTCTATGAGGATACTTATTTCATGTAACTGACTTCACCTGACAATATAATGGAAACAGTCTTGAGCTGTGATTCTGCTTTTATCTAGTTTCATAGGGGAGAGAGAAAGTCTGTGCCTTTTCTCCCATTCACCTCTTGTGTGCAGCTAGAAATGGAGAAACCGCTCTAATCAATCGAGAAAACTTGTTATCCAGAGAGTAAGCAAATGAAAAATGGTCTGTTTTCTTTTTTATGAAGACAAAGATAAGTGGGTAGAGCTGCTGTGGAGGTGGGGGGGGAGGAGAAGGGGGCTTGTCTTGATTGAGTTCCAATCCAGCCAGCTTCTTTTAAGGGGGAAAAAAATGGTCTAGTAGCAGTTCTGTGACAGAACTGACTTTAACTGTTATATAAATCTAATCCACCACTGAACCATCTACACCAAAGTCTTCAGAATTCTTTAAATAAGCAAGAGCAGTTGAATGGTGAAATATATAAGTAGATCTGGTGCTAAATTTGTTTGGGGCTTGTGATACCCCTTACTCATTTCTCCAATTGCCCACTTAATTGTATTGCAGTTGTCAACATACAGCAGCTTCTTTCTGCTTTGGGCTCATGAATTGAAGAAACAGAATACAGTTCAGTTGTTTGCTGGAAATGTATACATGGATCCATGGATATTTTGCCAGCATAGTTGCAGGCCGCAGGTATACTATCTTCAAATTTCACTGGTCGAAGAGTTGCACTAGGAGCATTTTGTGAAGAGATGAGGGGATGGAATGGGGAAAATGGAATGTAAATTCACTGTGACTCTGAGGGAAGGACAAACAAAGAAAAAAGGTAGAAATTCCAGGCAGTATTTAGGCTGGAAGGGTGAATATATACACTTATACTGTAACACGGAGCTGTGAGATGGAAAATTGAGATTTACTGTAAGCCCACATACAGAATTGTCATTTCTTTGTGATATTAAACCTTATTTGTCAGAGTTGTAGTGTGGCTGCAGATTCTTCCCTACCTTTTAATAGTACCAGAACTTTAATTGTTTTTTCTTTCTGTAAATTTAAAGCCTTGGATGGAGCAGGGAATTCCCTGGTGCTCACCTGTCAGTGACAGGTTAGAATTAGTCAGGGCATATAGCTGAAACCTTCACCTGCCCTCTGGGGAAGGTCAGTCTTGAAAGCTGGTGGAGGATGGGGGAAAGACAAGTCCGTATCTTGGCAGTTAAAAATGTGCTCAAGCTGGAAGCCCCACAAGCACACAACTTTCACAAACCACAAGTGGCAGGTTTTTGTACTGGAGTCAAGGTAGAAATTAGATTGTTCGAGTTGTAAAGCTCAAAAAAACAAATAACTCTGAAGTAAGTGGATATACCATCCACAGAATGGGTGAGGAAAAGCTGTATATCTAACAGGAATATAATTGAAATGGTCTATATAAGTATTTAAACCACCTCAAAGGACTATTGCAGTTTCTGCATTTCATATTGGCATTTTGTATTTGACAAGGTGACATTGTGAAAGAAATGTGTTGTAAAACACTGCTGTACTGTAGGAAAATGATTGAATGTAAATATTTCAAGATGTGGACCACTGTTCAAATGTTATCATAAATCTTTGCCATTGTTTTAGGGGATAATTCTTCATGCATATTTGAGTTGAACTGATAGAACCAGCCCCTGGAAGGGTAATCTGCTTGTTATTGCATTGCTACCACTAATATTTTAATTTTATGTTTTTACATATCACTTCTACCTCTGTTATTTGTGATGATTTTAGGAGTTTTTTCATAACTAGCAGAGAAAAGTTTTGACTTTTTTTTCAAATTAACACAGTGTTTAATAGCTTTGTTCTGTCTTAAAATGAGCCCACAAAGGATGAGAATGTCTTTTTCCAGCTTAATATTTTCTTTCTTTTTTATTTATTGCAGGTTTGGTAGGTTTGCAATAGCTGCACTTCAATCCAAAGTGGAACAAAGTGATCGTGAAATGAACCGTCTGAAAAAGGCACTAGAAAGAAGTGATAAATACATAGAAGAAATGGAATGTCAGCTTTTACAGCTGAAAAATGCAGGCAAAGGAAGCCAGACAGTGAGTGCTGTTAGTGAGGGAGCGCTTTCCACAGGTGCTGAAGGAGGGGAGAGCAGCGAAGATGCAACTTGCTTGAAAACCCAAGCTGAGGAGAAAAAAGCTTTGACTACTGGTCAGAGTGCTGACAGTCTTGAACAACTGGCAAGTGGTGGAACCTGTTTAAGCTCTTCTAGTCAAGATAGTTTGAATAGCTCAAATAACCAGTGTGCCCCAAAGAAAGAATTATTTCCAGGATGTCACAGGGTTCTCCTGGATGAAAACAGTACAAATATGGATGCCTGCTTAGAAGAGCAGTGGAATAAAATTGAGGAATGTACCCCATACAAGGATGAAGAGCTTTATGATCTTCCACCACCGTGCACTCCTTTTCTGTCTCTCAGTCGCCTTCAGCTAAACACTCCTGATGGAAAAGAAAATGCAAGGAAACCATCAACTTTCCTGAGAAAACTGAAATTTGAACAGTTTCATGGCACTTCAGAAGGATGCAGCAAAGATTCTCCTGAACACAGCGTAAGCATCTGTAATAGTGAAAAGAAGCTGAACTGTTTTTCTACAGGAAAATCAGGGTTTTGGGGCACCTGCCCAACAAATTTTGCTGAGAACTTAGATTTTGATGAATCAGAGCAAAATTCAGTAGCTGGTCAGTCAGATGAGACAACAGCAAAATCCAGTGATAAAATGAGTTCTTGCTTACCTAAAAGGCTACATAGTCTCTGCTCTTCCGAAATGAATCGCACAAGAACCTCCAGTGAGGCATCTATGGATGCTGCCTACCTCGATAAAATTTCTGAGTTGGACTCAATGATGTCCGAGTCAGACAACAGCAAGAGTCCGTGCTATAATTTCAAGTCCTCTGATCTTGATATTTCTTCAAAGACAACAGAGTGCTCTAAGCTTCTGAATGGAACTGAGAAGAAACTGGAAGAGATGAATGAGGAGCAGACTATGAAGTGTCCAGAGACAAGTGATCTAGCAGCCAATAGAACTGGCTGGAAACCTGCTATGTTTTCCAACCTCTCCCCATCTGACCTAGATATGAATGACCACTTTCCGCTGTTTACAGGCCAAAATGTAGTGACGAGTGGTTCCAAACCTCCAAACTCTTTATTTCAAAGGGACTTTTCCCCAGGTGAACTGTTCGGTAACTCACAAAGGTTGTTTGAGGAACAGAAGTTTGGTTCCTGTTTTTTAAAGATGTCATCTGATCTGCACAGTCAGCTTAGTCCTCCTTGGGTGTCCTCCTTTAAAGCTGAAAGGAAAAATAAAAATGTCAGTCAGTCAACCAAGAGGAAAATTCAAAGCAGCCTTTCCAGTGCTAGTCCATCAAAAACCACCAAAAACTGAGTGTGCTTGGAAATCAAACATGATTTAAAGTTGTAAACCTGCAAATGTTTAATATTTACAGGTGAACTTAATTTTTAATGACTTCCATGCAATCCGATCCTGTCATTTTCAGCTATGTGAAAACTGAATGTTCCCTTGCCCATTTCAAGTTCTTTCCTAGAGAAGAACTATTCCATGTTCATTTCTTTGACTGGGCATGTTATTTACTTAGGGGTTTGGGTGTTTTGGATGTTCGTTTGTTCTCACATTACATGCTCCTCCAGTTGTGAGCACAGCTAATGGCACCTTTGAACAGGACAGTTCTAAGTGGTCTTATCAAATCAGTCATTTATGTGAGAATTAGTTTTAAAGGTTACATTTCCCATTCCTAAAGATTACATTTTTTGCGTGTAAGGCAGCTACTGGCTATATATCCTATGGATTCATGAAGTTGCTATAAAACGTCAGTTTTGCCATAAAACTTTCCTCCCAGAGGCAATGTTGCTGCTCAGACTGTTTCATAGCACTGTACTGTACTAAAACTCTGAAGTGGGTGTAAGACAGCAGCCTCTTTCTTTTCAGGGTTACAGCACTTCAGTTAGAAAATATCTCTTCCTTAACACTGCAATTGGCTTGTCTGTTTTTGAAGTTAAGCACAATTTTTAATTTAGTTCTTAAAAAGCATTGTTATTCTAAATGTGTTTAGTGTGCCTGTATAGACCATAAAAATGGGTTTGTATGCTAATGACTTGTTTACCTAATGTGCACTGAACATCTTACATTAATACTGTACCATTTCACATTAATACTGCATGCTTTTCTATGTGAATTGAATAAAACATATTGTAAGCACTGTAATCCTTGATNTTCCTCCTCGTTAGACATTCTACCATTCTAGTGTCAGCATCGATACAGTTGATGGAAATGGCTTTCGGCCTCTCTGGAGGTGACTCTTCCATAAAGTATTGCCTAGGTCAACATAATGTGATGGCTTGCTACAGGAGGAGACCTAATTAAGCAGCAGAGCAAAATTGGTTTCTTTGCATTATTGTGTTTGGTTAAGGGCATATTTAATTACAAGATGCAAGTTTTTTCTTTCTATATAGACTTCTGATGGCATTTCTTAGAAACAGACGTCCTTGCTTGATCAATACCTATGATATGAAAAATCCATATGTTGCCTGTTGTCCCTGTGGAAAGAGCAATAGCCACTTGGAAATTTTCAATAGACTGGCTGATCTTTTATAGAGTTAAGTCCTGTAAGATGTTTGAATGAGAACTACATTTCACATTGTAATGTGGGCATGCATTTATGTAATTGTGTTAATTCTAAACTGGGAAAATACCATAATTTGAGCCATACATGCAAGGACCCTTTCCTGGTGACAGGCAGGATGTCACTGTGCTTTCATATAGTGCTTTCAGTGTACTACCTGAACTTTATCTTCACAGAAAAATCTAGTTGTTCAATTTTAATATATTTTTCAGAAATTAGGGAGCTCTCAAAACCATCTGGACATGAGCTGTTACTTGATTTGACTAGTTCTACTACTAACAAATGCTGCCACAAACACTTTCTTAAAACATCTTGTGTTGCAGAACAATCTCAAATACACAGTAAATAAGTGCCATGGGTTGTGGGTTTGTTTCCTTGTGGCATTGGGAGAGTGCATTTATGGGCTTCATTTTATGCTCTTTTTTTCATCATTTCACTTTCAGTTATGGAAACTTGAATACAACTGGTGTCATGCCAGAAATCAGACTAGAACAAAGGAAAACAGTGGAGGGTTTTTTTGTGCTACTCTGTAGTCCTTTTTGGCAGGAACACCAGATACAGGCTTGCTCTTCAATACAGGTATTTTTACTGTATATGTCATGCAACCTGAGTGGATAGAAGAGCCAAGCCTAAGATTAAAAGAAATGCTGAAAATCAAGGTCATAAATTTCTTACTCTAAAGCGAGGAAAGTGAGTGGAGCATCAGGCTCAGTACTGGCTTTTCACTTGGAATGGTTGCGGGAGCACATATATTGTTGCAATAGCCTCCCAGGTCTGGGCTGGGAACTTTGCAAGAAAGTTATCCTTATTATCCACAATTGCTTGCTTTCCAAGCTCTCTCATACCCTCAGATCTCAGCCACAGATGTAGTGAGCAGACTATGATTTCATCCAGTGCTATAAGTAGGAGCATTTTATGTGTCACAAGTTATAAAGCTGAAACTATTCTGAATTCTTCTCTTATTTGGTTAATGTAGATTGCATTCCAAAAGGAATGGCTTAAAATCGGTAGTGTGATCAATGCAATCAACTCAAAAATTTCAGCTATATGTTACAACTAGGTTTTCTTCACTTAAAAATTTGTCAGCTGTACATGGGTTTTCGGTTGTCCAGGTTGTGTTCTCTGATTCTGTGCTTGCTTAATCTCTTCCTGCACTTAAAACAACTTAAACTAGAGTTCATTGCTGGTAATTTTTGATTATTGTTACCTAGTTATGTAGTAATGTAGGATGGGAATGCACAAGATCTAAAACTTAACTATTTGAATTTTTATTAAGACAATAGAGATTTCAAAGTGATGTAAAGAAGAGATCTATGATGTCTAATGATATTTAATTGCTCATAAAATTTTTACTTCATCTAATAATACCCTACTGTACCAAATACAAGACAACTTGCAGATTTTAACACAGGACTGTGCTCTCCAGGACAGCAGATAAGACAGGAAAGTGAGTTTGCTACCAGCCTGGGTTTGTTGCCAGTGAAATCTGCTGGGTTATATGTAAAAGCAAGAATGCCAAGGTCAGGTTTTTACTTTGTTATTGGCAGTTTTATCTACATGAAGTCTGGCAAGTGACCTGCTTCTCCATGGTTCCCTAAAGGTCTTCTGAGAGCCCAATTCTGTTTGATGTTTCTTCCTCAGGTGAGAGACTGCAGAACGGCTCTGCCTGCCAGCACAGATATTGACTTGGTCTGTGTTTGTTTTTAAATGTACTTTATTGTCTTTTTTAAAAATATCTTTTAAAAGGGGGAAAAGGGGCAGTGTATAGCTTGTATACACAATACAAGGCATGCTAACTTGGGTCTCCCATGCTTCAACCTTCTTCATTTCACTGTTTTCCTCACCCAGTAATGCCATTTAAAGGCAGTTTAAACTGATTCTGATCCTAATTCTTGCACAGCATCAAAGTCATGTCCCTGACTCCCAGCAACTGCAGACTTGAAATTGTCTTTACACACCTCTTCTGTGTTGTGGTTATGATAAATGTTTTGCAAACTGAGAACACTCCTTTCTTGCTGCTTTTTGTCATAAGACCACCCTGTGTAAGTAGACTAAAGCTTCTCAATTCCTTCTTCACAGGGCAAGAGGAAAAGCAGCTCTGTGGTAACTCAGTATAGAGGTTCATGGTTATTCCAAGGATTGCCCCGCTGACTGATCCAGGTCCAGCCCTTCCGCTGCCTTGGTCCCTTGCAGCAGTGACAAGTCGACAGCTGTGACCAGCCACCTGCTTGTCAGGCCTGGCCTAAAGGGATGGCCTGATTGTCCTGTCTTTATGGCCCAAAGTTGAGCTATTGCCTCAGTGTCCCTTAGCTCTAACTGGAAAAGCCATCATCATTAGCTGAAGGGAGGGAAAAGCACAGCTGGCACAGGGGAAAGCCTGTGTGTGCTTTTGACAGCCATGAATATAGCGAGAGATAGGGGAGGATGAAACTGGGCTGAAAAACAAACGAAGTTGAGTATTCTGGTTTCTTTAGCTTTTCTCAGTGGAAAGCATTGTCTCTGCTCTGAAGCTCTTAGACGCTGTGTGGGTGCTGTCTCCTGGTTTTCAAAGAAACTAGGCAGACAATAGCCAAGCTACCTGCCGGGCAGCTACCACTCCTGCCGGGCCTTTGAGTGTCTGTTTCAGGCCAGCGGAATGTGCTAGGGGAGCTCGGGAACCGGGCGCGGATGAGAAGGGTCCCTCTCCCCTGGATCACTCTCCCCTTGGTGCATGCCTGCGAAAGCAATGGGGACCAGCCGCAGAGCTGGGCGGCTAGGTGGGCATCCAGACCTCACAGAAAACAGTGTCAGATTTTTTCTTTTTTTTTCCCTGGTCCCAATAGAGTTGTCTCCAAGTTTTGGAAAGAGAAGTGTTGCAGCTAGCTGCCAGCCAGGAAGGCAGCACGAGCCTGTACCCCCTGCCCGGAGGGTGGCGAGGGGATGCACTTGCCCGCATCCTTTCCCACCCGAGCCGGACCTCCACCTTCTCGGCCAGGATTACGGTCTCCAGCTCGGAAAAAAAAGGCTGAGATGTTCTGCAGGCTCGTTCGTCTCCCGGCGCTGCCCTCCCCGGGCTTCCCCACCCCACTCAAACCCTCGTCGCGTTTTTTCCCCCCACCTTCTCTATTAACAAAACCCGGTGATTAAGACTCGAAACTAACAAAGAGTTTTTCTTCCACCTTAACCTTGCACACAATCCTTTAACAAATTAATTAATCCTAATGAATTAACACTTCATTTATTTAAACGCGCTACAGTTCATGAATTAAATTTTCATGCAGTGATTAAAGGCTGTTAAAATATGCATGATTTCGTTAAAATTTTATAATAAATCAGGGCAATGTGTTACATGACAAGGCAACTACTTCCCAGCCTCTCGGAAGGTGCTTTGATTCGGGCGGGGGGGCGGGGGGAGCCGAGCGCTCCGCTCCCTGTTTGGGCAGCCGAGCGGACCCCGGAGCAAGGTGAGACGCGGCTGACGACCCACCCCTGCCCCTTCCGAGCCCTCTCCGTGTCTTTCTGGGGGGGACAAAAGCTGCGTTTTCCCGCTACCCAATCGAAATGTGGCGTCCTTGGAGCGAGAGCGATCGTGGGCGCGGGTGAAAGCCAGCAATCGGTTTGCCCACGGAGCGGGTGTGAAAAGCGAGCCGGGTCTGAGAGGTGTTTCTCTGGAGAGGCGTCTCGGTGTGCTTTTTATTCCTCCGCATCACTTATAAGAAAAGAGCGAGAAACTTTACCACCGGCAGAACCTGCAGTGTTTTCCACCGGACCTCTGCGTGGCTCCTCTGGTCTCCTTCCTTTCCCGAAAGGGGACGTTGTGAACTACCTTGGGACTTAAATCACCATCAAGCGTTTCAATTTTTAATATGACAACATTCTACACTTTGGCTGCAAAAGCAATTATTGCGGCTTGTACATCAGTAATTAGCAGATCTTTGCTGATGTAAGGAAAGTCTTCATTAGGACAGGGAAATACTTTTTGTGCATTCACCCAAAGGGTTGGTTGGGTTTGTTGTGGTTCTTTTTTCTTTTCTTTTTTTTTTTTTTTCTGAAGGTTAATTTTTATCCTCTAAATGGAAAATGACTTTTATAATAAATAGGATATTGAATTTCTGTAAACTTCACCAAATTACACATGTGCTGTAGCTTTTCTCTCAGTGCTCTCACTGACACTCAGGGTAGGATAAATACCGTGACTACAAAATGTAAAGCTAACATTTGGTGAAAGAAAAATATCCAGAAGGTTTCGAGTGAGTGGTGAGATCCACGTTGACTTTTTTTTTAAGTCGAGATATACAGCAAACTATGATGAGATGTTAATACTTAATATCATAAGCTTTAGTATATTTATCTTTGGGGAATCCTAAGAAGAGAAATCAAATACAATGGGTAACAGCAATTAATTTATAAATCGTTTCACTGTGGGAATAAGGGGTTACTTTATTACTTTCTCGAGATAGGCGGTTCAATCAATTAAGGAAATCTGCCTATTTCTTCCATTTGAAGCCGGAGAAAACTACGGGAGACAAGTAAATGCGCTATATATGTATATATGCCTCCCTCGCTTTATTGAGCATCTCGGGCCATAAAAGTAGGGCTACAGCATGGTCGTGTGGCCAATGAACTCGCTCCTCAAAGCCTGCTAGTTTATTGCCATCAGTATTCATGAGGCTGGACGTACCCACGAGGAATAGAAATAACAGCGAACATTAAGATAAAATCTATTACCAGGCCCGTGCAATTCTGAGTCTGGCTCAAGCCGTCTGCCTGGGAAGCTGGCTGTGTGTGGCGGGGAGAGTGGGTGCCATCGAGAGCTGGTGGCAAGGGAGGCTGGTCCCCGGCGAGCCCCGGGAATCCCCCCACGGGCAGCGGTCCCTGCACTCGGTATGGCAAAGGGCATCAGAAGGGCTGCGACACTGGAGCAGCACAGGAGCGGGAGTTAGGGTCGGGCTGTAATTCTGAGACTTGCTTTTAAAGTTAGCATAAAGTTAGCGCTACATCTCTTAATAAATAAATAAATAAATAAATAAATAAATAAATAAATAAATAAATACTTAAATAAACTGTTCCAAAGACTTCGAAGGAAAGTTTTTCCTTCCGGACTTGATATGTGACAGACCAAACAGTGCCCCAAGAACCCCTTTTGTCCTCCTCCTCCCCTCTCATAAAAGAGGAAAAATTTGGCTGGAAATCCCCACGGAGGCTTCTGCCTCCGGGGCAGCAGGCGGGAGCTGGAGGGGGCCGGCTGCAGCGGCCCCAGGGCCCACCAGCAGCTCGCCTGCTCCCTGGGATCCAGGGACTTTGCCCCCAGCTCACGCAGTCACCCCGTCCCTCGGGCGGGCGCGGTGACCGAGACCCGGGCAGTTCCTGCGGCGGTACGAGGAGCTCTTCAGAGGGAGTTTCTCGCCAGCCGGCCGGGACTGCTTCTCGCCCAAGAAGAATCCAGCACGATGCGTATCGCAAGCTGCAGAAACAGCGTGCCCACCCGCATCCCAGCGTCCTGAAGACACCGGGGAGGTGGGACAGGACCCTCAGAACTTGTAAAGGTCCTCACCTCCTCCGGCTGGCGCTAGGGCGGAGACGTGAGGGAGGCTACATTCTCTGTCTTTCTGGCCGGAAAAAATAAGCCCGTGAATAGAAGGGATCGGTTTAAAAGTACTGGCGGGCGCTGATTTTCCTCCAGTCAAGATCTCGCCCAACAGCGCCGGCCCGAGCTGCCTGAGTCCAACCTGCTGGCGGCTGCCTGCCCTCTCTGCCTGTCGTCGCTGCCTCAGCCCAGCCCCTGCCAGCCCAGAGGTTAAAGACTCGGTCGCAGCGGCAAACCAGGTGCCCAGTGGTATGTGGGCAAGAAGGCAGGTCACCGCTCAGCCTAGAAATCCTCCCCTCGGCCGCCTTTGCTGCCGCTTGCACAATTTTCCCTTCTCTCAGCGTTTTCCTTAGGGAAACCTGGTGTACTTGGCCTGACAGCTTCCTGGAGAGTGGGGTCCGCGCAGAGGCACACTGACAAACACCCACGCATGCCACGCGGAAGAGCATCCCACCCCAGACGAGGGCGTGATCCCGGCTATCCACTCTTTTCCCGCGCCGGGCTCTGCCCACCATTCCCGCGGTGCGTGCCGCGAGCTGGATGTCGCGTCTGGTCGGGAACGGCAGGCTGCGCGGCTCGGGCCTTGCTGCTGCAGCAGCTGGGCGTTTTTCGGAAACTTTGTCGAAAAACGGTTGTGTCTCCCATTTTCCTACTGCTCCCCATCCCTTCCCAAGGAGGCTTTTCCTTTACAAGGCATGATAGCTTAGAAGTAGCTAGAACAAGTTATATGGCTTTAAAAAAAAAAAAAAAAAAAAAAGAAAAAAAAAAAAAAAAAAAAAGGCAAATAAATACATATAAAGTATGGTTTGTCTATTCTGATACCATGATTTCCATAAATAAGGAGAGTCCAAGACCAGTTTCAAGTTACACCCCCTTCAGACAAGAAGTTGCATTCCGCCACCCCAGGGGACGCGGTAATGGATGGAGACCTGGCTCCCTCTCGCACAAGTAATTGGCAGTTGTTTCCTCCTTCCTCCTGGACTAGCTGGGGAGCTAGGGAAGGGCTTATGAAGACAAATGTGGACTTCACCTGGGGTTGTGGTGTGTCCTCTCTGTGTGTGTGTGGGTGCGTGTGCGCGTGTTTGCCTGCGTGCCCTTTCGGCTATGTTTATGCGCATAAATAAGAGGCGTCAGGAGAAACAGAACAATTCCTTTGCACTCCCAGGCTGTCACATCCCCGATCCAAACACCCTGCTCCCTCTCCCCGCTGCTTGCCTGCCTGCCTGCAGCCCTGCTGGAACAAACAAGGTAGCATCTGGTCGGCCACCGAGGGACGGCTCCAGCGTGCCCCAGGGTACAGGATTCACCTTGGGCCATTCTCTGAGGATACACACTAATCTCACTGACACTGTAGCAGATTCACTCCTTCCACACTTTTGCCTCCAAGTGCATAAGCAACTACAAGAAAAAAATAGCATCTACTCCCAAACGGGATAGAACCCTCGAATCACTCATAATACCAACAGTGCGTTATTAACCCCTTAAGTGTTTGGTTCAAATGCAAGAGTATTCAAAGAATAAATCACAGAGGAAGGGAAAAAGAGAGAAGAATAAAACACAGAGAAAGATATGGGGAAGGAGAGAAGGAGAGAAAGAGAGGAAGAGAGAGAGAGAGAAGGAAAGAAAGGATGGAAAGAGAGAGAGAGAAGGAGAGAAAAGAGAGAAAGAAAGAGAGAGAAAGAGAGCAAAGAAAGAGAGAAAAGAGAGAAATAAAGGAAATAAAGGAAATAAAGGAAGAAAGAAGGAAAGAAGGAAAGAAGGAAGGAAAGAAAGAAGGAAAGAAGGAAAGAAGGAAAGAAGGAAGGAAAGAAAGAAGGAAAGAAGGAAAGAAAGAAAGAAAGAAGGAAAGAAAGAAAGAAAGAAGGAAAGAAAGAAAGAAAGAAAGAAAGAAAGAAAGAAAGAAAGAAAGAAAGA
>VWZG01009100.1:261152-326316 GCA_013396735.1 Grallaria varia
GAAAAAATGGCGGGGCCCCGCCGCTGCCGGGGCCCCTTCCCCAGCCGGGGCGCGGAGGGGACCCACGCGGGGACAGCGGCGGCGCGGTGGAGCCGCCGCCATCACGTGCACCGCTGCAAACACAATTACGGGGCCGCCGTTAATAATTCATGGACTGAGATTTAGAAAATTAATAAAATGAATTATAACAAGAGGCTAATTAAAAACTTTAGTAATTGTTGTCAAGACGGCTTGATGGGAGGCGTGCTGTACGACATCCCCGCCACCCCCCCGGCCCCCCGCTTCCTCTCCTTCCCCCTTCCGCTTTTGGAAAGCGTTTCCCTCCTTTGCAACCCCTTCGCACCTGAAGGAGGCTCAGTTTGGGAGAAAAACAGTAAATGAATATGTAGGTCAGCTGAATATACAGGTCCCAGAGATGAGACCGTGGTGGTAAGACTGCAAGCAAGTCTCTTCGCATCGTGGCAAGATAGATAGCCAGGCAGCGGGTGGGTGGGTGTGTGTGTGGATAGATGAACGAAACCCAGGGCTCAAAAGTTAATTTAAAGCAAGATGTCACACATAAATCTTTGAAGAAGCAGCAGAAAGCGCGCCTGCAGCGGAGGGCCCCAGCCCCGCCGCGGGGGGGACGGGCAGCGGCTGGGGCGGGCAGGGCAGGAGCGCCCGCGGGCAGAGCTCCGCGCTCTCCGCCTCTGCTGCCGCACCACCCAGGGCAGCGGCAGGCGGTGCGGGGCCCCCACCGCGCCTCCCGCCTCCGCGGGGAGCGGAGGCGCCGCGGGATGCTCGCCCTCCCCTGCGGGGTGCCTTTCCGCCTGCTGGCTTCAGATGCGACTTTCAGGCGAGCTCTGCGCGGTGTTTCCGCGGGCAGAGAGGGTCGGGGAGCTCGGTCCCTGCGCTGGTGCGGATTTATGGCCGTGTCACTAGCCAAGCCCTGCCCGGGAGCTTGTTGTGGCTGGTCGTCCAGGGGCAGCTGTGCATGCAAAATCTGCTTCCCAATTTGGAGTCACAGCCCCTCCGGGAAAGCAGAAGTCCTCCTTTGAACTGCATTTTAACTCCTTTCAGCCTGCTTACCAAAGTACACCAAAGCACTTCTAACTCGGCAAAAAGTGGTTAAACACTTCATTTTTTTAAATATAGAGTTAAAATTTATCGAGAAGTCAGAGGTGGAGGAAATTAAAAAAAATTACGTTATAAGATGTTAGTCACTCTAAAGACTAAAGTATTTAATAAGCTTTATATAAAAATTAATTTAATAATTTCTTTAAAAGACACTTGGCCCTGGTAAGAAGATAAATTGTAACTTCCCAATGATTTTCACAGGCGAGTCATAAAAGTCCCCAAAACGCCTCTTTGGGTGGAAACGCCGACCGTCTCTCCCGCTCGCACGGGCTTCAGCACGGGGCTGGTCCCGGTGCGGGCACAAACCACCCCGAGCACGGGTCCAGCAGCAGGAGCAGACAGCGGGCTCACGCTGCAAACACCAGGGACCGAGACGGTTTTTCAACCCTTGCCCGGTTAGACGAAAGCAATTTGAAATTGTGAGCCAGAACTAGAAGATGTATAAGCTGTGGGTATGGGGTTGTTTTGTTTTAAGTTTTATTATTATTCTATTAAAAAAAAAAGAAAAAAGGATAGCATGTCAACATCAATACATCTTCTTACGGGTTGAGCGAAAAGAAGACGAGGAGCCGATATACATAACTTAGCCCTTGATTATGGTCATTATGTAAACCGAATTACTAACAAAAGTTTGTTTGGTAACTAATTATAGCTCACTAAATCTCTGCCTCTCTTCACTTCAGCATAATGTATACAAACTTTTGTACACGCGGATCAGAATAAAACAAAGTGTTGACAGCATCCAGCAGTGGAAATTCACTTACACAAGACTTTTTTTTCACTGAAGTGTTGACAATAAACATTTAATGAAGGCAGAGACTTGGATGTCTCCAGACAGTGTCAGAATACTTTAAATAGACCATTAGCATGGCTTCTTCTACTTCAAACAGAGCACACTATACCATAACATTATAAAAATACAAACTATGAAACAAATAATCTGTTTATACAGATATTTTAAGCTGTTTTCACCAGCTCTGACATCCCCTGTATTTAGTATCAGAAACTTACTCATTTCAGATTACTCGCGCTTAAAAAATGTTAAATACAGTTAATGCAATATTAATCGTCCTTTGGTGATATAAAATGCAATATTTTCAGGCAGCTATTGAGCTTTTCTAGAGGAAGAGCTGATGAAAACAGTCACAGCTGAATAGTGGAGAGAAAAAAGCTCTATATTTATTGCTTTTGTTTGGCTTTTGGCTACAGAGACAGGAACATTCTAATGGGGTAAGGACATTTATTTTATCTGCAATCTATTGCTGCTAGAGCAGGAATGGCAGATGGGGTTTGGTGTTATATTCACAGAGTAATTTAGAGCAAATCCTAATAACTAATAATGATTTATGTTAATTTCAATCACTTATGTGACTTTATTAAAGCACT
The DNA here is from genome assembly GCA_013396735.1 of Grallaria varia. Lineage (NCBI taxonomy): Eukaryota > Metazoa > Chordata > Aves > Passeriformes > Formicariidae > Grallaria > Grallaria varia. Next base: position 263,655 of record VWZG01009100.1, read on the forward strand.
GCTGTAAGAGGAATAGGAAGGGAGGGGGCGAGAGGAGAAACTGGAGGCAGACAAGCTGTGTCTGTCTGAAACTGAACCGCATGTTTGAAAGGTTGCTGTGGTGGGGTCCAGTGAAATTTCTGACGCGAGGAAGCAGGTTTTACTTTTGAGACCCTATCATCGGCGCTAATTTCTTAAAAGAAAAGCCCCGTGTAGAAACCCCGTCCACCGATGAGAGGCAAAGCAAAGTAGGGAGGGAACAAGGGAAGAAGATAGCGTGAGAGAGACTCGTGTTATGCAAAATGTATTGATTGTGTGTGAGGAATTGGCGATGCTGATGTACCGGGCTCCCGAAAGAATAGCGGAGGTTACTGGTGGAATAGCTAGGAAAACCCCAAATGTACATACAGGATGTGAAACTTTTATTCTGTGCTGTTTCGGCGTGGTGAAGGTCTACAGTGCTCTACTCACGTTGCATCGGCTTTATTCCTCACCGCAAATCTCTAGGAAGTTTTTCCCCAGGGATTTTTATATTCTTAACCGGGAATAAGAAAAGAATTATAATAAAAAAGCAGCTATGTCACGAGCCTTCCGTATTTGCCCCTATAATCTTCAGTTTCATTAGCAACAGATAATACTGAAATGTGCACACACGTAACATAGGGGCACACGTCGTCCTGTGTGCATTGAAAGGAGTTATATTTACAAAAGCGAGGAAACCTCGAAACAGCTAGCGCTGCTCTGCATAGGATCGGTTTGATGTAGGTGAGAGGAGTACTTACAGAATTTTGAAAGGGAGGTGCTCTTCGCTTCTGGCAATTTACTTTCCCAGGCACCTTTGTGCTTTTTTCTGCCTTAAGGCACGCAGTCTGAAAGTAAAACAACATCACAGCTCCTTATTAACACTATTTTCCTGAAATCAGAAGATGAAGCTACCCGAAACGTTTAATCTAGTGTTAGCATTTATTTCCCAACAAAACAGCCAGAACAAAGTTCAAAAGAGCCGGGGCAGTTATCCACAGGAAACCAAAAGGCAAAGTGCAGGGAGTGATGTATGTTTCTGTCAGAACCCTTGAAATGGAATAAATAAATCTTAGGTTTTGCTGCGTTCTAAGCCACTCTTTTGTTTAATACAATCCCCGCTTCCAAACATCACGTCCCTCCCTTACTGCCAGGTGCAATAGATACGAGTTTCTTAACTTTTGGGTCGTTTGCAAAAATGTCTTTCCTGCACTGCAAGCTGGCGCTGCCCTATAAATGCACCCAGGTTCCGCGCAAGACAATTTTTGTGTACTCTGTGGTAAAGGATTAATATATACAGCAATAGCATTTTTAACTAGATTAAAACAAAACAAAAAACAAACAAAAGCAATAGAGATCCCTATACAATGTTCAAGGAATAATGTCGATGTTGCTTTCCACCCCTTCCTTTGAAAGCGGCGCAGGACTTTCAAATCCGCCCGTGCTTGCACGTCTGCTTTTTGAACTCTGCCACGGCAGGGACGCTGCGGGCGGGCTGCGCGCAGGCGGAGCGGCGGGCGGAGCGCAGCGGAGGAGCTTCAGCACCACGGAGAGCTCCGGCGGGGCCGCGGCAGGCGGCGCGATCCGAGGAAAGGTTGTCTGTCTGACTGTCTCTCTCTCTCTGTCCGTCTGCGGCTGCACAGAAGCCTGTAATATGTTAATGGCCGTAGGGTATGCCTAAGGTACCATCTCAAGCTGCTTCGCACACCATATGTCAGGCCGTTAGCCACATGGATCTATTAATCAAAGGGGGAGAGAGGGAAGAGGAGAGAGGCAGCGGGGGAAGGGAGCTTTTCATACCCCACCCTATGTTGCTGTACACTTTCTCCTTTCATTTCTCTCAGATATAAAGACCCGGAGTACCTCGAACAGGCAGCTGTAATACTCTTTTGATCTGCTCTTTTATACTCTCGTGTAACCAGCTCAGATCAGCCGGCAGCGAGATTTGAGGCAGGAGGGGAAAATGTGTCATGCTTCCCCTGGCAAAAGATTTGGTTTTAAAGTGATGCTCAACTTCTATGACAAAGAGGGTCTCTGTGCGCCCCCTAAGCCTTCTCCTTGTGGAGGATGTCTATGAGTGGAAGGCTTTTTCTAGTGAGCCAAAATATCATCTCCCCTACAGGGAGCCAGAGCTCTGGCCGTCCTCACCACTTTTATATCTGCCCTATTACCTATTGCCACACGTCCTTTCTTCAAGGAAGGTTTGTCCCATGTGAGATCCATAAGAATATTGGATCCACAAAATTGCCAGGAGAGGGGAAGAGGGAGTCTGTGTAGGAGAGCAGCGTAGAAGTCCTTGTGTACGTGAATTTTTCATGCAACCCTCGAAACAGGACCACCTAAACTTCTGTGTTTCAGGCAAATAAACATGCCTTGATGTACCTAGCATCAAGGCTCAGTGCTCAAGAAGACGGACGGACTCTCAGGTCTGCTTTCTGCTCTTTGTTCGGAGGATAGGGTTTTGGGGGGACTTTCTCTTCAGGGTTAGGATGAACATGCTCACACGGGCTCCTCCTGGACCTTGTTGGTCAGTCCATAGGTGACACGCTGTGGGGACGACCCAGGATACATGCCACATAAAGTTTTGAAATACTAGATTATTATAAAGTGCTTCAGTGGCTCAGAAAAGTTATTGAGCAGTGGAAGAAGGGAGGATAGGATTACTTCAGCGTGCCAGGATCCTGCAGCAGGGAGGGTGTGGGTGTATGGACCTGATGTCCAGGTCAAGTGACATGCATGTATGGCTGCAAATGGTGGAAAAACACCGTGAGAAAGGGAAAAGATGTAGGCTACAGCAGGGGCACATAACACAAAGATAAACACTGTTTTTTGAAGGCTTACATATAAAGCACAACATCCTCTAGCTAGTTGAAATTTCCTCTGTTGGTACAGGACATCAAGAGAGGCATGTTAGAGGGAAGAACTGCTTGAGTCAATTTCTGTAAGAGCAAACACAGGACATGAATTATACGGGTGCATCTGTGCTTAGACCTAAAGTTGGCACTTGTCTTCTAGAACGTTTGTTTTAATATAGATTGCATTAAACCTGCAAAAATATGAATGCCTTTCTAAGCAATGTTTTGCATCAAAACAGAGGTAAATGCACGGGCTGAGTGTCAGTTGATTCTGCATTTCCACCTAGCTAGGGAAAGGCTCTTATTACCTTTAAATTTTGGTGCACACACCACCCATCTTTTCTTCCTCTATTTGAAAGGTAACCCATATATCTGTCGTTTTAGGTTTCCAAAGACTCGTAACTTAATTCCTTCAGGCTATTCATCAGCACAGTAATTAAACTAGCAAATGGATGTAAATAAAGTGAAATTGGTTTCATGACAGATGAGCCAAAGAGGCCTCTGACATGAAACAAGCCAGGACAATAATTATTTCTGCACCGGGCTATATGAGGAACTCCATCTGGATTTATTAGGTGCTGCAAGTTATTTGCTGGGAGCAGGCAAGACAGGAGGACTCACTTTAATTTGACGGGATTTTTTTTTTTCCTTTTTGCATCCTAAGCAGGTTACAGAAATAAAAATCTAGCATGAACTTTGGCAGTACTCTGAGAAGCCTCTGTCTAAGGTAAAAACACGGCAGTGAAAATGAGTAGCAGAAGAAAGGCTTATTATACAATTTCTTCCCAAATGCTAAATAAGAGAACAACTATGTTAAAACTCTCCTCTCAAAGTATGCTCTATTAAAAAATAATCCAGATCACTGTGGCAGCCAGTGTATGCTTCTCTTTTCTACAAATATGCATACAAGACAGTGGAGGCAATAGAAAGAAGGTAAATTTGGAGAGCTTGGGAATTCTGAAGAGCTACTCTTAAAAAATAAATAAATTATAATATCAGATAAATGGTGGTTGGTAAGATCCCCCTGCTCCCTCTTCTCTGCTAAGGAAAAGTTTATAGCAGAAAAAGGGGCTGCAAAAGGGAGGGTATGGATTCCGCAAGGCTCAACTGTAATTGGAGCCATCAGGTCCAGCTTGAAGTGGAAGTAATATACAGAATAAATAAAAAAAGGGCTCTCACAGCAGGTGCAGATTAGTCCCTTTTCCCCTGAAAAGATTAGAAACTGACTGCTTTATGCTTAAACGTACTCTCAATTATTTAAGCGCCCCTTCGTGATTAGCAAGTAAAAGTAACGCTCCAAAGCGCCGAAGAAATGAAGCAAGAATAACATCGCTTTCGCGCAGCTCACGCAGGCTTTCCAGTACACACCCTGCTCCCTGCCGGCTAACAACGCTCAGACCGGGGGACTCGCTTAGATACACACACCTGTAGGGTGGGAGGAGGGGGGGAGTTAGGGGAAAGAAGAGAGGGAGGGGAAAAGGAGGGAGGGGGCAGGTTCAGCGTGGTAAAATTTGTGCAGTCGTGGCTGTGAAGGATGCAGCCCAACCTTGTTTTAGAGGCGGTTGGGATCCATGGGATTTTCCCAGGAATGCTGAATCCTCAGCATCCTTACCACTGGGAAGAGGAAAAAAAAAACCCAATCCCGCACCAAAATGCCAAACACAAAAGACCCACACCTTAACCATTCTCTTTGAATGGGCTGGAAATGAACCGAGGCCGTCTGTGTTTGCATACGGCAGTTTGATCAGGGTTCATATCTTTCTGCAATCAAATCAGAGGCGTTTTCCACCCCTCCTCATGCAAGGAACTGTGATAACTGCAAAGCAGGGGAGGGATCCTAAAGGGACTGAAATCCCCTTATGTCTAAAGCTGTCCCTTTTAACACACACCAGACTAATTATTTAAAAGTTCTTGTAAAATTGGAAGACATAGCCCAGTCCTCTAATTAGAATACACTATGAATAGGGATAGCATATGGAGAGGAATGTCAAGAGGAGGGTGCCAGGGGCAGATCCTAGAAAATCTGTATTCATTTCTGCCTCCTATTTGTTCAGTAATCTCTACCATCATAACTAAATCTTGGAGCACTGATGTAGTTCGAGTTGTTGTTGACTCAACGTCAAAATTCAATCACTGGGGGTTTTGCATCAGCCGGGCCACTTATTTGTCTAATAAATCCGTCATTTTGTAAGAAAAATATTTGAGCAGCCGTACTTGACCTCTTGGTATCCACAAGTCACATTTATTTCAACCAGTTTACAAATGCAAAATGGAGATGATCATCTTAATGCCTCGAGGTACTGTGTTGATTTCTGATTGGATTTTAGATGGAAATGTCTATTTTAAATACCTCGTGATTAAATTGTACATATAATAGAATTCATGCCTCTCAAATCAAATTCCGATTTGCAAACCCCGAATTTATTTTAAAGGAAATATTATTTAAGCATAAATTGTTTTCTTAAATGATTTGTGACGCTCCCCGCTGTAAGATTTTATTATAGCCAGGCATCTTTTTCACTGAAAAAACTTATTTCGACCCTGGAGCGTTCGCGTCTGATGGAAAGGTGCCTGACGGGGGCGGGGGGCGGCGTGAAAGCACCCCCGCTTGAGAGCGCTGCTTGGCCCCCGACATCCCGCGATGGATGTTTTGCTGCCTGCTGTTACGCATAGTTCTTCCGAAAAGGGGGCCGCGCAGCCCGAGTTTAATTGGAGTTGAGGGGGAATAACTTTCGCAAGAGCTTTTGGGTTACGGCGTGGGGGAATGGGAGCGGGAGGATGGGACGGAATGAGTGTCAGGTGAGGGGAGGTTTGGGAGCCTTCTGTGGGGAGGGAGGCCGGCTCCAGCCGCCAGCACATGCCCCCGGGAGCGGCGGTGCTACCATACCCCGGCGGCCCAGCTTGTTCCCCCGGCGGGGTCCCGCTGTTTCCCTGGCCAAGGGAAGCCCCTGTGGGTCCCTCCTTCCGGCGGGGTCCGCGCCTTCCCCGACCAGCGGGGGGCACCGGCACGCCCCACTTTTGGGGCGGGGTGGGGAGAGGGCTTCTCTCCTTCAGTAAACATCCCCGCCGCTCACTTTTCTGACTCCCACCCCTCGAGTTTTCCCCTTGGGCGGCTGCCGGGGGGGGGTCTTTCCGTCTCCATGGAAATCTAAGGGGCGGCTGTCAGGCCGGGCAGCGGTCATTACTCCCGCATTAAAGCCAGCTATCGATTCGTTCCCCAGCACCCTCTCACGCCGGGACCACACAGGGCCAGGCTGGAGCCGGCGCAACGGGAGCGCTTCCCGGGAGCGTGCCCCGGACAGGCATCCCCTGGGAGTTCCTCCACGAGTGCCTGACACAAGGAAGGGGAGAAAAGGGAAGTATTTCAGCGTATTGGAAATTTTAATGCCGGCTTGTAGGAATTTATGTAATGGGTCATGGTTATTACCAACTTATAAAGGCTTAAATCAATATAAATTAATTTAATTATGATTTCTAATTGCATTATGCATGATCAATTTGAAACACTACATTAAAGATAATTAGAGCGGGGTGCTAGTCAGTAATCACTTCCCTAACAGCTTAATGAAAAGGAGTGCAGTGTATTACCTGTGGGGTGGATCCATGAAATAATAAAAATGCTTATTTTCCAACAGAAAATAGTTGTATGTTTCAATAGACATTTCAATCCTTTTATTGTAAGCACAGAATAGATCTGGACTTTTTACATGTCCTTGCTTAAATTTTATTGGTGTTGACTGAAGTACTGAGTCCATCTATTGATGACCCAAAGGAAGACTAACTTTTATGTAAAAGTATCATGCTGTCTTCAGAAGGTAGTGCCAAGAGGTCACAGTAGATGGTGGTCCTAGTTTAACATGATGGGTTTAACATTTCCATGACATCATCACGGAATCTGAAAAGGAGTCTAAGGATAATCAGAGTGGTCATTCAGAAGCAGAGTAAATATTTTATGAGGATATATATAAGACAGGAAAGAAGGTGGTCAGAAAGGTGAATCTCTACTTCTTCATGCTCTGTGAAGAAGGTTTTTCATTTGGTACTGATTTTGATTGAAAACTCGTGTATTCTTAATACAAAAAAAAAAAAAAAAAGGCAGATCATGACCCTTGGAGAGGTGAATCCCAAGGTGGCTGATCAAAATATATTTGTATTCATGGTTGNTCGTTTATTCTTAAAAAAAAAAAAAAAAAAAAAAAGGCAGATCATGACCCTTGGAGAGGTGAATCCCAAGGTGGCTGATCAAAATATATTTGTATTCATGGTTGTCTTTAGAGGTTACAGATTATTTCTGTCTTACTTTTCAGATATAAATACATCCTTAATTAATTGTTTATTTGCCCTCCGTATTGTCACTTAGGGATCTGTTCCTACTTTGGCAACAAAAGTTCATTTATTGTTAAAATTAAAAGCAACCAACGTAACTGAATGCCTTATAAATGGACACAGTGAGGCAAATTAATTGAAAATGCTTTCCTTGTGATTTGCTTTATTTTCCTATCTTTGCCTGATAACTGAAGCAGTACTTGCAGCATACATCTTGGTTAGACTCATGATATAATTCATAGTTTTCAGAGAAGTAATGTGTAATTAGGGAAACTGAGATTTGAGGAGAACAGTAAAGAACAGTAGCATATAATACGTTTGTCACAGCAAGACCTGTATATTTTCCTTCTTTTAAGGCCTGATTGAGACCAGAAGCTTTGTGACTCCTGAGGATAACACTGTCTGAATAAAAAGGAGAAGTGAAAAGAAGAGCTTAAATGTCACCCAAGGAGTATAGCCCTTTAAGCCTAAGTTATTAGAAACATACTGATTTTAGTACTGAACCATGACTGCAGATGACTGTGGATGGAATGATTCCAGAGATATACAGCTGTTCCTTCTTGTAAAGATTTCTATTTAAAAGTGCACAGCAGGATAGCTACTCCCCTACTCCACTGTGTTCTGCAGAGGGAAGGTGGAGGCAGAAATAAGCTTCCTGTCTAAGCTTTCCAGTGAAGTGGGATAAACTGCAGGACGAGTCTGGTCATTTCCTCTGTTGTACACAGTTTGAAATGCTGTGGCCTCATACTTCCAAGATGCAGGGACAAGACCTGAAAGCAATTCATGGAAAGATTTTTAAAAAGTACAGTTCTCCAATCTCAAACTTGCTGTTTTTCTTAAATCAAACCAAACCAACCAACCAAAAAAAAAAAAAAAAAGCCTCCACAGAGGCCCTTGGTTCCTGCAAGGAAAGTTCTGATATATTGAAATAGCAATAAGTCTAACATCTCAAACTAAGGATGGAATATCAACACAGTCTGAAATATCCAGGTGACAAATGCCTGATAAATACTGGTGGAGACACGCTCTTGTGGCTTCTGTGTTACTTCAGCTGTTGTGACTTTCTTGCATCCTGACCTCTGCTCTAAACAAAATGATTTCCATGACTCAATCTCTTGTCAGGAATGAGGAGTCCCCCAGCATGACTCTTCTGTAGCCAAGAAGCTCACCAGGCAATAAGCAACCCGCTGGATTTCATAAATCAGCGCAAGGACTGAAGCTTGTATTGTAAATTCACCTTGTGATATGCCTTAATCTCCTCTGCCATGAATAAATATTGCACCAGCTTATGTTTTTTTATTCTGCACCGAAGTTGGGGAAGTCTTATCTACAAAAAGGTGCGAGTGAGGTATTAGCTTATCCATCTGCTTTTGAGAATATCGATTTTCCTCTTATTTATTTTCTTAAGTACAAAGAAAATCTTTGCTTGTGCAGGGTACCCTTGGTTATAAAAGTCTCACCTATATGTTGTTTGAGTGGTTACATTGAAATCCACATGGAGTCAATGTTTTATGCTGTTCTTTCATATAACAATTGATTTTAGATAGCACTATGAACCAAAGATGGGGCATGAACACTGTTTATATGGCAGGGAAAGGAATGAAAATATCTATGTGAGATACAGGGACAACTGAAGCATATACATTGATTTCTAGCTACAGAATTATCCTGTGCTCCTTTCTCTAAACCAAATCCAGTTGTTAATAAAACAAATATCTCAGTCATTCAAACACATCTTTGCCTCCTTTTGGGGAGCCTCTGAATGACTGGCTTATTTGTAACTGTGGCAATTCACCAGAGCCTTAAGATATATTTTTGTAAATTTCTGCCCAAGTTTTTCTGTTGAATGTAAAACTGATTTTTTCCTCACCTAACACTAAATGGAAGGACAATTTTAATTTATTGTAATTGTTCTTTTTATAATTTATAGTTATTTAAATAATCTATATTTTTTAAAAAAACATGTTCACTGCCTGACATCTCAAGGTTTCCCTTTTTCTGACTGACGAAATTTTTTGCAAAATCCACTGACAGCTGCAGGCAACTGTGTTAGCAGAAACTTTAATAAAGTCTTTGGTTTTTAAAGCTTCAAAACTAAACTGGAGGCTTTAGTTCTCAATAATAAAGCTAAGCACATTTTGATCAGTGGCTATTTTAGTGCTACACAGGTAAGATAATTGTGACTGACCAGGTTGTCATTGCGATCTTGGCAGTGAGCTGTCACAGTGTGCGTATTTTGGGTTGCAATCCTGCATTTTTTAAAAAATTAAATTACTCAAGGACTATGACACAATTTCAGCTGGGTACTATGGTTCTTTGAAAATGCACAGGGCTGTGCTAGAGAGGTTTCTAAGTAATATGAAACAAGGAAAGGTCTTTTCAGCATCCATGGGAGACTGAAGATGATGCTACTCTTAGCATGTAATTAAATATTAATAATAGGGAGAGGCTGGACTTATTTTTATTCTCTAAACATTGTTAATAGGTCTCAGTCTGGCACTGAAAACATTAGGCATATTGGTCTGTGTCTCACCTTTTCAACTCTGTTTGCATGTTTAAGCAAACACATCTTAAGGTCCTTTGTGCTCATGATTGGTGATGAAAACTATGTTAAATCAGTGCCGGGCTCCAGAGAAGAGCATATTCTTGTTCAGATTCATCCCATTGCAAACTGAGTAAATCATGATAGCCATCAAGTATTTTATCTATATTTGAACTGCACATGGTTTGGTTGTCCATAATAGAGGACAAAAATATAGAGCTTAATCTTATCCACAAAAAGNAACACTAAAAAAATAAATTGGATTAGAAAACAGATGAATATAATGACCTTCCTTACTCTCAATCATATGCTGCCAGATAAGTGTTTGAGACTGAAAAATTGCACTAATGAAGCTATTTGAAGGCTTTTGTGGACAACTGCTTACTCTTTGAAGATTAAATGAATGATGTTGATGTGATTAATCTTAGTACAGGGAGTGATGCAGCAGCCAGAAAATACCTTGGTGATTTTCATAATTAAACTGAATCAACATTTCAAAGAAATGCCAGTGTTATCACTTGTATATTAGAATTACATTCATTAGACAGAAGAAACAAATAATTTGAGCAAACAAGATTTTCCTTTTGGTGTACTGAGACTTCTGTCATGTCTCAGAGTATCTTACTATAAATCATCATTACTGTTTAATTTTATCCTTGCTTTTCCAGTTACTTGTTTTCTGTTTATTTTTTCTTATCCAGCCTAATGATTCACTGATACTTGCTTCCTTGATTACTTATTTCAGTATTAATTAGTCTTTCCCAGTTTTCCAGTTAAAATTGTCTGCCCACTGCAGGATTTCAAATCATTGTCACTGAAAAATAATGTGAGTAGTCACTGGTTTATGTGGAAAAGGCACTCAGGCATTCCAATGATCTGTAGCTCTACAAGGGCTCCTCTACAATAGGACAAGCCACAGAATACAGAAGAGACAGGAGTGAAACAGACCCTGCATAGTACTAAGAACATAGACAGTTGTTCACAGTGATCTGTGGAAATAACAGTTTGGGTCAAATTTTAAATGACTAACTTATTTCCTGAGAATCTTACATAATTTGGTAGCACCACCCAAAATAATGTTCCCGAACAGCTTCTAAAGCAGCAGAATCTGGATTCATGTAATTCAGCCTTCTTAAGTGGTCTTTAATAGTGCATGTTAAAAATATTTGAATAGTATACGCACACTATTTTTTAACGTAAGGAACTTAGAGTATTACTTCCAAGCATACATTCACAGACACGTAGGTGGACACACATATGCACATATATACTTATACACAGTAAACTTGCCAACCTGCTAAACGGTTTTGCTAGGGTAAAAAGAATGAACACAAAATTACAGTCAGCTGCTTCTTTAATGCAAATCAAAGTGAGGGTGTAGGGTTAATGATTCCTGCATCAATAGAAATTCACTGTATTACTCTTTCTATCACCACTTCAGATTATTGGAAAGGTTACTTTGTGACTTTTGGTAACCTTGATATTTACAGTGTACTTCTAGTTGTCGCACAATCTTTCTTTGCACAGTTGCTTAATGTGAAAAAAAAAAGATATTACTTCTTTAGTGTAGTGGATAAAAAACAAGCTTTTCGCTTTGAAGACCTCAATTTTAGTTCCTTCCATAATATGAAGTGAAATGAGCTTGTTGGTCTCCACACAATCTTTGATGGGCAATAGTCAACAACACCAAGTAGAAGTTGTCTTCCGTGTTCAGTTTAAAAGCTACACGTGGACTTGGAATGTCCACTGATCCTAAGAAAAAAGTTTCCGTTACTGTCTAGATATCATATAAAGAAAACACCTCATCTACCCTTCAGTCCATTCACCTAACCTTGTCTTTCTGCATAGTGTACGCCATTTACCTCAGCTTAGTCTTCTTATCCCACATCTTGCTTCTTTATAGGAGAAACACTGTATTTGCTGTCATCCCATATATCATCTATATCTTTTACTTTCTTCTTTACTCTGTGGTGTGTCCCTTAGGTTTGGCACTACTTAGCACTGTGCTTTTTGTATGACTCACTATGTGTTTATTACTGTCAAATAAATGTGATTACCACCACCACTACAGCAGCTGCAGGGTGCAGACCCCAAGGTACCTGCTGTAATTAATGGTCCAAATGTGAATCTGATGAAATTCACGTGTTGACTGTTTTCATATGCACATCTGTCATGCTAGGTGGCAGCTCTATATTTATCAGTCATCACAGAGTGAACCTTGCGACCGAAGAAAGTGGTCAATGAGCTTTATGCTCATCTCACCTACCTTTAACCATAAAAGAGACAAATCGCCTAAGCTAAGAGTTAAACTTCTACTATTGTTCATGAACAGAGAGGTAGGCATTTCTGAATGGAGATTTATTTCACTTGAAGACAACTGACTGAGATAGCTGAGCTGAATCACTCTCTGGGGGTGCCTATCCTCTTCACTGGCATTAGGACAGACAGAAAGCCTCAGCTGGTTAACCAGCCTCAGAGACCTGTTCGTCCTTGGCTCACTTTTTTTGGCCCAGGCCTACATGACTTTTAGTTGTGTCTTAAAAAAGCATGGGAATAAAGGGAGTCTGTTCATTCAGGAATTTGTTTTGGCTGCAGATGTGTGAACATGAGAATGACTTCACAGTCATTCATGTGGAAGGAACAAGAGCAGATTGGTAGGTTGGGCTAGAATTCTTAATTGCCTTCTCAGAGATTCAGTTTGATTTCTTTGCTTTAAGGGGGACGCTAAAGAGGAGCGGAGAGAAAAGGTGGAATAAGAAGAGGAAGTGACCTCTATCCCCTGGAGTCAATAGCAAAATGCCTTTTGTATGGCTGTATCTTTACCTGTTTCTTGATTTTTGTTACTTACTTCTACTCCTAAAAATTACTCCAGCAAGCATCCCTAATGTTATTTCAGATATTTTAAATGCAGTCTGTCTTCCTTTCTTCTCCCCCTTCTCACCCCTGAACTTGACCTAAGGCTTCACGATCCCAGCAGAAGGCCTGGGTAAAATCAAAGGCTGAGCTCAAGGCACATGCTGCCAATGTGAGGGCACTGGTCCTGATCAGGATGGTGCTGTACCATTGGGCCCGAGAGTTAGAGGTGATTTCCTGTCACAGGTACATACAGGAAAGGAAAAATAGAGGAGATACTTAGTCACAATAGGTAGCTTCCACAGAGAGGTAGTGAGGAAGCTACAAAGAGCGGGTGTAAGAGCATTGTTAATCTTCCGTTATACTATGCAAGCTGCATGGATATCATCAATTCCTTTTGCATGGATACAGTAATATTGATTTCTTCCTTTGGGACAGAACAGTTAGTTAGGGTGAGATTCCCTTCAGCTGAATTTTAGACGTGGAAAAAATGAACCTGAACTGTTTGTTCAAAGTCTCTTTAGAGTCAGCGTAAAAATATAAATGCCTCATGGGAATTCAGTCCACCTCTGAAAAAGCACCTCATGTAGGATAGATGAACCACTCCTTGGAGGTACCTATTTCTCTTCATTTTTAGAGGGTTACAGCTAGGGAGAATGAATCTTTTCCTCCTGTAAATATTTATGTGATTTCAATAGTCATCTGATAATAAAAAATGCAGGCCAGAGTATATTGTACTACACAGATGTGTTGTATGCACACACCAATACACATGCATGTGCATTCACATGACTCCAGGAGCCAGAAACAGTACAGGGTCTCACACATGTTTGTTTGGGAAAGCAACAATATCAAAACAGCCTCAGTGGAGAAAATTCAAAGGCAAAATCTGCTTCTTGTGTTGGAGAAGATTTCCAGTTCATTAGCCTTGTTAGGAGCTGGGAAGACTACATTTTCAGACTTCTGAAAAACAGATTGGAGAGGGTGGCAGTTTTAGGTGAGTATTTATTAACCCCTGACAGACTGCTGTTGTAAATGGATTATAATGACTATTGGTCGAATCATACTATTTGCAAAAAATATTCAATATGTAGAGATAAAAAGCATTTTAATAACAAAAGCAATGCAAATATCTTCAGAAACAACCATTTTAAAAAGGAATTGAAGTTTCAAAACAAAACATGTTCCTACCCATCACGCATAAACACCATGCTCATAAAAAACAAGAAAAAGGGTAATAAGGGACATCTTTTACTTTGCTTTGCCCATATAATAAACATTCATATTAAACAAGAAAGATACAACATAACCTTAATTTTGAGCTAGTTATTTTTGAGGTTCCTTTACGTATCACTTTTATAATATACATTTTTATTACTTAATATTTTAAAGATATGAGAAAATTATATACCTAAGAAGATATTGTTTTATAAGTGGTTTGTGGTAAAATATTTATAGTAGTTGTTTATCCATAATAATGTTGTATATTTAACACGAAGATGAAAAAAATACAACATTGTTGGCTTAAGGTAAAACTATGTGTTTTTGTGGTTTGCATTTCAGTATTAATACTTAATGAGTATACAGATGCTTTTGCTTCCCTTTTAAAAGAGCTTTCTAGGATATATTTTAAAATTACTAAAGAACTAGTTTTTATAATTTAGATGTTTAGCTGTAAAATGGTTTGTGATGAAATACAAATCACTTTATTTTTTATAGGGGTGTTCCTTCCTCAGTCACACTAAGTGGTACTGCTAAAAATTTTTCTATTCCAGACCTTCAAATGCTTTTCATGAGTGATTATGTGGAAATCTCAGACAGAATAGTGATATGTGATTCTTTTTGTTGTATCAGGAGACTCAAAGATCTTGGTCACATTTCCTACTGAGCTGCCGAGTGCCATTGGAGAGGGGATAGGGTAACCAAGATATCTATATTGTGTGTTGGACTGGCAGATACAAACCAGGACTTACATACTTGACTTACCACAAGACATGATATCTTACACTGTCTAGAATGGCAACAGGTGCTTTATTTAGAAAGAGGAGTCCCTCACTGACCTAAGCAGACATTGAATTTATGGGCAGATGACTTGTACCATTGTACTTTGTCAATGATAAAGGGAGTTTAGTGGCTCGTCCAGTCACAGGTATTTAAGCTGTGGAACTAAGGTTAGGTGAGCTGAATTTTAACTTTGAGATCCAAGACCAAAACCTAATGCTCAAATCTTCTGCTCAGTTGCCAGTTCATCCTGGGTTGTCCACAAAATATTTAAGTTTCTATATCCTATTCTTCCTCTGAATTTCATAGAAAAGCCAGGAAACTAAATTGGTATTTAGGACATAAATTGATAGATCTTTGGCTCCAAAGCAAACAGTGTATTAATGCTATACCTTCTAAACAAGGAATCTTAGTAGCTTAGAGGTGTTAAGTGTTTCTATTAAAACATAATTGGAGTTGATCCTGTTGTTTTCTCTAACAAAGTCTTATCATTAGAACACTTGTTCAAGATTTGGGTTCAGGACTTTTTGCAGCTTGAGATAAACTACATCTCAAGGGATATCTTATTTTTTACAGTCAGGTCAGCAGGGATTAAAGGTCTCGTGTTCTCTCCTGTTAGAGATCAACAATTGTGTAACGCATCAGTCATTGGTCACTGTCATCAGGAGTGCAAAGAGATGCTAGCCTAGGTGGGTGGTTTTTTGGAAACTTTTCTTTGACCTGGTCTTTTCTTTTCGTAGTGTTCATAAATTCTACTCAATAAATATATATATATAATTATATAATATAAAATAGACACACATTTTCCTAAAAAATTTAGGTTACCTCGCTTAGTTTCCTTTCTTTAGTAGAAAAGCTTACTCACCAGGCTTGAGGTATACGTAATTCCTTAGGTCTGCCTTCACTCTGATCTCACAAATCTTTGTTGTAAGGTGTTATTCCATTGTAGTTGATTGCAGCTGTTACATGAAACCTGCTCTTTCAAGAAGAAAGGGTTATCCTCAGGTAACCACACGGTATTCTTGGGACGTTTGGTCACGTGGGTAGTTCTCTGGACTCTGGTGTCTATATTGGCTGAAGGCTAGATTCAGTTCTCCACTTGTTGGCTCCAAGTGCTATCTTAGACACTCTAGTTTATTCAAGATGGGGACTCTTGAATATGACATAGATCCAGAGGTACACCCATGACTCAAATAGAGATCATACCCACAATCTCCATTCACTTACACATCTCCCTAACTGGTATTCACATACATACTGACTCATAAGTTTGCACTGCTACAGTCTGGGTTGAATCTTTTACTTGAGGTTTGATTCGGTTGCCCCTGAATAAGGCCTTAATGCTATTTCAAATACCCTAGGTTTATCTGTCTGCAGAGCTGGTGGACATGACACAAGAACCAAATGAGACCTGGAGTGTCAGCTAAAGGGAAGCTGGAGGGCTACCTTACACACATTTAGGACTCTAGGTGCCTGTATATAGACAACTGGATGAATCTTATAATGTCAATGTCTAAAATTCAGAGGGAGGCAATGATATAGCCAAATTCTGTGGCTAATGTTTCATAACAGATATCTTTATGTGAGTCTGCTCCCGGTAGGCAAACTCTCTGGACTGCTCTTTGGTGCCTAACTCTCTCCACTAATCAATTAGGAAGCCTAAGCACCCAATTTAGGCAGTCTGTGACTGCCTAATTAATGTTCTTAATTTTCCTAACTCCTAAAAGGGAATTAGGAGATGACATAACTCTTTGAGTCTGTGTTCAGACAGCCAGCATTTCATTATTAAAATTATGCGAGAGTCTAAAATCTGCTTCTGGACAATCTGATAATTGCCTAAATTCTGATCCACAAGATGTGTAACACATGCCTATGCAATCTTTGGATTTTACATTATTTTATCCAGCACATTTCTTGTGAATTCAATATGATAGGAATAGGTTTAACCCCTGAAGTACCTTGCCAAGTTCTGTGGCCCTGTAGATGAATGGGAGATGCCTAGCCCTTCAGGATTTGTTACATAAAAGTAGTATACTTTTAAGTTTAGTCTGAACTTGTTTTCATTTAAATGTAGAAAATTCTGATTCAATTCATTCTATTTTGCTAGAGATTTGAAACTGCATCTCTTACCAAAATGTTCTAAGCATCAGGCTGGTAGAATTTCTGGGGTTTGCTGCTCGCAGCCCCCCCTTGCAAGATGCAATGTTCCACTTCACAGAGAGTGATTAAATATTCATTAAGCTAGTGAAAGAACAAGCTTCTCAGAAGACAGAAAGAGCCTGGTACTTAAGGCAGTCACCTGGGAAAAAGGGAGATCTGGATTCCAGTCACTGCTGTAATGATTACTTAGTATTAAATACATACACTGGTTCACGAACTGGAACCCAGCTTCTTTTTTCTCGTGGGGGGAGGGGGGATTGACTATCAAGCACTTCTCACTTTCTGTCTGTTGCAGTGACTACTTAATTATCCAGGAAAGCTACGGCTGGGGAGAACAAGCACTCATCTAGCAGGTGGGAGATTGTTGTTCCATGTGGCAAAGAAAACTAAATGTGCATTTCTTAAGCCTTTTATTATCCAAAAGCTGGAAGAGGAAACCCCTTTCTGTAGGGGGTAAAATGCTGTAACTCAGGACTTTAGAATCATGGCATCCCAAGTGGAAGACTGCAACTCCTCTAACTCAAAAGCAAGTTGCAGAATAAGGAGAAGGTTTCACACATATTCTTAGTCTCCACATTTCCTGAAGTGTTTTCTTGCCTAGCATGTCTTTGTGGAATCCATCTTTTCTGAACAATTTCTAAGGAAACAGACCTCTAACTCTGGACTGCAGATTATGCTACAAAAGTGTACCTGTAGGATAGGTGCTGTAATATTTAACTAAAATTCCTTGCAGCGCTGTGCTTTCAACTAAATTCTCAAATTTGTTTTGCATTGCTTCCATAGCTCCTCTTGAAGCCAATGTAGATTTTACCATGGACTTAAGAAGGGGCAGAGCTGTACCAGTAGAGATGTCTTTTATGCTTCATATTCCCCATACAATTTCAAAAAGAGAAATACTAGAGTATATGTTCTTTTAAACAGATGTTTCCAGGATCATTTCATTCTTGATACAAAGACAATGTATTTATTTCTTTGATTTTTTGGACATGTATGTTTCTACATTGACAAATATAAAATTATGTACATTGATGTGAATAATTTGAACTTCTGATATGTCTCAAGGAGACGTGTGGCTCTGATTCATCAGCAGATGACCTAGGAAGTTTCAGGGTTTTGCCGTATGGGGTTAAGCTGAGAATGTGCATTATGTTAAATCTACGGAACCGGCTGACTCAGGACTGAATTACTCGCATCTGCCCAAGAAAAGACCTACTGGATTTTGAAAACTTCTGGCATTAGGCAGTAAGAGAAAGAAAAGCAAAATAAATGTTGACTTGTTTATAAAACACATTGAAAAAGAATTAAAAAAAACAACCAGACAAATCTTTTCAATATCACAATATGAACTAGAGGTAAATTTTGACCTTGAAAGATGAACAACAGATATTCCTTGCCTCAGAAAGAAGATTGAAGAAGTGGTTTAGAAAAAAAGAGGGGACTAGATTGACTTTTGCATGAAAACAAATCAAAGTAGAAATTAAATACTCCCTTCTGTCATTTTATATTTTATCTTCCTTTCTTTCTTCTTCCTTCGTACAATTAGTCCTTAACTATTTCCTTTTCTTTTTGATTCCTTCCCTCTTTCCCTTCTGCTCTTTTTGCTTCCTCCCTCTATCCAACCACAGCCATTCCAGACTCACACAGAATAATCATCAAAATCATCTTTAAATGAAAGATTTAGCTGCAAACTCACTCACAGCTACTTCTTTCCGTCCCAATAGAACAAAACATTTATCCAGAAAGGAATGACAGGAAAGATAGGCTCCTCTGTCTCTGAAAACACAGTCTTTGAACTTTTCAGCCAGAGGAAGTTTTCTGTTGGCTATCACTTATGAAAAACATGTTGGCTTTGTTCATTTTTGTTCTTATTCACTAAAGTTCAACAACCTAAAAGAAATATCTAGGCCTTGATCCTTGAGTCTACTGAAAGCACAAAGGAGAAAGAGAGGGAGCTAGAAAGGAAAACTATTAGGCTATACTTGAACTAGTGTGTGCTCTTCCAGACTGAAAGAGAGCAAGATTAAGGATGAGATGTGGATAGCATTAGGCAAGAGATACAGAAATTCTCCCTAAAGCCTCTGTACTTGTCTGCTGCTAATAACCTTTTTTAGTTCCAACATGCCAGCAGCTTTCTGCACTTCCTGCCTTTCTTAAAAATAAAAGTATAGAAGAAATTTAAATAATTCCAAATTCAGCCATGTTAAGAAAAAAGAAGTGGAGAAATGAGAAGCCAGCAAGCAAGTGGGTTCCTTGGTGTGGGTCAGAAGCACTGAGCAGATGGCTCACTCTGAGGGGGCAGTGTTTCATTCCTGCCCTGTCATTTGAGATTCAAGTTCCAATTAACCCCTAAACTGGGAAGTACTCAGGGTTGCAGCTAGGTCACATTTTAATTAAAATTCAGAAGATTCTTGGAACACATGGGGAAGCTCATGAAATTTTTCTAGTAACTGATTTACTATTGTCCCGATTCCTCTTTCTTCCCTAAGCCGCCTTCTAGTCGAGGAATCAGAGACAGGTCTCTCCCAGCTCAAAGCAAGCCTGGTCCACACCACATGACATGCTGACAGTCATTTCAAAGGAGTGACTCAAAATTAATTTAGGAATGCCAGACTCATTGTTTATGTGTGCAGCCAATGCAATTGTATGGAATAAAAATCCATCAAGAGCTTTAAAGTACCAGAGATACCACTTCTGTTTCTACATTTCTGTTTCAGTTTCTGGCACTCAGCTGAGTAGCAAAAGAGGAGCTACTGATCCTCTGCAGTGTCACTAGGACAGACAGTCAGTAAAGTCTCTCTGTGAAAAAAGTCACTAGAGTGTCAACAGGCTGGGTAAGGTGTCATGATCTGGCATGGAGAGTGGCAAAAAAAAAGATAATTTAGACACTTATTTAGGGAATCATGAGAGACTGCATGCTGATTTCTGTGACATCAATGGTAATCAGTAGGAAAGGGACAAGAAGGAGAAATCACACATCTGAATTGCTTTCTTTTAAGTACTTCTATATCAGATCTTCAATTAGCAACAAAACCGAGTGTTTAGAGCTCTTAATGAAGAAGAAAAGCAAGTATTCCACAGCCGTCTCAGACTGTGGGTAAGAATTTATAGGTATGCATGCCCTAATTGTGCCCTTTGGACCAACTTCAGAAGGAAAGGTGTGAACACGCACACTGAATATACACCTATGGAATGGATGAGCGTCATAGGGTAATACCACAGGCTGAGGTACACGTAGAACCTGGCTGTTCCACCCCTGGGTGTATAGTTTAAGACCAGAATTATTGTATAGCCTGGTTAAGTAATTCAATCACTAGACTAGGGTATAATAGTTGGGAAATGCCCAAATGAATAAAGGATAGTCTAAACAGATCTAGCAAATAAGGTTCTTCTGGGAACTTCTCTCTCCTATTAGCATTCTGAAGTGCTGACTGTCGCAAGGTGCTGATAGTCACCAAGCTGCATTCTAAAAAATTAATCCCGGTTTAAAATAAAAGTGTAAAAAATAAAAAACCAGAAGGAAATAAAGAACGTGACTTACACTTAGTACTCTTGGCAGTGAAACCTTAAGAAAAATTACTTTCTGAATCTTTCGTTTCCATGACTGACTAATGTAGTCAAGTGAGAACTTGGCTTTAAAATATTAGAGTAGCACAGAAAGGAGGAACACTTGATAAAAAACAGAAGAGACAGAGTGTCAGTAACAACCTCCATCGTCCTCATCCCTGCAACTGAAAACTGAAGCCACAATGGAAGAATTTTGAATCAGTGAGTAAAAATGTTAATAGGTCAATTGGAATATGAAGCTGAGATTGCAAGAGAGTTTTTGGAAGATGGTATATATGTACTCAGGTTCAAATTCAATCAGGATCATGTTGAAGCATTTAAATACTCTATATTTACATGCATATTTAATATATACAAGTTGCTTGCAAAGGTATCTTATAAGCATTAAAAAAAAAGGAGAGCATTTGCCATTTGCTGTTAAATCTAAACAATCTAAATATAAACAATTGTAGTCTATGAGTCTGTCTTGAGGACTGCATGGAATTTATTTTTCTTCTGGTAATTTTCTTAATAGCACTTTCAGGCATTAGTCACTATAGCCTAGTCAGAGCTCCTGATACTCTGGAGACAATCCTAAAAGCCTGAAAAAATTCAAACATTTTTAATGACAGAAAACTGGTTCATATAAGGGAGAAGGTATAGACAACTACAGTTTGACAGGGCATTTCTAATAAAATGAAGTCTACAGGACATGCTTCTGCCAGCTATCCACCTCTTCTAGATGCCTTAAAAGTCACTGGTTTGAAGAAAAGAACATTTACTGAAATGCCACCACCATCCCCTTCCACCAACTCAGAGTTCCCAAGTAGTACTCAGAATTAATGAAAAAACCAGTGAAATTTACAGCAAATTACTTAATTTCTAAATTGCGAGAAGAATTGCAGCTTACACTAATGGGGGTCTTAGTTTTGAGAGTGAAAACCAAGTCCTGCAGTTCATCACCACAGAGCAAATGAAACTCTAAAGCAGACAGACAGTAGAATTTGGGGAGTATTAGTTTGTGTATTGTCCAGTTTGGCACAATATTTTGTGTTTATTCTATTTTTAAGGGAAAAAAAGAAAAGAAAATCCAGGGTAGAATAAAAAGAGATGCAGTTTTGATGTACACACTTATGTGGTTATCTGCATTGGCCATCTAGATACTGTAAGTAGAAATGGAATAGAGGCAAAAATTAGATGCTTCTTTAGTTTTCTAAAGTCTCAAGAAAATACAAACCTGCTGATGTAGATCCTGAGGACTTTTCTTCTCTCTTTTCTTTTTACTTTTCCTGACCTAAATGCATTTGCACTGGACTTTTAAGATTCAGCACATCGGTCCGATACCCCTTTTTTTTTTTTTGTCTTTTTGGCTAGGAGCCTCCCGAACCCTCTCTCTGCTTCCCACAACAGAAGCCATGTGCAAGTTTAGTTCTATTGCAGATCATGTCACTGTCAACACCACCTTTCCTTAACTCTCTTTACTCCCATCCTCCCGTCACAGCTGGTATTGAGTCCACATCCACTGGATCAAATGTCAGAGAGACCATTTTCCTGACATGGATGTGTCAATGCAGCACGTTTGAAAACAAACAAACAAACCAGAGTGTAAAGCTATGTTTGAATTGCAAGTTCTTGAGTGGAAGGCACTGCCTTGCTTTCATTTCCTGTAGTGGGTTTCTACCCTCCCCTAAAATACTCACCAGTTTATACCAAGAAAGTAGGCATGTAACAGAGAAAATGTATTAATTTTATGTAGGTTGGGTTAAAGGCAGCTCATTCATTTTAAAATATTCTAGGAATTATGGTGACCAAGGGAAATGGAAACATTTATATTTTTAGTTCATTAGGGTGGCATTAGCATTGTATGATTCTATAAGAGGTAATTGCTTAAACTCCTTTTACAGGCAACAAACGCCAACAAAAATATGCTTCTGGGGAGTGATTCTTCTCTTCTGAAAGCAGATGTCTAAATATGTCATATGTATTGAGCTCTACAAATGTCTAGTGCACTCAATTGCCTAGATATCTAGACAACTAATTTATATGTAAATGTTGATATATGAAACATCTCAGGTTGGCTGAGAGGAACCTCACCCATATTGTATGCCTTCAGGTATAGATTAAGGAAAATCACTTAAATACACATCTGAAATATAAGAAGGTACGTCAGCACTCTCGTCAACTGGACCTTCTTGTAAACAGTTCATATACACAGTTTGTTAACCTTATACACCCACTGCTGAGGTGCTCTAAAACAAATTACTTTTTGAAGGAGTGGTCCAAAATGAAGCAGAGGAGTTAGTTGTCAAGTGGCATGGATGGTCGGAGGCACTCTGACCTATCCAGCTGCCGCGGGGTTGAGTGGTGTATTACTCAGACAACACTACATTACCCATATATATTTATTTGTTTGTTTTATGTGGACAAAAAAAAAAAGAAATTATATATGAATTTTTAAAAATTAACACAATTGTATTGAAGCAGTAAATAAATACAGTTTTAGGAGAAATATGTTTTTCTTATGGTCCTTTGGATTTTAGTGCATTATGTTTATAGCTGTTTTGAGATGACTCTAAGTTTAGTCCATACTTTGTGTATACTGAGCAACAGAAAACAATTCTTTCAAGAAAACAGTCAGATTAGGGGGAAAATGAACACAAATTATTCCCTTTAGTTCCTCTGGTTTTACACATCTTATCTGGAAAAATATTGAAGTAATGGGATATCTCTGATTGCACCTATCCCCATGCCTTGGGGAATGCAGTTTATTTGAAGGGACCCATCTTTGCTTGCTCATTGCATTGTCCTCCTGGTTTTCCTTGTCACCTTCTTTTTTTTTTTTTTTTCCCCATTCTTCCCTGACTAACTGGAAATTGATTTCTTTCTGAGTAAGATGATTATTTCTGTGCTCTTTATCTAAGTATTCAATTTGATATTTGCTTTTTAAAAATGTCCTTCTGTTGTTGATTTGCTTTACTATGCATTGCTTTAATGATTCTTGGTAGGCTTCCTATGCATTGATTAATAAAAATAAATAAAATGTCAGTATTTATGGTAAGAAAGAGTACACGTGTTTCCTGTATATTAGTAATCTGACTCTTTTGTTCTCTTTCTCCCTCTAAATGCAATTACATCACAAAATTGATTTTGCTCCTTTCCAATTCATATCTATAATGAAACAAAAAAATATCTACAAGTAATGTGCATCCTATTTGTTTCTTACAGGTGAGAAACATCTGGAAGGAAAAATAATTTTTTTTTTCAGTCTACACAGCATGAGTGTTATGTATCATAAATGTAATAACTGTTTTTGTCACATGTAATCCAAAATAATAATTATTTGTGAAAATCTGAAAAAAATAATTCAAACCCATTATTTAGGGGAAAAGATGACAAAATATTTTCTCATTTCATTTGTGAGGAACTCTTTTTAGCAACTCAGAATAGAATAGATTTCTACAATAAAGAGCAGCAAGACACAATGTCTTATCAACTGAAATGAAAAATCTCATTTATCTAATCACACACTCCTATTATATTTGCATTATACCAAAGTGCATCAATTCATCTAATGTAAGACTGGCGGTAGGGATATAAAAATACGTGATGAAAAAAGAAAAGTTCTTCACATCATTTCCTTGCCAGACAAGTTTTCAAGATACTGTCATATGCTGTGAGAATAACCACACTGCAGAGCCAGATATAGGAGGGGTAGAAGTGGTTATGTTTATGACACTTACCTCCTGAGGACACTACTGCTTCATGCAGAATAAATTTTTGGGAAAAAATATGTTAGATTATAATCATGACCAAAGGGTTTTCTCATCTGGCTGATAGGTAGCTATCTTTTTAGACCTTTATCAGGACACAATACTTCTTTTAGAGGTATTTACATCATTATTGACAACTCAGACAAATTTGTGACTTCTATGTTGGGACCTGCTGTCCTCACAGTTCCAAAATAACTAGCAATAGCTGTGAATATAGGCAGAACTGTCCTTTTCTTCTATCTTCACTTAGGATTCTCAGCTGTTAAACATCTAGGTGCTGACTTGACCTCCTAAGATACCTCTTTTTTAAAAATCCAAACATATGCTCTAACATACAGTCAATCAGATAACTGCATTACTCAGAGTGGTAGAGAAAAGGCATGAAACGTAGAGAGTAAGAAAAAAGAGACAAATATTTAGGAGAAAATCTCAGTTAATACATGTTTGGAATCAGACATCAGTTGTTCACCAGAAAAATACAACTGCAATCTGTAGTACTAAAAAAAGTCAACTACTAGAACTGGTTGGAAAATGAAGCTTCCATTTCACAGGAATTTTCACATTTTAGAGTGCATTTGTCTTTAAAATGTATAAATATTGAAATCTCAAATTATTTCCTGTCATAGAAAACCTGAAGCAATTTTTATTCAGTAACGTCAAATAATCTTATTACAAATAATTACTTTGATAAAGCCAAAATGTTTTATTTATAAAAAGCATAATATTATCATCTGAAATAGGTATAACAATATTCAAAACTCTGTTTTGATTTTGATCTATTCAGAATCATCTATTTGATCACAAAAGAAATTTTCTAATGAAATAACTTGGAAAAGCACCCTCAAAAATATTTAGGATGTCTTTTAACTGACAATGTGTATATAGCAATTGAATGAGGAAAGAGTGCTTCCTCATCCACAACTTCAATTATGAATTGCATGTTTCAGATATCCCTCCATGGCAATACTCACAATCCAGCAGAGTTAGCAATATAAATCACAGGGCATAATGTAATGGAAAGGCAACTTGATAGAAAAACATCCTGCAATTTTAGCAAACAGCATGTGCACAAAGTTGGTTTACGACATGGAGGGTGCTCAGTAAATGCTGATTAGTTTCTACACAAGCTGCAGAAGCCTACTGAGTTTGACATGACATTTCTCCATAGCCACAAGAGCTGTTTCAGAGGACTTTGGCAAAAAGAAAAACCCAACCTTAGTTCTCATATTATCTACTGGTTTGAATTCAGCCAGTCGACCATCAGCTAATATATGCTCAGATTTGTTCTAAGTTTGGAATGTCACTAAATGGTCCTTAGAGGAGGGCATAGGAGGATCCTCCCAAAGATTGTTATATCCAAAGTCATATATGTTTGACAAACAGTCCCTATGGTGAGCTCTCATACATCTCATTTCTCTTTCCTCCTAAAGTTTTTCTCAAATTCTCATGGTAGGTTAAATGCTGAACTTGCCAGGCACTCAGGAAACAAACAACCACCATAAAAAAGGGGGACAGACTGTTAATGAAACACAGCAAAGGAACGGCATTTCCATACTGTTACTCTGATGAGGCTTTAGGGGATGCAGTGGCTGACTGTAACATTTCCAGTGTGATATCCTCTATCAGCAGTCAATAAGAAAAATCGAAAGAATATTTTAACAATTTTCAGTGCAAAGATTTTGTCTTCCCAAGGGCTTCTAAACTTCCCCTCCCAGGCTGAAATAGTATGTGATGGTGACTTTTTAGCTGAAACTTTTGTATAAAAGGTGTCACAGCGTCAGAAATATCCATCATGATATCCATGTTCATGATATCCAGTAGTTAGAGGATTTGTGGTACCCTTCCTGGAGTTGTGGCTTCGAATTCCTTTAAGCAACAGAGGGACTTAACCTCAGTCTTGTACAACATGGGTAACCACTTCACTAAGGTTCACCATTATTCATTGTTCTGCTGATGTATTGAGCCTAACCTTTTAAATATGTTAGAGGTATGAAATGGATACTGCACAGCAGTGAGTCCCTTCTGGATGGGAAAAAGAAGGAAGTTAGTGTTCCTGGGCAACCTTGAATGCCAGCAACCGGAAACATGATGGGTTCAAAGGCCTTTCAGGATCAACAAGGTTTTAAACAGAGATTCTAAAGAAATAATATTTGGATTTAAATGCATAAAATAGTAGCTAAACACTGAAGTGTCTTCTAAATCTCTGGGTGGATGTCTCTCCTTCTCCCTCTGTCATTCTTTTTTTGTTCACGTGTCCTTGTGACTAGATTTAAATATCAGTATTCTCTATAAAACAGATCACAGTATGCTCACTTTTGAGGAGATACACCTGTCTTTTGTCCATAATGTGTGTGTTGCTTAGTCACAGATTAAGTTTTTCAATAGTGAAGCTGTAATACAGACCACAGATTACAGATTTCTGTACCTATGCCATGCTGCAAAATCAGGCAGTTGCAAAGTGCTCTACACTGAATGTAAATACTGCTCTCAGTTTCATTTACTTTAATACTGACTTTGTCATGCTTTTCTGAACAAATTGAACATTGGAGAGAAAAAGGGAAAGAAAAGGAAAAAAATACTTTCTGGAATTCAGAGGTGTAATAATGCATTTTGAGTGCTAGTGATAAAATTGAAAATAAAATTATTCTTGCTGCAGACCTTGCTTGGAATGGTTAGCAAGAGTACGTGACCAGCTTCAGTCCTTCAGGTATTTAATAAAAACAACTGAAAATCTTCATAATTGGATTTGAGTAAAACCAGTGCTCAACAGGCACAATCAGAATTGTGTGTTTAATCTGAATATCTTCAGGTCAGTGCTCAGAGTTGCCCTTTATAAGAATACTGCTTCCAGTTTCCCTTTCTAATAGCTATAGAAATTTTTTGCAGTGTCAGAAAACATATGATCTCTTAGGCAGCTTCAGAGTAAATAACCTTTTCTAGATCAGCTTCTCTGCCTAATACAGTTCTCCAGTGAACTCTACAATTTTTCATTTGGATTTTGTTAATGGTGCTCTATCTGAAGAGATTTTCTTGCCCCCACAAAGCTTTCCAGTTCTATTTTGCTTCACTTTAGATTTCAAGCCAGTCATTCGTGGAATGATTTGCATTTCGTAGGATCAGTCTTGACACACCTTTCTGATAGATTTTTCCTCAAACATGAGAGTTCTTATGGAAAGGACACTTGGCTTGATGCACTTTCCATTTCTTATCCCTGACAGCCTGTGCAACTCATACAAGCCGGCACCTTCTCAATCTGTGGCGCCCAACTGAGATTATCACCTTTGTACAACTCGTTAATGTCAGTGGCATTTAGAAGCCTCTGCACTGAGCTATGAAATTATTCAGATGCAGAGAGAATCCCCAAAATAGGCACTTGAAAAGAGTGCCTGCAGACATAAAAATGTTAAATGTCCGCTGTCATGAATTTCCCATTTAAGGGGATTTTGCCAAACTGATCTGATGCTCCCAGAATAAGAGTAGGGGCATTGTACAGTTCTCTTGGAATAGCCAGGCTAGTTAAGATGACATAATACTTCCAGTGTGATGTTGGATCTTAATTCCAGATGTTTTACCTGTAATCATAGAAACCTAATTTCACCCCTCCGTTCCCATACCGTTTAAAAAGTATATTCATTATGTGGTTCTTCAGCTTTCTGCTTAGTGTTCTTTATGCGATGTACTGCCACTTATTCTTTGGCCTTATTCTGCCCCACTGGTGCTCTAAAAGCTATCCATTTGTTGTAAAACAGGCTTTACTCTATGAAATAAAGCAGGCTTTGGCTCTGTTCCACTTCATCCCATTTAAGACACTCCAGTGGTGAAAAAGCAGAGATCTGTAGAATAAGGAGGTTGTCCTTAGAAGTTTGCTTAAGAAAAGGCAACTTTAGTTCCAAGTATTTTTAAAGTTGATTGGTTTTGGTTTTTTCTTTCATCCTCCATATTTAGTCATACTGAAGAACCTGCTTTTCTAAATCCAGCTTTTTACCTTAAGCTTTCGCTGTACATAATGTCACAACCTGCATTCACTGGGCACCAAATTTTGAAGAGGGAAGGTGATAATAAAACTCCATAGCCACTTCAAACATGTGAGAGGAAATGTATACTGGCAAGTGTACAAAACACTTCAAAATTTTGTATCTGATTTCTTGTAAAATGTAAGTTCTTACTGTAGGTATCTAAAGTAATCACACCCCCAAGTAATGGGTATGAGATGACTGTGGATGTCCTCTTACCCTAAAGTTATTTCAGAGTGTTTATTCACCTGAATATCTCCTCTGGTAGCCATATAGGGCTATACTCAGCACCGTTTGTGACCATAAAGTATAGACAATATTAAATAAGAGCATGCTTTGAAAATCGGCTTTTCTATTCTTGCAACATATCCAGCTTGAATGTTAGGCACATTACAAAGAATTTTATTTTGTTTGAAAAATTAACTGACTGATATTTTTCTTGAAATAACATTGTGCCAATAAGTATTGATACCATCTAACATCAGAAAGCCCCAAATAAACCTTGCCATTTCTTGAGGTATATCTGCATTAGGCAATCAGATTCATCTGACTGTCACTAATCACGGCTGGTACTGGTGAGCCAGGCAGTACCACGCAGAACAAATACAGGCTCCGGTCTTGGAAACAGTATATCCATATTAGAACACTATGGCACTTTAAACAAGAAATCTTCCTGTTCTGCAGGGCTAATTAGTTCAGTTCAGCACTGTGTTCCTGTGATCACAGTGTTTCATGTCATAGGGCTATCAAGTATTATGTGTTGGTCTCTATACTGTAAACATAAGCAGTCAATAACTAGGCTATTACTTATTAACAAGGTACAGAGTACTAAATCCAAGGAGATTTCCTGTCAGGTTCGGCTCTCTTTTTGGTTTTTTCTGTTGTTGGAATAACCTTTCACTTGAGTTTTTACTGCTTAGACTGTGTTTCAGTGGGGTGTTGGAGTGTGTTCTGGGCTAAGCTCCCTGCTGCTAGGAAATCCTATTCTTTCTGCTCCTACTTGTGCAATACTGCTGCTCACCTTCTATCATTGTAGATGCTCAGTGTGCCTTCAGTGATCCTATTAGTCTTATCAATCCTTTGAAACTATCCCATCATTACACAGCAATGACATCAAGTGTTAGCTTCTGGTAGGTCACCAAACTGAATCATTCTGACAAGTGCCACCTTAGTGAAAAGGAGAGAGAGCAGGTGGCTGTTACCAGGGGAGGAGAAAGGTAAAAACAGCAAGGGGTGACTGGGAGCGTCTTCCCCTATTTGGGGACAGCTGTTAGATGAGGCAGATTTCTGGAGAAGCCATGACCTAAGCAGATAAATTAGGTGAATCCCAGACTAAAAATCTCCATAACTGTGCAAAGCCTACATCTCCAAAAGCCATGGTCCCATGCTACTATTTTCTCTCTTTTGTGGTAGGTAGTAAGGTTCAACCAGCCCTTCTGGAAATCATAGGTCCTGAGTTATAAGTGTATTAATAGATCATATATTCACATGATCTATTTAAAATAAAATATGCCTAAAAGTCACCCAAATATTTAAACAAATGGAGAAAATTTTCCATACTGTATGAACAACTCAAAAATAGCTACAGTGCAGGAAATGCTTTCCAGCACAGAATCATTAAATAATTTGGGTTGGAAAAGACCTCTAAGATCATCAAGTACAGCCATTAACCTAACACTGCCAGGTCCACCACGAAACCATGTACCTAAGCACCACGTCTACATGTTTTTTGAACACTTCCAGAGACAACGGTTTCTCCTGTCAGTCATTGCTTGAAAACCCTTTCAGTGAATATTTTTTTCCTAATATCCAATCCAAACCTCTCTTGGTGCTACTTGAGGTCATTTCCTCTTGTCCTATCACTTGTTACCTGGGAGAAAAGACTGACTGACATGGTCTCCCTACCATGGCGACAAAAAGGTTGAGATGCACTGAGTATCCAGGTCTAGAGATGCAACTGTGGGTAGCTTTCCTAATAAAAGAAGAGCAATAGGAGAGTATTTTTGTGATAAGAACTGAAGATTCTGGGAATTTATCAAAGACTAACCCTCATACATTAAATGGTGGCCTTGTCTAAAAAACTGTATTTTTATCTCTGACTGTGAGTAACTGTAGTATTTAATGTATATAAATATTTGATGATTAACTTTGGTTAAGAGCTATGCTATCTCTGTTCATATCATAAATTCAAGCTCTGGAGCAATAGCTTGGACAAAACACTAAGGACTCAATTGTGCCTTGAAGGCACGGCACCACATTGGGGATAATGCAGAGGCACATCATCTCCTCAGGAACTGCAGGAGGGGCTGTGCCTCAGGCATGCTCTCTGCCTTCCGCAGCTCCTGGGGAATGCAGCTAATGTACTCCACTTACATGGGCTGCAGCATGTACTCCAAAGGCAGGCAGTGTTCCTGGCCTCAGAAGACCCACCTGGAGCCTGAGACACTTCAGATGCATGAACCTGCCTCGCTTTCTATGAAACAACTACACTAGCAAAGGTCCTAGTGGCAATTTTGAAGGAGTCACCAGGAAGTCAAATGGCTGTCTCTACTCTGTACATAGCTTACACGAGTGCTGTTTGTGGCAACTCTTTAGAAATCCAGCTGACAGACTGTGGTGGTGTCTCAAAAGCACATTTGTATACTATTGAGAGAAATTCTCCACTCTGTACCTCATGTGACAATTATCCTGCCTAGTGTAGGATGGGTGTTTCTTTGCAGGCAGCCTGAAAAAAGAAAATTTTGATGATGTGTCTTAAAATTGTTCTGGTCTGCATGGTGTCCCAGGATTTCAGCTCAGAGCCTGACCGAAATCCCACTTGTCAAGAAGAGTACAAGGGCCATGATGAACTCTGCTCCACACCAGGAAAGTGGTTAGCAGAGAGGTTCATAGTCTTCTATTCCATGGGCCTGAACTTACAGTCTCACTCCACATCCCTGAAATTAACTTGCAATATGCATATACTTGGTGTTATGTAGAGGTGACCTGACTTAAAAATTATTATTTTTAAGGGAATAAAAGCTTGTATGGGAGTGGGAATCTCATTTGTGTAATACAGTAGGACAGTGGTGATTTGAAGAAATAATGCATTTGATGGATAAAACTGTAACTCATTATTTGTTTGCTGCTTAAAATGTGCCAAGGATGTCAGGCACTCTATTTTCTTTCCAAGTTCATGGTGTACTTCCTTTTAGTCCTTGTTCTGTGAGCATTTCCTATATGCATGAGGTTTGATGCTGCTGCAATTTTGTGTATCTGCAAGGATGATCTGTTGGAGTGGGAGACTTCAATGGATTATTGTGGTTATATTATCCTGACAGTTACTTGCATAGCTCATTCTTAAATCCATTCTCCCCTGGGCTATCTATTATTTTTTTTATTATCATCCTCATTGCTAGAAAGTGACTAATGACTGACTTGAACTTATGGTAACAACCTAAACCCATTCCTTTTTCCACTGTACATTACAAATGTGGAGAACAGATTATTTGTTCTCCTTCAGATGATTTTACCTTTTTAAAAAATACTGAGAATATCATCCCACCCCCCTCTGACTTCTAGACTTCTCTAGACTGAATAACTCGACTACATCAACCTTTCCAGGTAGTCCCTGTTTTCTTGCACTCTGTTCATCTTTGTGCTTTGAACTCCTTCCAGATGTTCTGCATTTTCATTGAAATTGCACTGACCACCATAACGCAGCTGAAGAGCCACCAATATCAAATAACATGGACTGACTTGGGCTGTGCATAGTCTATCATCATGCACCTCTTTATTATGCTATTCATCATATCACCTGTCCAGGATTTGTTGTGGTAGATAAGGCTGTAGAAAGAATGACACCTTTAGCTTGAAACCTGATTAACAAGGGAAGGCTTATTGAAAATCTGATGGTGGAATACGAGTTTAGGTGAAAGGGATGACAGTTTCATCATACTGAGAACAGGAAGGAAGGAAAATGGCAGAGCAGGCATAATGGACTTCAGAAAAAGCACTCTTCAACAGCTGAGGGTACTGGTAAGTAGAGTCCTTTGGGAAGATAAAGGATTTCAGGCGACCTGGCAGTTATTAAAAGAGACTGTATTAAAGGCGCAAAGCAAAGTATTCTGATGCGAAGGAGAGCTTGGAAAAGACAATGCGGCTGAATCAGGAACTCTTTAAAGACTAAAGAATGAAAAAAAAAAGGATATATATTAAAAGTGGAAACAAGGACAGCTGAATAAGGATGTGCGTGGAGGATAACAGCACAAGCATGTAGGCATGAACTCAGAAAGGCTAAAATGCAAAATGACTTACAACTAGCAAGGGAGATGAAAGGAAAGCAGACAAGGATCCAGAAATACATTAGGGAGGGAATAGAGGGAAAGCAACAAAAAGTAGCAGTTCAGTACTGAAGAGGGAAGGGAAGGAAAGTAAATAACAGAAGGCACAGAGAAAGGACATTGTACTCCTTTTTTTTTTTTTTTTTTCCCCTACTTCTAAATTAACAAAACTAAATTAAGAGGTGTTGGAATAGTGTGATAAAATGTACTCTGAAATTCATAGGATGTTAGCTGAAACAGCTGCAGAGCTATCACATTTTGGGAATTAATGGAAGCTAAGTGAAGACTGGAAGAAGGGCAGTTATGTTTTTCCTAAATCAGCAAAGAGTGCAGCACAGCAGGAGGGGCTATGGAGAGACAGAGCTGGTGTGAAGACCTTAAATCCACACAGTGCCTTTCTTCAAATTGACTTTCATTTGGTCTCATGCAGCACATATAGTGGGCTCTTGATGGGTGTTTTCCAGTTTAGTTAATCCAGAAGGAATGCAGGGTGTACTAAAGTATTAGGACTATTGGGAGTTTTCCTTCAGAGGCATATATTTGATTTGAAATGGTAATGTAGGTGTATTCACTTAACACTAAACTGGGGGAAGAATACAGGAGATAGAGATGTGTGCCTGTCTTCAATAACTAGTCCTTCTAATCGCTTTGTTAATTGAAAAAGAGAAAAAAAAATCAGTGTTTGATGTAATGGCAGGTTGTAAGTATGCTACATAATTTATCTTTGGATCAGTCTGAACATTCTCATGTAGGACATTCATGAGCAAATCAGAAAAATAGTTGAATAAAATCACTGTTATATTTTTATGTGAGAGGTGGAAAATTTTGCTTAAGATAAATTATGAACTGCACTGTGAGGAGAACATTTCAAAATGGCTTCTGCAGAAGTCTGTACTGGGCAGAATTTGGATTAATGACTTGGATCACGGAAATGAAGATACCTTTGCATGTTTTGTTCATTACATCAAACTTAGGACTGTTGTAAGCAAGAAAGGAAACAGGACCATAATGCATTAGATTGGAATTAAAGATGTTCTTGCTGTCTAAAAGAGATATTTGGCAGCAAAGCAACGTGTTGGATTTGAGTAAGAATCTCCAGAAGAAAATAGTTCAAGAACAAACAAACAAGGTAGGAAATATCTAGTCAGGCAACAGCACTGCAGAAACAAAGCAGAAGTGTAAATCAGCTCTGGTGAAAAACTGGGAAATGTTATTTTAAGATGTGTGAACAGGAGTGCCATGTATAAGATAGGGTGATAACCATTTTATATTGCAGGTGAGGCCTCCGGGGAAGTCTGTGCTTAGGTTTGGGCTCCACACTTAAACAAAGATGTTGACAAAATGCGAGAGTCCAGCTGAGCACAAGAATGATATGACATTTCAGAAACTTAAAATCCAAAGAAAGGTTTCGTGAATCAATAATGCTTGGGTGAAAAAAAATAGTAAGAGAAGACAAAGTACTTGAAAACATGGATAAGTTACCTCTGCATTCTGCTCTACCCAGAAAAAATACAAGACAGCGGGAGTAATTGGGAATGTCTCTCTTTAACCAGATACTTGGTGATACCAAACCAGCAGTTGTAGCTTGACTTAAGACAAAGGTTTTTTTGCTAAGAAAATTAAACAGGAAAACAAGGTCTATTCTAGCAACACAAAAGGTTATAGAAGTACAAAGTTAGAATTTTCTGCCATCACTATATTAATGTCTTGGGATACTCTTGGGAATCTCACTTAGCACTAGCTAGTGTCTGTGTTTGGACGTCGAACTGACACCTTGGAATTCATGGTTTTACTGTCATGTGAAATGTTATGGCAAACAGATTAGAGAAAATTATTATTGCATCTAGGCAAGAGCAGTGATTCTGATCACAGAATGAGATGCATCTCAAGCAGACACATGGAATAGGCAATCAACATATGCCAGTCACTATTATTTAAGATATTACTTGCTTGTTCCTGCTACTGTACAGTATCATCTTCAAACACCTCAGAGGTAAATCCAGTTGGTTCATTATAGGCCCATTTTTAAGGGGACAAAGGATTTGGCCCAGAGCCCTGCAAAAAACTGAGTTTTAATGTGAGGGTATGTGAAAGAAATGTTGATGAAGCAGGCAATGCGAAGTATATATCCTTATATGTGAGAGAGTATCAAATGGATAAGACAGGAGAGGGATTCAGAAACAGGGAGATTCATGACCAAATCAATCAGAAAAAATTTTGTGCCAGTATTTATGTATACTGAAGAAAAGTAGGGAAACAGTATATATGACAGCTACATATCCTATGAGACCTGAAGAGGAATGAATTCAACTTGTAAAATTGTTAAAGTCACCCTCTAAAAAAGTTTTAACTTACACCTACTGTAATCTCTTGATCTAAGAAATACAATGAAAAGTATTTGAGCATTGTGGGCATGCATGTTTTCCTTAGGCATCTTTATTAGACTGTCTTAAAGAACTGCACAAACATTTAAAAAAAAAACCTATGAAAGTGCATTATTATTCTTTAAAACCAGCATGTGGGAGGAAGTAATGAGGCATATTTGATCTGATTATCAAGCATATTGGTTATAGGAATTTATTAATAAATGTCATTTAACAATTATTTCAGATGAGTATAAATGCCTGTGAAACTACTGTTTTCACTTAGTATTCTTCAGTATTAGTAAAAGAGAATATCAACATAAGAAAAATGTGATAGTTCTCAGAGTAGTAACAGAAGTTTGCTAATTTACCGACTTTTCAGTAAATGATACCAATAATTGAAAGTCTAGTAGTGTTTACCTTAATGTGCTTCTACATATTTCATGTGAGGTTTTACCAAGAAGTAAGACTCATATGAGAAGAAAAAAAAAATCTAGCTCTCCAAATTGAAACTACTGGTTTCATTTACTCAATGAAATATATCAATTCTGAAAGTCAGCTTCCACTAATGTGCTCATTGCAACATTATTGGTGGTAATATACTTAATTAGTGAATTTTATATAAGATTTATTTTATTCACAGAAGCTTGGTTTGATAAAATCCTTCACTGCAATTCATTTAATAGGTAGACTATAGAAACTACATTAATATTACATCCATGAGCAAAGAGATTACCCCACAGTTAATGACTCCCTTGGGTTGCCCTTTTCTGACAAGGGCACAGAGCCAAAAAATTCTTTTTTTTTTTCCTTGCCTCTGAAATAAAGAAATGTTGCTATGCAAAAAAAATCAAATGTTATGTTCTCTTTATAACATCTGGGTTGTGAAAAAAATAGAAGTGACAAAATAAACTAAGTCTGAAACAAATGTGACTCTGCTTTGTATTGACACAAATCTGGTTTAGGGTAAAAAAAGACTCCAAGGGCTGTTGATACATTTGCCAAATGACTCATAACACATCTAGAAGTGATTTGGGTCAAAGGAAGAATTTAGCATCTTAAAGGATTCTACAAGGAAAGTTTTAAAGTCAAACAGTGGCGTCTCTTGGTGTATTACTTGTGTGCATGACAGCAGTGAAAGCTGCACACCAGTGTTACAATGGTTTCTGCAATTTGTGGTTTAGAAGATCTTATATTTGTTGAGTTTGCTTCAGCTTTTGCTTCACAAGGACTGGAAGAATCATACAGATAATACCTGTTACGACAACACAACTTTTTTGCCACTGTTCTAACACTTTTGTGGGGCAGGAGGAGGCAATTTAGATCACTGTCTGCAGCAGAACAAGACTAACAGCTGACCATGAATGCTGCAGAGAGAAAAGGGAGGGGTGGTTTGAAAAGGGTGTACAAGGTGGTCTTCCAGAAAGGCTTGAAGTATACTCACATTCAGCTACATTATTTCCGGCAGGGAGATAAACATTGTTGAGTGCAATGAAAAATTTCAGTAGAAAAGAAGACATGAGAACTATACTGGTCTTTGAGCATCTGCCTGCTTTTAGGGATATCAGTACAAAAGCACACAGAGATGCTGCATAAACAAGCATTTTTTAATTTTTTTTTTACATCAGAGGGCAATTCATCCCATTCTAAGTTGTCTAGGTAGATGAGATGAATTGCTCTCTGCAAGTACCTCTTTTCTTTCACTCACTGTGGACACAGGTTAAACAAAACATCTAACTCTTATTAAGAAGTAAGAAATCCTGGTCTTAGAGCCTGAAAACGTTATTTGTCCTGACAAGGAACACATCTTAAAAATATTAATGTTCAGTCTCTTTGAATTTCTTTTCTTTGCTCTCCGAGTCCTGGATCTGCATGAGGCATGTTTTTATGGTCAATGTCTTATAAACTCAACAGGGCCCAGGCTCAGACTTGAGGAATGGTACTGGTTAGTCCCTGTCAACCATAGCCATGGACTTGGCCCATGCTGACCTCCTCTTCTCTGTCAGTGTCTGGGCATGGTTTGGAGCCATGGGCAGGGGCTAGTCCCATGAAAACAGCCTGGTAGCCTGGATGGATGTTTCAATGCAAACTCTGCCATGTCAAGGTAGCCACTAAACCCAGGATCTGTCCTGGTTTTAGTTAGTTTTACACATACAGTTTCGGAACCGCATTTGCTTCTGCTTCACTAGAAAGGATAACAAAAGGCACTTAGCCTTTTTCTATGAAAAAGAATAGCCTTACCTCTTTTTTGCTCCCTTCTGTTTCATATTTGAGCTTATAGAATGACACTAAAAAAATCCCTATTGCTTTATAATAGCCTTATAATAAATGGCTTTTGCGACTGATTAAGTATCTGAGCTTCACTCCTGTGTTACTTGGCAGCATATGGTTGTTGCTTCATATACTGCTGCAGTAGAGTGGATCATTTACCGTATAAAAACTTCACCCCAACTGTGTCTGGTGTTCTGGTTCTAGACATCAACTTCTTTCAGTCTTGTGTTTTCCATGACTGTCGAACAAGAGTCATAACTTGTTTTGTGATCACGGGAATACGGAAAACAGGAGTAAAATGCATAGTGACCTACTTTTAAGAAAATAATTGGAGCATATCACATATGTTTGTAACATAGAAAGCATATTAATATTTATGAGGAAGTACCTTTACTTTTGAGATAAATTTTAAGAAATATTTTGATTTTTTCATGGACCATATCTCTGATTTAAAATAAACTATGTCAATTCTAATTAAAGTATTTTGAGTTTAAAAATTTGTTTCAGATTAACTGTAATATGTTTATCTAGGGGTTAAGAGTCTCATCTAATTTGTTCCATAATGTTTCGATGAAAAGCAAAACAATTAAAGAAACCTGAAACTATAAAAAATTGTATTTTCCATAATTTTTCACTTTGTCTTCAAAACCTTTAAAATAGTGAAGGTTTGAGTTCGATAGTCAAAACATTTCTTTTGTAAAGAAATATGAATCAGAATATAATTTTTAAGCTTAGCCATGTTTATATGCATAAGTGATTATTGCATAAGGAGATTAATAATAAATCATAGAGAGATTTATAAATAAGTTATCTGTGGGAAACTGAGCTAGTCCTGCCAGTTTACTCCTTTACTTTGTACACATTGGATTGTCATTAAACTTCAGTTATAAGCTTTTTTAGTATTTAATTTCATATATTGGCATTTTATGAATTTAGGTAATATATGTGATGAGCTACACAGATACTGCACATCAACCTGCATTGGAATAGCAGGAGGCTCTCTGGACCTATCCACCTGAGCAGATATATATATATAGATAGATAGATATAGATATATGAATATAAATAAATAAATATATAAATAAATTTATGTTTGTGTGCCTCATTGCTTGCTTAGTGTCAATCAGGTTATTGCCTTCACTTTGGCTGAAGTTGCAACAAACCGTAAGCCTGTGGCTACACACTGATCAGGACTACAATTTGTCAGCTACTATTGGCAACTTCATTAGATTTCTACACTGAAAAAGCCCACCATTTTTTCCCCTACAAAATGAATATGATGTGCCCTGATTATGTGAATGGAGGTCGTGGAAATTACTAAGGTGGTCATATGCAATCTCTAGCTAAAAGCATTATCCATCAGCATTAAGTGTAAATAAAAATGATCTATCTATTTTTGTGAATATTTGTTGACTTTTTTTGAAGGTATTTGCTATTAGGAAAGCTTAAAAACAGAAAAAAACCCTTAAACTTAAGAAATTAAGTGTTATGTGGATCATACCATGCAGCACTTTTATGATCCTATTATACAACTGGAGAAAGAGGGGGGAGAAGAAAGGAAAGCTTTTTGAATCTAATCTTACATAGTCCATCTGTTGCAGTATATGACAAGAAGTCAAGCATCTGAACTTTTAGGAGCTGTTATGGATCCTCGGCTTGGATCTGGCTCTCATTGTGCAGCCAGTGTTGGTACTTCCACTGATTGCACTGATTGACTGTTGTGTCATATTATCCTTGGCCTTTCCGACTCCCTCACTTCGGGGGATATCAACACTAGTAATCGTCAGGCAGGGCTCAATTGATTATCTTCAGAATTTTCTCTGGCTATTGACCATAATGGAAAAAAATTGTGCCTCTGAATTATTCAAAATGAAAACATACACAGAAGAAATCAATAAGGCACATCTGATATTAAAGACAAATTAAAGCAGGCAGCATAACGTGTCTTGGGGCAGCTGCTACATACAAAGAAGAAAGCACTTTAGAGGTAAAGAAGAGTATTTTCCTTCTTTCCTTTCATTCTTTTGCAAGTATTATATTTTAGCTGTCAAAATTAACATCTTCACGAATTAGGACATGAAAGGTTTCTCTTCAACTTGTCTTTTGTAAGCATTAGGATTTAACTTCAGACTCTGGCACAATAATTCCTTCTTTGTATCCCTACAGTCTTTTTAACTTAAATGTAACATGCCATGCTGGAGGGATAAAATTATAGAAAAATGTTCAGATCAGAAAAATCACATTAACAAATGTCTAGAGTTAGGCACTAAGCCTCTGCAGACTCTGAAAGTGTTAGAGATTAAACTAGAGAAGAAAATGTGCCTCTCTCTAAAACATATAATATGTTAGCAGTAGGATAAAGTTCCCTATATGAATCACATATATGATTTTTAGAAATCTATGAAAGAAGGATGGCTTGGTTTTTTGGGGTTAGTATTACCGAAGACTTATATAAGTTTTTACTGTGAGTTTCTGATTCAAGACAAACTGCATGTAGAATACACGTCGTGGATGTCATGTGATATCTCTGTTTTTCCACTGGTAAGATTCAGGATTCAGAATAATTAGAATATTCTCTGGTTGTAACTGCTATGAATGTGGTAAATTTCTCAGCAAAGGCAGCGGAAAAAATGTTCCATGCCTGTGGTTTGAAGCAATCAAGAGAAAACAACATAGCACTTGTGTGACAACAGGCAACATTAACATCCAAACTGAACATTTCCAGAACTCGCTGACTTCTTTGTAGTAAATTTTCATTTACACGGGATTGCAATATCAAAAAAAAAACAACAACAACAACAACAACAAAAAAACAACAAAGGAAATGTAAGTAATGTAATAATGTCTTCTAGGGAATTAAACCCCTTTCCTAAAAGTATGGAAGAGAGGTGATTGCTGCTGTAATAATTACTGCTCACTGGAAAGAGAGTCGTATCCAGGATGATATAACAACCCTCAGGAATGAAAGCATTGATGGCTGAGTGGTCTTTCAAAGAACTCACACAACTGAAATTTGTTTCCACTCTTCATTGAAATTCATACAGGTAGTTGAACCCTATAAAACTAAATGAGTTTTTATTCAGGCTTTTTGGGGATGGAGTAGAATATAAAAGCTGCTGTGTAAAAGGAGAAACCTGAATGATTTCTTCTTTTTAGTTTGTCTTTTACTGGAAAACGTGAATAGGCCTAAGCTTTTAATACCAGTACATTTTTGCTGCAAGAGGTAGGATTTCTAAAAATATAAATTATTGAGAGATGCAGATAAAATATTTAAAACTACTTAATGTGTTAGGTGCCCAGGTTCTCTTGATCTCAATGGAAATAGGCACCTAAGCTGCTTAGCTGTTCAGAAAAATTATTCTGGTATCTCATCCTCCCATGTAAACACCTAAATACAGCTGAAAGTCTGGCTAAAAATGCACAATGAGCTATGGAGGGAGTGTACACTATGGATGGGATTCTTCTTGTCTAATTTTACACCTAGTCATAAATTTAAGAATGTTTTTAAAACATAAATCTTTATTGTCCTCAGAGATATTATAGGATATGCAGGACAACTCAATAGGATTACCAGATATAGTATAGGACCCAGAAAAAAACTTATGCCCTCCTGGAAGTGCAGGTTGAGTGTAGAAGAGAGAGTATGTGTTACTTCAAATGGGACCAGATGTGTATATTCAGCACTGGGGTCTTAATTTGTATGGCTCTGCTCACATTTTCCAGATCAGAGGGTATTTCTGAGGTCCTGACTGTGGCAGTGACTGTGTGGTGTGGCATCTTCTCCTTGTCTAGGTTTGACAAGGAAATGTGACCAGTGGTTGAACAGGCGCCATGGAGAACTATGACAGGTAAGACTGAGCATGGCCCACGGCACTTGCCTGAATCTCTTCACCGGCAGGACCCAAGACAGTCAGCTGAGACTGGTGAAACGTGAGAAACATGGGAAATAAACATGCCTTGGAAAGGTGGACTGGGTTTCACACTCACATTGCAAAGGCTGACTTTTGCACTAATTTAGTGCTTATTGAAACCCCAGACTGTATAGTGGCTGATGTTGAACCATAACTAAAACAAAGTTCAGAAGAGTTCTGTCTGTGCAGAAGATGATACTCCACATTGACAATGGGCAGTTGCCAGTTCAGCCTTTATGTTGCTTGAGACGTTTCTTTTGGTTATTTCTTTGTCAGAAATGTAATTGTGCATCATGATATCCCATGAGATCCCTGTGACAAAGTGCTTAAAATCTTTGCTACTGTGTTTAACATACGCACACACACAAAAAAAAAGTCTCTGTTTTCTACTTTATACAACATTTTGAATACTGTTTTTCAATTAGGGTTGAACTTTTTTCTCCTGAAATGGAGAAAGAAATATCACATCATACTGGCCTGACCCAGTGACAGGGAATTACTAAAATTCCTGCTGCTGTAAATGAGAATTCTGACTATTGAACCAAGTAAAATATGGTCAATTTTTTCAAGTCTATGAAACCAGTGGGAATTGCTTAGCAAAGCTTCTATTGAAAGTATTTCATGCAATTTCACACTAGTCTGGTTTTTGCCTGCTCAATTCTGTTGGAGATCTTCATGTTGTTTGGGTAGATTCAGATGACCACACCAAGGATGGGCCTTTTACAAAGATGAAACTCTAGATATTGTCCCCATGATTACTGACACACTACTGTCTGTGGGAACACAGGTTCAAAATTTAGATTATTGGACTGGTGTGCAGGCTTTCTGCATCTCAAACTCAGTGCATGTACATGTGTAAAATGTGTCTACATTCTCTATATCAAAACTTGCTATGTGATAGTTCTTAGAACAGAAACATTTTTTTTCAATATAAGATTCTTCTCAGGAGATGTTTCCGCTGTGAAAGAGCAAGACATAAATGAAGCTACAGCAATATTTACTAAGAATTGCAAGCATTGGAAAAATGAAATAAATATGAAAAAAATGTAAAAAAGCAATAGTGTATATAAGCATGGTTCTAAGTAAAAGAGCTAAGGGACGAGATGCTCAGCTACTCACAATTCCAGTTTGCATGGTTGTCAAAGCACAGAGGTGTTGAAGAGGTGCTCTTTAATATGTGGTGGAAGGATGTGAAAACAAAGCGAAAACAGGTCAGAGCAGAAAGAATATGGCAGGAACAATCTCGGTAGTTTAAAAGTGATTTCTATGCTGTCAAATAACTGAGTGCCTACTCAGTTTGCTTCAGGCATCTCTTTCAAAGTGACCAATTAGATCTCATTGAAACAAATCTCAAAAGTCAGTCTAGATATAGTTGACTTTTGCTGACAGTGTGGATAAGACGATATGCAGATTTGTTTCCCTCTGTCCTACACAGCCCTCCAATACCACTGTAACTGGCTTTGCATCCTCAGGCAGCTCATGCCCTATCCAAAGTACGCAACAGATAGTTTCATATCGTGCTATGAAAATACGACATTTCTGGGCTGAGACATGCTGGTTTGGGCATTATGAGATGAAAAAAACCAGAAAGCATATGTTCAAGGGTCTGAAGGCATGGAACCAGGATCAAATGTCATGCACTGTGAAGGTGGCCAGTTGGCCTTAAGGGAGTTATTCCTTTGGAGAACAGATGCAAGCCATTCTGTACCACATAGCCTAAGGGGCAGGATGCTTCTTAGGAGTGGCTATACTGAGAAATGTATGTGTAACATATGCTGTCTACATTCTTGCAAAGGAGGTGGGAAGAACCACTCAAGTCTTGATAACACTGTACAACACAACTATCTCACGCTTGAACCCCCACTAATTTTTTATTTTCCTCTATCTGTTTTGCCTATAATATCTGGACAGTAATTCTCCCCATATGTTTATGGGATTTAGATCTCCTGGTAAAGGCCTGAAATACTCATGTCTTTTTTCCCAAATAAGCTTTACCTTATACACAATAAAAAGAGTCAGCATCTCTCCTTCTGTTTCCTTCATAATAAAAACTTACCTCTAATTAGTAATGTATACTCATAGCTGGCTTCAACATTATAAATGCCATATGGATGTGTGTATCCATTCTAATGTGAACACATGCACTTAATATAGAAGCTGAAAGTTATCTCTTTCTCCATGGCATTTCTCACTTAATGGTCTGACTCAGTGGCCTATTGTTCAAGTGCACATTTTTAGGTATCTGTTTCCTCCTGTATACTGGATAAGTAGCAAGATTGCTAGAAGGTCTGTAGAACTGTAAGGTCAGTCTCATAGTGTGTGATTTTAACCTGCAAGTTTGCTATCAATCTATTTCATATAATGCGAGGATCATAAGTTTTACACTGCAAAAATAGGTGAGATGATGGGCTTAGTTTCCTTTTTTGTTGCCCAAATTATAGTAAACAAAATATAAACTGTGGAGAAGTGTCAGATGATGAATGCTGTACACTCTGTACACTTCTGAAATCTGAGAGATGAAGCTCATGGAAGTGCATCCTAGTTTCTGTTCTCCTGAGAAGTCCCTACTGGCAACTGTTAGAGGCAAAATAAGAGGGTACTATATCTGAAGTAAAGCAGTCATAGGAGGGTATTATGTCTGAAGTAAAGCAGTCATTGTAAATGTTCCTAATAGACTTGTGAAACTGTAAAGACATGATGTGTCCAAAGAAACTGGTATAAAAGACCTGTGGGGTATAATTGTTTTCTGTGAAAGAGACGATGGTGGACAGTGTCAATGTAAGAAGTACAGTTTTAATTTTTTCAGTCTAAATAGTCTCTTTGATCCTCTTTAGTGTGTGAAATGGGTTTAGCCAGTCACCAAAATAAAGAAACATAAGTAATTATAACAATTCTGAGGAAAACTTCTCCTATATCTTACCTTCTGCCTAGACAGTGGATACATTTGAGGCTGTTGTTTTCCTGGGACTTTTCAAAGTGATTGTAGAACTCATGCTGTATGAGTTTCATTTCAGAAAAAGCTTGAGGATATAAAATATAATCTTCAATACAATTCTGTATACAGGCACATGCTAAACATCAATGACAGGAGCTGTCTGAATTGTATGTCTTGTGTTTCACCAAGTTAAAAGCTTATTCTATTCATTTCAGTGTAAGTCCATTGCCAGTGATTTCTGAGGAAGTGATATAAAAACACATTACATGGAACAGGAGGGATGGAATATTTTGAAGAAATTTATTAAAAATTGTTTCAAAACTGACTGAAAAGCTTTGGAAAGATGTCGGATTATTGTTACACAGAGATTTTCCTGTTTTATGGGAAGTAATATTGGATGGCTTCTTTAATGTTGTATGACAGATATCTAGTCACACAGTAATGGTTTACACCAAGTCCATAAACTGCATGTTGCAAACCTAAAAGTAATGTGCTTGAAGATGAAGAGTGAACTCAAG
The DNA here is from genome assembly GCA_013396735.1 of Grallaria varia. NCBI lineage: Eukaryota > Metazoa > Chordata > Aves > Passeriformes > Formicariidae > Grallaria > Grallaria varia. The sequence goes on from VWZG01009100.1 coordinate 308,038, forward strand.
ACCTGCATGGTATTTCTGTGAAGCCTTTCTCTCACAGTGCAGAGACCTTTATCAATATGGCCACCAAGTTGATTAGAGGGCTGGAGCAAACTGGGCTTGTTCATTCTGGAAAAGGGAAGGCTTATGGGGCACCTAGGTGCTGCCTTTCAGTACCTGAAGGGAGCCTAAAAGAAAGACAGAGAAGGAGTTTTTTACAAGAGCATGCAGTGACAGGATAAGGGGGAAGGATTTCAAACTGAAAGAGAGTACATTTAGATCAGATATTAGGGAGAACTTTTCTTTGAGGGTGGTGAGGCACTGGAATGGGCTGCCCAGAGAAGTCTCCTCCCTGGAGGTGTTTAAAGGCAGTTTGGAGGGGGGTCTGAGCAACCTGGTCTAGTGAAAGGTGTCCTTTCCTGTGGTGGTAGGGTTGGAACTGGATGATCTTTAAGGCCCCTTCCAACCCAGGCCACTGTACGATTCTACGGTTCTATGAATAGTCGTGCTCTGCAAGCGCCTCACTATCCTGCTTCTAGGAAGGAGGTTGTGAGCTTTACAGAGCTTCTATTTTCATAAGAAGACCAATATATTACAAAAAGCTGGTGCTATTAGAGTAAATCGTATTGAAGATGTTTTCATCCATGCTCTGGGGCAATTAAAGGCTAATAATATTATTTTATCAGGTGATATAGTGCTGGTGCCTACAAAAAATTTAAGAAGGCAATTTGTTAATTAACATGAGCATTACTATCTTCAGAAAATATTTTGGCAATATTTTGTTATTATTTACTATTTAGCAGATCAGGAAAGTCCCATTTAGCAATATGTAATTGCTAAAAAGTTGCCGGCCAACACAGTATTTGTGGAAAAAAAGAACTAAACTGAATAAATATAAATGATAATCTGTCTTTAACAGACAATGCAAGCAGTTCTGAGTGATGGAAACCTCCTTCCCTCAACAGTTACACAAATGTATTAGTAAAATGTCTAAAGCAGATGAGAAGTAAAATCAACCTTGGAAGGGAACCAAAGGACTACATCATCAGTTCAGTGATTCCAATTTACAGTCTAATTTGGAAATGGTAAAAAAAACAAGCACAAAAGCAGAAGTAGTTGCAATAAAGATTTGAAATGATTTAACTTAATATGCTTTTAGTTTTGACTATGACTTTTTTCTGAAATCAGAGAAAATGAAGGCATGTGGCTGTGACTTATTCTTCTCCATTCCAACATCCTTATCCATCTGTATATCAAAATTCACCATTGCTAGATTCCACAGCTCCTTTTAAAAAGTTGAGCTAGGCAATGTATCTGCTAATTCAAAACTCATCAGTTTCCTAAAATAATTAGTTTTAAATGAACATTATGCATATGCGGCTTTTCATGGCATCCTTCAAAGCTGCGTGTAAAAGTTTGTATTATGAACTAACTACTCTCTGTCCTGTGGTTAATGGGCACATGATGACCTCATGAACCACCCTTTAGACTTCCAGTGCTTCTGGCTTTAATATTCTGTGCTAGATTCACAGACCTCTTCTACAGATGCTAAGCGTTCAATCCTGAAGGCTCCACTTCATCATCAGGTAATTAGTATTTTCATTAACTTGCTTATTGTCAAGGAAAATGAGCCTTGATCATCTAATTTTTCCTCAATGAGTTGAATATTGTAATATATCTATAATTAATGTGTTTTATGCCACAAACGTGTAATGGAGTGGAAATCTGAGCCTGCTCCCAGCAGTCACTGTCAGTAAATGTTTGATGAATAAACAGAGACTTTCTAATGGGAAATGGTGGCGACTTTTATAAGCAGACACAATAAAGACTTTATTAACATACTTAAGAAGCATTCTGGGAAATAGAATTGAATGCATTATTACTGTAGGCTCCTTTTGTGAAAAGTAAATTTTACTGTCCCCATAACAAATGCTTGCTTGTTTGATGTAACTTGTAGTGTCATTCTTTTATGGAGCATCTTTCAGTTTAAATCTGTAATACATTTTAAAGCTATTTATTCCATATGAGTCTATGATCTTAAAAACAAAAAAAAATTCCTGTGAAATTTGTTTAATCATTAATACATCTGGCTGTGATGGAAAAAGAAACAGAAAAAAACCCACAAACCAACCAACCAAATCCAAAGAAACAAACAAAAAACAAACCCCAAAAACCCAACACTGAGCAGATATTTGAAAACTCAAATTAAAGTGAAAATCTTGTTAAAATGAAATTATAATGTAGGTGTTCAGAGAGTGAAGGGAAGCTGGGGTAGAATGGCAGGCCCTTTGCAATGCCACATCTGCTATAACTAAGATTAAATATGTCTTTAAAATGGACCAACTAACAACTCCAGATGTAATATCAAATGCTATAATAAAGAGCCAGGAGTGCCTCTGAGCTAGTCAGGAATACATTTAGCTTCTTGACTAGCTCCAGAACGGAAACTAAAACTGCACTGGCTCAGTTTTCAGAGGTGTCGCGTACACAGCCCCTGACACAGTCAGTGATGACTACAGAGTGTAAAAACATGGTCTTTAGGAAAAAGGAAGCCCTTCTAATTTTCCCTTTTAATTTCTTTTTTTTTTTTTTTTTTTTTTTTTTTTTTTTTTTTTACAAGCTGGCATGATGTTTGCTTTCCCAGAACACACTGTATCTGAGGATCAACAACTTACCTAAGCAAGAAAGACACTTGAATCACATCTACTGCTTTTACTCAGCTAAGTGCAAATTCTGTGTCCTAATTTGCATGCAATTCAGAAGCTTTCTGTGGCATTGATGTAACACGATGGAGAGGGCAGGAATAAAAAGAGTGTCGGAAAAGGGGGAAAAATAGAGAGTAGGAAGCAAAAAAAACTTCTCCCAGAAGAAAATTAGAGATGACAATTTTGGGAGAAAGGAGGACAGCCTGGCGTTATTGCCTCTCTCCACATCCCTGTCCTGGGAGCTTCAAATACTCCCCCCTCTGAGCCACCAGCATTAACCACCAATGCTTTCAGTGAGCAGCTTTGATATTTGAGGCTCCTGCTTGTATGACTGGTGAGGAGCAAGGACAGGTTGGAAGAGGTCCCCATGCTGCCTGCCCTGCCATGAGTGGTCCACAGACAGCTGTCAAGGTCAGACCCCAGAGCACGCTCTGGCATAGGAGCTGTAGATATAATTGTGGGGAGCTGGCTCTGTTCCACACATCTAAATGGGAACTTGTCACCTATACCTCATGAAGAAGACTCAGCACCCCTAGGGTGTGATGGATGTGTCCTACTTTGTATGTATATTGTAAGATTTCTGAATCAAGCTGTGATAAATAATTTCAATTTCCTTGTTTGATTTTGAAGGCAAAAGTTTTAATTTTATGTTCTATTAGGATATTTTAAATATTATGTTAAAACTCTATGTTGTTTAGAGAAAAAATGTGATGGGCCACATATCATTATTAAAGAACCTTATTTCCATAAGGAAAGTCAGTGCTTTCACTTTTCATTCCAGTTTGGTGGAATGAAAGTCAAAATTGCCTTTGGAGCATTTTTTTCATTTCCCGTTTGCTCTAGTAGGTATAAAACCAGGAAAATCAAGTTTTGATACCAGTAAATCACAAGGTGGGGTTATATTGTAGATGCACCCATAATTCAGAAAAGAAGTGCCTAGTCTTGTGTGTTTTAACTGACCAAATGTAGATGACTATTACATTTACATTTAAAGTAGCTGTTAAACTCCCAGAGGGATCAACAAAGAGACACTGTCACTTACAGCTTATGATTTATCTCATCCTAATGTAGATCTCTGGAATAAGCCAGATGAATCTCAATCTAAAAGCATGTATTTCTCATCACCTCTTCAGTAAGAAATGTGACTCACTCAGATGTTGACATTTACTTAATAGATGTTTAGACTTAAATAAATCTCCCTTTGAAAACAAACTGGTGAAAACATTAGGAATCTGACCACAGAGAATAATTTAGGATGTCAGCGGATGAAGACGTGAGATTGAAGTTGATTGTTTTTTTTAATTGACAGTGTAGGTCAGACATGCTTCTGACGTCATCACAAGAAATTTTTTTGAAGGTGTTTTGTAGGGTCAAGACCGAGAAGAACTTTTGAGGGGAATTTTAACTCTGATCTATAATTTTTTCCAGTGGGCAGGTTCTTCATCTCTTGCAAAAGGGATTTACTCAAATCAACTTGTGGAAAACAATATTAAGAAAATTAAGTAATATGGCTGAATGTTTCTTTATTCCACCCGATTTTAGGCACCTAGATAGGTGTCCAAAATGAGGTGTATATTAACAGTAGCTTCACCTGGGGAAGACCAGCATTTTCATATCCAGTCCTTTTATGTGGTGTATTTACCTCAGCTCTTGCAAGCTACACTGGAAATTAAAATATCTTGAGCTCTGAAGTTTGATAACCATGACATCTGACAAGTGTAATTTGATATAAAGGTAAAAAAAAAAAAAAAATCTCACATTGTCTGAAACTTCCAAGTTTAAATTTAATTTTTTGGGGGAACTGTATGATTAAGTCACTATCAACATAGCAATTTTTATTATATATTTTCATATTCACTGATTGTTGCGATTATTCAGATGAATGAGGTGTTTTACAACAGATGAGAAAAAACCCAATATTAAAATCATAAAATCAACCCCATAATAAATCAATATATAAAATGCATTTTAATGCTGTCTGGTATCATAAACTAAATAATTTGATTTAAATGGTGGTCCAGTTTTCACAATGTTGGAGAAAAGAAAGATATGTTCTCTTCTTATGCATAAAAAACAGCTAAGTAAGATTTTGTGACTTTTCTGTCTTCTCTTTAGTGTCTTGGGTGGAATATGGATTGTTTTTGAAAATATAGGGAGTTCTGCCAGGTTTTTTTTCCACTGTAGTCAGTATTATTTTTGTTTTCTTCAGTTCTGGAATGTGATGGCATACTGAAAAGTATAGAAAATTTTTTAGAATTCTCCCTATGCCTCTCTTAATTAAAACTTTCTTATTTGATATCTGAAATGCAAGAAGGTAAGAAAGTATTTTGCAGGACAAAGTTTACTGTTATAACAACAGATGAAGTTCAGGTACATTTTTTTTTTTTTCCCACAAGAACTACCCAAATCAAAGACAACGCACCACTGAACATCAGCAGCACAAAGAGGGAGCACAGTGCTTTTCTCCATTATGCTGCTATTGATCTCAATATCTACACCTTTTTTTTTCTCATTTACACTGTCATTACAAAATTAATATTTGACCCAGTCTTCTAATAAGAGATACACATATTTCTACAGACTACATTGATCTGACATATGTTTCTGGAACTACCTGATATTTGGTAAGATTTATCTTTGGGTAAGATATTTGAATCCTAAAAAAAATTATTGAAAGTGCAAGTTAATTAATTTTATGAAAATACTAATTAGAAATAGATGGAACAAATGTGGCAATGAAAAACCAAAGTAATATGTTGTTTTCTATTTCACTACAAAAGGACAGAGAAGAAAAAGAGTTTGGCAAAATAGTGCATATAAAGGCCAGATATCTGTGTCCTGAGGCGATCAGAGACTTCCCTAATGGACTACAGAATGTGTAAAATAATTAATCATGTGGAGAAGGTATTGCCAGGGTTAGAGATGGGGTCTTGAGCTTTTAATGGAAATGCTCTGTGATTGAGCTGGGAAAAAACTTCTGTAGTTAGATGAGGAGGGCATCTGTCATACTTAATTCATAATGGTTTAGGAGCACAATAAAATACAAGACATGGTTCAGCACTTCTATTTTGTGGGGTATTAAAACTATATATAATAGAGGAATAGTACAAATACACAGTGAACCACTCTCTATGGTAGTGTTCACAAATATCAGTAGAAGGAATGTTTCAAAGGTTAAACTCAGACTCTCTGGGGTCAGATTTGTTCCCTCACGAACAATACATCTATCACCCTGACTTATCTTTCTGTGTATACTTTAAAAAAAGACAGACAAACAAACAAAAAACCCCCTGTTATCTTTTCTACCTGCCTGTTTCATCAGTTGCTGAGATAGAATGAAATTCCATCATTTTATTTATGTCTTTTTTGGAGGTCTGAACACAATGATCTACCTTCAAATAAATAAATAAACAAATAAATAAAAGATAGTTCTAGTATTAACATGCAAGTTTTACAGACAAAGAATTTTATTGACTGAATAACCTAAAAGGGAAACACAGTTAAGGTTACTTATACACATGAAGTCTCAATCTGTCCCTCTGGTGGAGACAATTTATGGTACAGTCTTTAGTAATATGATCTGGAAAGCATCTTTTTCCATAGGATGCCTTCCGTATTCATTGTATGGGATAAACAGTGTTAATAAGCTGAGTATTTCCTTTAATTTTTTTGCATCCCCATAGGTCAAGAAGTGAATATTTTCTTCTTTTGTGCTGCTTTAATCCCTCATCCAACAGTTTTGGTGTCCAAATGGAGGTGGCTAGCATCTGCATTTTATTCAGAGCTTGATCATTATGCAGTATGCAGGGATGCTACTCTGTACTCACAAAAAATGAACAAAACTGCTCAGAAAATAAGAGTACGATCCACTGAAAATCATACCATTTGAGATTCTTGGTCAACAAAAGGATGATTATTAGACAACAGGCTTGAAAAAAACAAGATATATTTAACTGTGCAGGAGATTTATTAAAGGCACCATAGGAAAATTCTAAAGGTTCTCATCTGAATTACTTGGTGCAGGTCAAATTATACACAGTAAAGAAAATTCATAATTCAAACTGAAATAGTGGCACAGAGAGACTGAGTTAGGTACACGTTTTCAACTGTGTTTGCAGTTTCTGAGTATGTTTCGTATCGTATACAAGGGTTGAAACCTGTCCCAAAAGTAATTTCTTGGGTTGACCAATAATCAAATAAATGTTGCAAGAGAATACAAAACTTTGATTTTCCCAGGACCATTAATCCAATCTATAATTATACTATAAAGATTCTAAATTATGTCAGTATTCATAATTTTTGAGGGTTTTATTGAAGTTTGATCCCACTCATAAAAAGTAAATTTTACTTTAGGCAGTCAAAGAGAAAAAGAGTTAACCAGGAAAACATATCAACATACCACTATAGCGATATGTGTATTAATCATAGAAACATGGAAAGCTTTGGGTTGGAAGGAACCTTAAAGATGATCTAGTTCCATCGTACCCTGCCAGGGGCAAGAATACTACCCAGCAGACCAGGTGGCTCAGGAACACATCCAACCCGGCCTTGAACATTTCCAGGGATGAGACATCCACAACTTCTCTGGAAAAAAATGTTCCCATGTAGCCAAATCTGAGATGACATAGAATGTCAATTGCAGTAATTAGACCAAAAGGACATATGAGAGGAGTTGAAAACAGGACACAAAAGGATTATTAAAATTGCTTTCCATCTTGGTCAAGAAGTTCAGCCTGTTCAGCACTACCAACTGAGTAGGACTACCAAGTCCTAATCCTTAGCAGCAACTCACATCAATCTATGAACAAGACCCTTGTAGACATAGACAAACAGCCTCAGAGGCTGTACATTTCTCAGTCCTGCTGCCTTTGGATGATGTCTGTATGGAAGAAGGAACTGACTGGCTGCCACGAGGAGACATCTGGAAGATACTATGAAGATTGCACTGGGAGTAAAGAGGTGAAAAATATAAAGAATCTGTATCTGATGGGATAGAAAGTAAAAAGGGCTGAACTTCTGCCCATTCCAGTTAATGGGATATTTAACATTCGTTCCAGGAGCTGTAGTGTCAGGCCCCTGTGAATTAATACGGGCTGGACCATGGGAAGGAAGAAGTAAATAGGCTGCCCACAGCAGTAAAACTGTTTGTGGCTAAGGGTATGACTACATTGTGATTTGGTGTGTGTTTACATAGTCACACTACCTTTAATCTTGACTGAATGGACGCTACCTAGGGTAACTAAGGCTGTGACAACATATACTCCAGCATGGGCAGCACAAGCCAGCAGAAGACCCAGGCACTGTCTCAAGCAGAGCCATCCCCTGAACTTTGTGTTGCTGCAGCTTTACTCACATATAGCTGTGTCTTCTCCAACCATCATTCTCTAAACCACCGCTGGCATGATGTATTTGAAGGGGGTTGTAAATGAGGGGTGTTTCAACATCTCTGCCATATGGCTGCAGAGAAGGTAGCTGATGTTCAGATTTTAGAGCATGAAGCCTGTGCCATGATGCTCACCTTCCAATACACTGATGATGCTACTAAACTGTGTTGTAACAAAACACCTATGTGTGAGTGCATGTATAACTGTGTTTGCTTGAATTCTTAACAAAATAAATAAATAAATGAGAAGTTAAAGGTACCTGAAAGCACTGAGGGACCCTTAAGTGAAATGGGTTAAGCTGGTGTGAGGGGGAAGGAGGATGGGTATCTGAACGTCACAGCTGTGGCCCAGTGATAGACAGGCTGAGTCAGTGGGGGTGAGAAGAGTGGGCATATGATGGTAGTTGAAGCGTCAAGGGGGTACGATATATTGAAAAGCAGATCACAAAGAGAAAATCCTTCTTGCATATTATTAGGGCTATTGATTGATTTATATAGTGCATTTCTTAAGCAAAGCTCTTTATAGAATTACAAACTATTAAAGCTCAGTGAATAACTCACAATGAATAATTTATTCCATGAATTTAACCTTTCTTTCTGCTCATGAAATAGCCACAAAGAGATCACTATTTCCTTAATTATTCAGTGAAATTTTTAATGAACTTTTAAAACACTATGAACTCATCACCATGAATGTTCTCATAATACAAGATAACCAAGGATTCTTCAGGTGCCGATTGTTTAGAGACAACCAGACATGGTTAGCTAAAGCATGTGCACTATCCTGTGCAAATCTGATGCCTTGCAGTACATGCCTACTACACAGAGCAGTGCTTTGCAGTGATAGCTGAGCACTTTCTGAATAGGCAGAGTTTTAGGACAGGAAGCAGGAGATCCGCGGCAATGTGGACCTCAAACCCTGCTATCCACCCCTGAGTAGAAAGGGGTTTAACATGGCTCAAGGCTTGCTGCTGCTAGCTGGGGATGCTGACAAGTGTGGGTGTACAGAGCTGCATGGTCTTGTGGAGATGCAGGAACCACTCTGGAGTGCCTCCACAGTGCTGTGCAGCTCAGGGATGCTCCCTGTACACATCAAGCCAGCTGGTTATGCACCTGAGTACTGATTTTTTTTTTTTTTAAATCAATGCCTGAATTCATTGTGATTCAATATAACATTTTCCCCTGACAGACTGCGTATGTAAAGCTCTGAATTTAAACGCTGTGCTACTCTAAAATTCCTCTTCCATGAATAATCAGGTAAGTACCATGCAAGTCTATTCTTTGATATATTTTTGCCAGGATACATTAAATCCATAAATATTGGCAGAAAGTGAGCACGGAAGAGAGGAATGCAAACTGTGACAAAATAGGTGTAGTAGTTGTGCATTAAGTACTTGACCCCCCAAACAAATCCCTTGGAATCGTTCTGCTTCATTGTATTAAACATCAGTCATCCCTGAGTAAACAGGGAACTAAGCAGAAATAGGAATAGCAGAAGCACTATTTAATAGTTTGGAAAGAAGATTATGACTTCTGAAAAGGAGGGAAATATAAGGAGGACCTGGTAGCAGTTCATTTTAACCTATCTTCTCTAATGCAGCCATCGTTCTTAGAGGCTCGAGGCAGATTCTAAAGCCCTCTATCCTATGCTTTAGCTCATTTCCTTTCAGGCTATGCCACAGGACTTTTTAAAACTGTTTCACAATTAAAGTTTCATGCTGCACAGATGGAGAAAAATGAACTTGCAGCATAGCTCTGTGTTGTGGCAATGGGCAATGCTTTTTTAATTACAGAACAAACTTTGAGGTATTTTCTCTACTGCTGTATTCTATGGCAGTAACAAACAAGACTGAGGAGTAATGCATTTTGCAGCTGACAGTGAGTGTCTTAGTGCTCCACAGTGCTAATACCCTGAATGGGGCACCAGATTAATAATTCACCTGTGGCAACACAGTGCGGCCTTTAAATGGAATAATTGAAAACAAGATATTAACAGATATCTATAGTGTTTTTTTTAAGGAAATCTTGATTTGATGTAATGAAATACCAAATGCTGTTTTCAGATCTCTCATGAGCTTCCAGATGGAGAGCAGATTGTCTGAGTCTTTGTCTTTATTGACTCTACTTTTTGGGTTTGGGAGTATAATTTTACTGAAAGACGGCATTAATTGTTCTGAGTCCTGGTTTCTGTCAGCCCTTTGGTCATGCTCAGGGGAGCTCTTTAGGGGTGATCGCCCAGTGGTTAGGTCCATGTTTCATAGCAGTCATGAGGCACGCACATGAGATTCTTCCAGCAGGAAGGAAACCAGAGGAGCTCTTGTATTGCTCCTGGGTTTCCACATCCCAGGATTAAACTGGAACAGGTCCAATGCAACCCCCTTCCCCCGAGTGAATACAAAGTGAATTTCAGGTTCTCAGCAAGAACTTTTTTGATCAACAAATCTATTCATATTTGTCCGCACTAAGCAATAAGGTAGATATAGGTGCAGATAAGGAAAAGGCCAATTATCGACTTTAATATCAGGTTGAGGCAGTCTGGATGTCCAAACTGAAAATACACAGAGACAAAATGCTGTTCTGACTTTCTGATGAAGTTTAAACCTCTTGTATGAGAATGTTATTACCTTTTAAGAAAGTAACTACGTTACACAATTTTCCTAAAACACCAAATGCTAATTATGATAATGTGTCATCCTCATCTTAGCAAGCTAAACAATTTCTCTACCTTCATAATTTTTAAATAGAGTTAGATCATTCTGGATAGCTGATCACTGTGCACTTCAGATGTTTAACAAATGTTATGAGCATAAGTGTGCATCTCAAATGTATATTTATATTGTTGTGCATAGAGTAATGTGTCTTCTGGGTCCTATTGTAAACAAGCTGTCAAGCTTAACTGGGTTAGCCTGTAAAAATATCTTTCCATAAATAAATTGGAAAAAACCCCAGCCCAACAGTCAAGCAGTGTCTTCTAATTGGCTTGATCTGAAAATAAGGAGAAAAAAAATATAATACACTAACAGTTCTGTGCAGATCACTTCTCAAAATGTCAGTATTTGTAACTTTGAGACGTAGTCACCTTTAGGCTACGTTTTTTTGTTCTCTGCTTGGTGATGTGGAACATTCCATATTCAATTGTGTCCGGTCACACCCAGTTTGTTATTCATCTGTTCTAGCCACTCACGACCTTAGATAAGACTAAAATTATCCACAGAGAGATCAAGAATGCATTTGCCTGCAACATGTTCAGTGCTGCAGCAGCTGAACAGAATGATGACAGCATCAAACAGAAGTGGCTTTTACAGACAGCCCAGTACCTAAAGAGGATTAGAAGTAATACACAAGAGCCAAAGATTATTTGTGGTGAAATTATAACAGTGTTAACAGAGATCAAATATAATTTATTTTGCCTCCTTTACTGAGCTTGAAACCTCTGTTGCTGTGACTGTTTGTCTCTTCTCTGTCACCCTCTTTGATCTACTTTGTTTTCCCATACAAATACTGTATGTAATTATGACATTTATGCCAACCTTTAAAATAAAATCACTCCTGTTTTGAGGAGGGTTACATAGTACTACTACCAGACTCCTCATAAATGCAGAGTAAAATGCTCTGACATTCTAAGAGATGAAAAAATAATTGATTATATAGAACTTATTCCCGAACTTGCTAATTTACATTATGAACTGCTTTCATTAAGAACCCTAGTTTAGCTATTCATTCTTTTAAGGAATGAAATTACCTGTTTTTTAATCATTGGGATGAAAATTCTTTCTTTTTTAATTCACAAAATATTTTGTTTTCTGGAAGTTGCTGATGAGGAAGTCAGTGTAAAAGAGACAGTTATCTTTTCTGCTTTTTCAAAAGGGATTTAAAATTGAGTAAATAATGATAAAAAGCAAAAAAGGGTCTCCAATGGAGGCAGTCTTCAAGGAGGACTAGGTGATGAGCATTTGAAAACATGATTTTTTTGTAAGATTTCTCAGGTTGCTTTTAGTATATATTAGATCATTTAGAAATTGAAAAGTTTCTGTCCCTATATCCCTCTTTAGCATGAACTCATACTGAGATTTACTTTTGTGCCCTCCATTGCAAATAGTGTTGGCTACTTCATGGCTGTCATTTTGGATAGCCACCAGTGTTAACATTTAACTCTAAAGGAATCAGCATGCCACCATTCTGACCTAATAGATCCTTCTGAAGGAAATACATATAAATTTGGATCATTGCAGAAAAGAGAACAACAGGGACTCAGCTATTTTGGTAACAAACAATGAACTACAACAAAAAATACATGAGAGAACAAGACTGAGGTTTTCACACTTATCAGTGTATTTTTTACAAACTTGGATACTAAAAACTGCTGTTTATAAGAATGAAGTTACTTAATGAAGTAAAAATCATGCTTCTTCCAAGTTCATAGTATTATGGCTTAAAACTTCTGTACAGAATAAGAGGCTTCAAGAAAAACATTCTATTTCTCCTGGCACTGGTTGGGACTCAACCCCAAACTTCACAAGTTATACTGAAAAAAACTATAATTTTTCCTGATGCTATTGACATCTTCTTAAAAATTCCTCCAGGTGCCATCAGCATCATTTTGGCCAAAGTAGTGTTGCTATGTATTGCTGTATGGTAATACACTTTAGAATTAATTCTAAATAATTTTATGTCACTTTTGTTGTCCAGTCTTATCCCTGGCACCCCAAAAATTTGTCAACAATTGAGAAATTCTTTCCCATTGTTCTCTACCTATGAATGAATAGGTGTTTGGAAAAAGAAATCATGAATACCATGGCTGTGCTAAATGCAAATATCAAGCTCCCATCCCCTTGATTTAATGGATGCAATTTTTTCTGCCAGGTCAACATATCAGTATTGCTCTGATGTACTCACGTCATTTGACCTCCTTTACTTGCTAATTGGAAGGGGACTGATCTGCAGTGCCAAGACTCATGAAACACTGGGGCAATGTCTCCACTGTGGTGGCTGGTCTCTGGATGTTTCCACAATACAAATGGGAGGTGATGCTTTCTGCAGACTACTCACACTGTGTCCCTGATTTGCCCTGACCCTTCCTGTCTAAACAAGCAGTTCTTTCCCCCTCTTTTATTAATAACTGCAACCATCCCATCTCGGCCCTCATGTAGTTCTGGTCTTGCTCTGTGTCCATTTCAAAACCCTGTAGACCTGCTGTTTTTTAAATACTAGCTGACACCTTCACTCACTGCGAGTTTTACAGTAGATGTGTCTCTATCTGGATGACCTAATAGAGGCAGGCTGGGAAACTCTGCTGTCTTCCTTCTTTCTAATTTCTGAGTGCTTTTTTGGTGCACATTTTGAAGGGTACAACTGCAAACATATTTTTTCCTGTTGTCCCCTCTCATCAGTTTTGACACAAGCACTTGTGTATTTCTCCATCTCACCTACATCTCCCTGCCAACAATACGTTGGTGATGCATGTCTGTGCAAAAAGGGATTGTTACTAGGATAAAAACCTTTTCTGATTGTTTCTTTTTACTTTGTTGAAATTTACAGTCTTTAACTGACATTTTCATAATATATTTTAGCAGCATTGATACCACTATTTTCTTTTGCTGTCTCTGCATCTTTTCTTCTTTCCTTGTCCAGTGCTTACATCTGATAAAGTGCATACTGCTCTACATGGGATCTGCTGCTTTTGTTCCAGAACACTCAGGATGTGACCTTAAAATTAAGCCTAGAAACAGTGGAACAAGCTAAAACTCATTAGAGAAGGAGGGTTCCAGACTATTACAGAGCAATTCATATTGAATAGCACTGGACCCATGCTGACATATTAACAATAAAAAGGAATCATCTGTGGAAGCAAAGATGGTAAGTCACAGAGGGCATATATAAGTGCAGCCTCAGAGCTATAAAAGCCAGACTGACATTTATCACTCTGTGCATATTGGAGCTGTCATGTTGGTCCTCAGATGATAGTGTTACTACCTTCATGACATTTTTTTAGAAGCAAAGATTAGAGAGGGAATGAGAGAGAGAGAGGCTTGCTAATAAGTATTGGGTGAAAGCCACATAAAGGAATTAGCATTTATATTATTTACTGTCCCTTTTTCATCAGCCATACCCCTCTTCTTACTAATTTTTTCCCTCCCCTTGGATTTTTCTAACCTTGTGCTAAGAAGATCCTTCTACATTAAACCTAGTTCAGATTCAGAATGGATTAAAATCAGTTTTACTAAATACTGTGTTCAGTGAACAACAAATTGTACAGCTTCACACATTATTATTTGTGCTAAAAGCTATTATGTAAATATATCGGCTTATATAAACTTAAGTAGGATGACACAGGAATGCAAAGATAGGGCATACATACAGATCTATTGAAATGATACTCTGTGAGCATCTTGTCTAATAGAAAATTGTGTATTCTCACTAAGAGGGCAGAAAAGAACCATATGTCTATTTTAGTGGTTATGTCCTGAAATGATGCACTTATTCCTTTTATAATATTTTGAAATAAATACATATGGGACCGGTCAGATGTCAACAGTAGCACTGAAAGGAGTATGAATTAGTCACACTGGCACACAGGGCCCTGGAACAATGAGCACTGCTCTGGAAGACCCTTGAATGCAAGCCTATTTGCCTCTTAATCCAAATGAATAATTAATGATAATTATCATGCTGCAGTTATTATCTGTGATAATAATATATCCGTAAGGTGAATAAATTCAATCTGCTACTATGCAGAAATGGCAACTCATAATATTCTTAAGAAATACAGAGATAATTATCAGTATCAATGGTCAGAAAAAAAGAAAAAAAAAAAAGAGAGTTTTCTATAAAGAATTACAGCCAAAGGTGCAAAGTTTAATGTGAATGGATTAGATGGCATTATGTTTATACTTTAGCTGTCATTTCTGTTGTACCAGTTTGCAATCTTTTCGCAATTTATTTTCCTAAAATCCCATTTAGTAACAACTGATATGTGCATTTGTTCATTACAATGTATCAATAACTTTTCCATCAGTCTACTGGTAGAGAAGATCAGGCTCAGAATTTCACAAGCATCCATATGCAAATTGGTCCATTTGTGTAGTTCACTATGCTGGCAATTTTCCTCAACTAAAAAAACTTAAAAGTATTTAAGCAAAAACAACAAAACCAAATAAAACATTAAAAGGTCAAATACACATTTGAAGCTTGTACAAACTCATCTATAACATTTTTGGAAAGCACTGTAGGTGACCTGTCAACTAGGCAGAATAGTACACGATCACATTTAATCTGATCTTGTGACAAAGGAAAACAAAAGGGGGATGGGTGAATGGGAGCAAGAGGAAGCAACGACCCTCCCATGGTTTTTGAAATTGTTTTTACATCTCTTTATTTTGGCTATTGAGATTTTCATTCATGTAGTTTAAAGACTTCAAAGTCTAAACTTAAGTAGACTTAAATTAATGATGGAGAAAAACCTTTGAAATTCAAAGTTCATGCAGACCTTTAACTCACACCAGGAAGTCTTGGTTTTTCTTTCCTTTACATCCTATGATTCAAGAACTGGTTTACTCAGAGGAATGATAATCAGATGTAGAATTTGTCACCTCTAGGTCATTGCCTCAAATCTGGCACAGGCTGGTAGGAACCAAAATTCATTATCATCTACTTATGGTTCAGTGGCCTATGTGAAATGGGTTGATGGTCTTTTGGTCTAGTTTTCAGAGGGCAAATGTCCATGCAGTAATAAACACTAATTAGTACTGAAATAAGGCTGAAAGTTGCATTTCTAACATCTGGGGGTTATTGTGACAAGCCCTCAAAACTCAGGCAACTTCTAGGACTGCATTCAAGGAGAGGGGCTTAGTTCTTTCATGACTGTCACTATGATTCATCCATTTAAGTTTATTTTCTGAAGAAATGGGCAAAAGAAATTGCCTCTTTTTCACTCCCTTTTCTATCAGAAAACAACAGATTTCTCTCAAAGCGGATCCTGACAGGTGACAAGAATAATAACGTGTAAGAGTCAGTAAAAGAATGCATTATTAATCACCCTGGGTTTCATTTAGGCCGTCAGCTCAGTGGGTGAATTCTGTAGAAGGAAGAGTGGAGATTTTGTCATTATTATTTACTTGTCCACCTAGGAGTCACGAACCAGGACATCATTGTATTAAGTAATGTGCAAACACAGAAGAGAGAGCTGGTTCCTGCCCTAAAGAGCACACAGTTTTACCATAAAAAAAAAGAAACAGTGTATACTTGCAGGTAGATGGACATAGATGGAGGAATTACTGAGAGATGGTTATTCTATGTCAGCCAGCTTAGTGACTATTTTTGACAACAGCATGATATTTGTAGCAGTGAAATAATAGAATATGTTGTCAATTTTTTCCCCCCCCCGCAATATAGAATCTGGAATGCAGGATTAGTAAAGGTGAAGATGTATTTGCATGTGTTAAGGCAATCATGAAGGGCAGCTTGAGGGGAAGAAAGCTTATTTGAAAATGAAACAAAGGGACACCCAGTTCTGACACTGGCTGTGCAGCCAATAATCAATAGAAAATTGGAAAAAGCAACATACAGAAAGAGTGAAGAGTGTTCACAGGTTGCTATAATGTCTACTGTGTCAAGCAAGGAAAGAGACAAGAGGAGAAGGAAAGCAAGTATTACAAAAGCACTGAGCTGGGAGATGGTTTTTGCAAAACCAATCCAACAGAAACAGGAGTGTCTATTAATAGTGAAGAAATCATCATTACAGTAAGCTAGATAGAAGGTGATGAAGGACTTGATCTGTGTGTTTATTTGTGTGTATGAAGGGAATAACTGAGTGACAGGATGCAGACAAATTCATCTTGAAAATGTTTTCCCAAAAATCTTAGCAAACTTAGGCAAGGTTTGGGTAAGATCTACAGTATAGCTGATACTACTTTTTTTGGGTTTTTTTTAGTGTGCTTCAGCTGAAGGAAATGAAAATATGATACAGTGATCCAGAGAGGTGTTGTTTGGGGAGTATTTGTCAGAAGATAATCAAGGACCTCATTTAACCTTTTTAACTTTCAAAGAAGTTAGGGATCGACAAGCAAGTAGAAGTCAATCAACGGAATCTTGTGAAGTGAAAAAGATGGACTGTTAGAGAAGATACGTCTTTGAAAACCTGTAATTCATTTTTTTATATGAACAAAATAAATTTAAAGGAAGAAGAGAAAAACCATTTTGTAATTCTCTCCTATACAGGGAAGAAATTTGATATGGATTTATAGAGGATGTGAAAAAAACTTAAACAAAAAGGAAGACTAGTAGAAGACAATGTCATGAAAAAGGGGCAGATAATCTTATGTAGAGAAAAAGCCAGGTAACTGTGTAAAAGATGGTAGTCATGACAAAGAGGACAAACACAAATGGCTAGAAAAGAGGGTTTTAGGGAGCCTGGCAAGAACAGTTTCCATAGAGAGCAGTGGGCATAAAGCTATGTTGGAGAGGGTCTGGGTTGAAAAGAGAAGAATATTACTGATTCCTATTGTAAACAAGCCATTTGATGAATTTACAATGAAATAGAGGAAGGAGTTATGGCTGTACTTGAAGAGGAATGAAAGGTCAGAGGTGACATCTTCTAAGACTGAAGCATCTAAAGAATATTGTACCATGAGAGGAAAGTCAAAGTGGAATGTGAAGCTAAGGAGAAGAGTAAAAGAGAGGCTGTGAGTGGGGACAAAGGATCTGAGGAGCTGGAATAGAACAAGGGCATGTGGATGGACTTTCAAGAGGGCAAGGCAGAAATGTCAATATCTGTGACAGAAAACAGTACAACCTCTGTAAAAGGAAGAGGAAAATGGAAATGCACATTGAGGTGAGGAAGGAAGGTCATGACTTGTGTTGCCTATTATTCCTTGGAAGCAGACCAAAATTCTAGCAGAAGGAAAAGTAAAGACAGGAAAAAAGGGGAGATTTGAGAAATAAATTAAAAGTGGTAAGAAGTCATGTGGGACTATGGGCCTGGGATTCAGTTAGGCTAGAGCTCTGTCTCTAGGAAGGCTTCAAAGAGGAAAGGATAAATTTGCAGTGGAGCTTGACAGGAGACATTTAATCTGGTCCATGAAAAAGAATGGATAATGTGTATATTGGAGGTGAGCCAGGAAAAGAAAATGAATTAATGGAACTTGAACTGGAAAAGAAGAGTCAAAAGCACCAAGGTGGAGGAAAGTGACACAAATATTATCCCCTGTTAGTAGTCCA
>VWZG01009102.1:11207-21557 GCA_013396735.1 Grallaria varia
CAGGCCCACGAGGGTTGGGGCAGGCCCACGAGGCCTGGGGCAGGTCCTTCCCAAAGGAAATCCCAGCGGGAAATGGCTTTTTCCTCCCCAAATTATGAAGGAATTCACGATATTTGTCATCCCCAGTTGGACAGGCTGTTTTTGCCGTGTTATTATAGCCGGGGTTTCACGCTCCGGGGGCCGGGTTTGGGTTTGAGTAGGGCCACAAAAATCAGTGGAAAGGCACGTGGGAAAACAG
This sequence comes from Grallaria varia, assembly GCA_013396735.1. Lineage (NCBI taxonomy): Eukaryota > Metazoa > Chordata > Aves > Passeriformes > Formicariidae > Grallaria > Grallaria varia. The sequence goes on from VWZG01009102.1 coordinate 11,446, forward strand.
CACCTCTGCCCCAGGATCTTTTTGGTTCGGTTTTGAAAGCAAAAATTCCCTGAATCAGGAGCAAAATTGTAAAATGAGGCAGGAAAGGCAAACTGGATCAGGGTTGTTTTTTTTCCCAGGGAACAGAGAAAAGGGGAAAAAAGAAAAAATTCTGAAGATTTCACAATTTTTGCCCCCCAAATGTTACTGAAACATCAGATACAATTAAAAAAAAGCAGAACAAAAACTCAGATGATTTGATATGAAACTTCTGTCCAAATATTTCTGCCTGTTCCAGTTCTGTCCCTAAGCCAAATCAGTGAGAACTTGATCCCAAACCAAATCATTGAGGATTTGATCCCAATCCCAATCAGTGAGAGCTCAATCCCAAATCAAACCAGAGAGGATTTGATCCCAACCCAAATCACTGAGGATTTGATCCCAATGCCAATCAACCAGCGAGGATTTGATCCCAACCCAGATCAGTGAGGATTTGATCCCAATCCCAATCAGTGAGTCCTCGATCCCAAAACAAGCTCGTGGCGTGGAGGTGGCTGCACCGCAGACAAACTGGCCTGTTCCCTGCATTCCCCCCAGACCGAATTCCCAGGTTTTGAGGGAAGTGGCTGCTCAGGCTCCGGCCGCCTTTCCAGCTCCATGAAATCCCAGCTCCAACGGGGGCTCATCCCGTTCAACCCAACCCCACCTGGAGATGGACCGGGTCCGACACGGCCGTCACGTGGAGGATTCCCAGGGATGGGCAGTGCTGCTCTAGGATGGGAGAGCAGAAGGAACAGGCTGACTTGGATATTTAACGCTGGGAATGTCAGGCTGTCCCGTACCTTCTGCATGTGGAGAGCAGGGAGCTCAGGGAAGGGACAGGGGGAGCCCAAAGGGGCTCCAGGAGAGCTGGAGAGGGACTGGGGACAAGGCATGGAGGGACAGGACACGGGGAACGGCTTCCCACTGCCAGAGGGCAGGGAGAGGTGGGATATTGGGAAGGAATTCCTGGCTGGGAAGGGGGTGAGGCGCTGGCACAGGGTGCCCAGAGAAGCTGGGGCTGCCCCTGGATCCCTGAAAGTGTCCAAGGCCAGGTTGGATCACCCTGGGACAGTGGGAGGTGTCCCTGCCCAAGGCAGGGCGTGGAATCACATCCCCTCTAAGGTCCCTTCCCACCCAAACCATTCCGGGATCCGACGCTTTAGGAATGACATCCCATGTTCAGTAATTCCCAGCGGAAGGTTTCTCCGTGCCCACATTCCGTACCCGCACAACCCACCACGTTTGTTTGGAAACAAATGGAGGCGACGCAGGAAACTCCAGCCCCTCGGGGTGACCCATCGGCACCCGCCGCTTGGCTCCCGAAATCACTCCGAGCCTTGAATGACTCTGTAACTGTGCCTAAAGCAGCTCCACATCTGACAAACACATGCCTGGCATTTCCCAAGCGCGAGTAAAGAGAATGTTCCAAGGAGCCCTCGGAGCTCTCGCCTCTAAATTGGGAAACCCGAGCTCAGGGGAACATGGGATGGCATCAAAGGGCCACAAAATGCAATCCAGCCCTCACCCAATTGCCCCATTGGAATTCCTCACAGCCCTCCCCGTGTGTGCTCTCACGGAGGGATCTGTGCCCAGGAACACCGGGGTTTGTTTGGAAACGGCTGATCTTTGGGGGGTTTCCCTGCGTCATAGGGGGGTTCATGGCCAGGCAGGGATCCCTCCCAGGGGAATCGCCTCCCGCGTCCTGGGAATTGGCCCAAACGCACCCTTGGAGAGGCTGCTCTGGGCAAAAGTGAGGGAAGGGGTGGGGAATGGATGAAGCTCCGTGGGTGTGCAGGGGGACAGGACAGACACCCCCAGGACGGGCAGGGCTCACAAAGCCCAGGTTTTCCTGAGGAATCCCCAAGGATGCTGCGACCTGCAGGCACCCCAAGGGCCTGCTCCACTCAAAATTATCCGACTTAAAACATTCCCAGAGTTTGGAACCCCCTACTCATCCCGTGGCGGGCAATTAGGCTGCAAAAACGTGGGACAAAACAGCCTCTGTTCAAACAGAGCTTTGGGAGCAACTGCGAAAAGCCAAAACCCAGGGCATGGGATGGTTTGGGATGGAGCTCATCCCATCCCACCCCTGCCACAGGCAGGGACACCTTCCATAGCCCAGGTGGCTCCAAGCCCCGTCCAGCCTGGCCTGGGACACTTCCAGGGATCCAGGGGCAGCCACAGCTTCTCTGGGAATTCCATTCCAGCACCTCCCCACCCTCCCAGCCTGGAATTCCTTCCCAATATCCCACCTATCCCTGCCCTCTGGCCATCGGAAGCCATTCCCCCTTGTCCTGTCCCTCCATCCCTTGTCCCCAGTCCCTCTCCAGCTCTCCTGGAGCCCCTTTGGGCACTGGAAGGGGCTCTCAGGTGTCCCCACCTTTCCCACCGTGGACAGCCCGGCCCTGCCTCAGCAGAGGGGTCGGACAGGGCGATCCCAGGAGATCCCTTCCAACTTCAGTGCTACTGCCAAGAGCCCTGTCAGGGAGTTGGTTCAATTCCAAAATACCTGGAAGTCTTTGGACAACACAAACAGCCCCTGGAACACACACAGGGCTCAGGAGGAAGCCAGGCTGCTCCAAGGAAATATTCCCAACCAATTCCTTTGGGGGAAAGACTTAAAAAGGGGGTTTGTTCTGTTTTTTTTTTTTTCCCTAGGTTGTGAATTTTCTTTACAAACCCATCAGCAGTTACAGGTTGCTGAAAAGGAAAACTCTTCCTGCCTGCTGAGCTCTTCCTCTGGATCCGAGGGCTCCTCTCCGGGGGTGCCCAGGGCAGGATCCGAGAGCAACATCCACTCTGCGAAGGAAATTGCTTTGCTACAGGTGGCTCCAAATTATCTGCTTTCTATTTATGTTCATTAACTCAAATGCCTGGGGAGAGGGATGCTGGTTGGGATTTCAGATCCTTGCCTTTTCCAGCCAGGCTTTCCTGAGCTCACAGCTCCCCCTTCTATGGGGGATCCAAGGTAAAATAAGAATTAAAAATATGAAATAAATCAAAGATAAAGAGGATTTGTTTTCCATCCTGTTTTTTTAGGCATTGTGGAAAATGTTTTTGGAGACAATGACATTCCAAAACCACCTCTCCCCATCTTGCTCCTTGCAGGAACAGCAGCTTTCTGAGCAATATCCATAGAAATCATGGATCACCAAGAAACGGGAACCGGAAATAACAAAGACCATGAGAAAAATGATTTCAGAAGGAACAAAACCATCCAAAAGTTTCCTCCCCACCTGATCTCAAACACTGCCCAGGCCCCCAGCTCCAAGGGCTGCATCCTACCCAGCTCCAAGCTATTCCACAGGCAGGGAATTGGCTTTGGCCCTGTGGGGATATTGGAACCCCTGAAGGGAAATCAGGCAAATAATGCCTTTTATTCAGCAGCCCAAGTGAGTTTTACCATCAGAAGGGAACCACCGAGTTCCAGTCCCACCAGTTCTCCCAGAATCTCCACCCCACTAAACCTGCTGGGGGAGGTGTTGAGTGACACCACCTTTCCCCAATGAAACCTGGGTTCAGGACTGGATCCTCAGCATTCCTTGGCAGGCTGCTCCTGAGGGTGTTCCACAGGGATTTGAGGAGCTGATTAAAGCTTCCTCAGGTATTCCACCTATCCTGGTAACCCCTTTTGGGGACACGAGGCCGCACAACCCAACACTCCACATCAATCCCTCAATCCCTCTGGTCCTGCTCGCTCCTGTTTTAGTGCTCTGGGGTCCTCACTCCTGACATTCCCAAATGGTTTGCCTCTTGTATCTCCCCCCAAAAAGCATCAGGGGAATCGAAAACCTCATAGAAGGCAGTTCTAAATAATATAACTTTGGGATTTTCTAACGACATTAAATAGTGGAACAATACGCCTCCAAAGGAATTGCACAAAGGAATTTCAATCCAAGAACCTTAGGAATAGATTCCTATAAAATCACATTAAGGGCAGCCAGAAACACCTTCCACTTATGCAAATTCCAGAGAGCATAAATCCTTCCTGGTCCAAACTTGTGTACATGAAAACTGTACCTCATTATTTAATTCCACTGCCTAAAATCAAGTTGAACTGAGCTGTGCTCTCTGCACACAAACACAACATCCAGTCTGCTCTGGCATGGAGGTTTGCTAAAAGCAGGGAAGATTCCCAGAGAAATCCAGAATTCCAGAGCCAGGAACACAAGGCAAGACCCTGGAAAGTGCAGTGGATCTGGCCAGAAAAGCGTTCCCACTGTCAAAGGGCCTCTGTGACACATTTTATTGTTGGGCAGCGAGTTCAAAGCGCTTGAACAGAGATGACGGTCCCAGCCAGGGACAGGCAACCACACGGAGGAGCCTGGTCTGTTCTGGGGTTGGGAATGCTTGGATTGGGAGACCAGGCAGTGGTTTGGTCTCAGTGCTGGTCACAAACACTCACCTGGAGCCAGGAACACGCAGGGAGGTTAAAAGTGTTGCAGCACTTCACAGCTGTTGGAAAGAGGGGATGATGTCCAGGGATCAGAGAATCCTGGAGTGGTTGGGCTGGGAAGGGACCTTCAGATTAGGCAGGAAAAAGAAGTCACAGAGAAACTAAAGGATTATTAAACTCTTTGTTAACCTACTTTGGTGACTGCATGAAGGCCTAATTGTTGAGGAAAACCACTCTGGGATGAGCTGAGCTTATTTTAAACCAGCTGAAACTGTGGGTTTTCTTTTGGAACTATTTCTGTTTAAATGACTTAAAAAAATTACTTCAATTGTTTAAAATAATCAATTTTCATGCTGCTTTCCTGTAATAAAGTTAATCCTATAGTAGGGTTGGTATAGGACTCCTTTCTGCCTGAACTGAAGTGTGCAGGAATCCCCTGCAGCCCAGGGGCTGGAACTGGCACTTGGAGTGCTAAAAGCTGAGTTTTGGTGACAGTGGCAGAAAATAATGGTTTGGAGCTGGTCTTTCACAAGCCCCCAGTTCCCAGTAAAAGATTTCAACTAGAAAAGTGCATGAAAAGGAAGCAGAATATTCCTTATCCCTTCTCCCCATAAATTTTTCAAGAGCTCCTCACTCAAATTCCGTTCTTGGATCAAATCCAACACACTCCATTCAACGTAACTGGAAATAAGTATCAACAGATGAAGAGTGTGACCTAAAATTAAGGAATGGCAAACAAAGTATTATCAGTGAGGTTGAAAAGTCCTATTTATTACAGGACTGAAGTAAATGATTATTGAAATAAAACCTTGTGGAATGAGGTGTAAAAATAAAGGGTGCTTATATTGGAGGGTCGGACTTTTCCTTGAATTCATCGGGATTTATCAGAGTAACTCAGTCCTTTTACATCCCTGTCATTCACCATCAGTTACAGAGCACACAAACCCACCTGCAATTCCAGGATTTTCCCAGCCTGAGCACTCGAGGAGATCCCAGGAGACAGAGCTCAGGGCAGGCTGCAGTTGAAGGAGGCAACTCCAGAGTTCCTCCCACCTTTCTCCCCGACACTCCGACCAGGAGAGCTCTGGCCACCAGGGGTTTTTTTAGTGCTGGCAGAGGTTCCCACGGCAGCTGCAGCCATAATTACCCCAGGAACTATCCCATGAATCACATTCCTCTGGAAATCCCTGCCCAAGAACTGTCCTCACTTTCATCTTCTCCACTTGGAGTGTCCCACTTGGAAGCTCCCGCATCCGGCGCCGCACGCGCTGCAGGGAAGCCATTCCCGCTGCCCTGGGGGTCACAGAGCACCGAGTTCCTTCTGCTGCCCCCACACCTGCACAGGGGAAACCCACACGGACATTCCCTCCTGGATTTTCCCTGGAAAAGGGCAGCGCTGGGCAGACAATCACAGAAGCAGAACTCGTGATTGTTCCTTGTCACTTTACGTTACTCGGAGAAACCGCCACAAACCCCAGCAAAACACCTCTGGGTTTATCCCAACATGCCCAGATTTGACAGGAATTCCCAAATTTTCTATTTTAATTACTCTTCCGAGTGTCTCTGGACCTCTTCAGGAAAAGCTCAATCAGCCCTGCAAACCCCCTTCAATAAACTCTGTTTTATACACTTGAATCTTCACATCATTCCCTGTATTTTCCCATTTCCCACCTTGGTTACAAAATACACCAACACACATTTTCAGCTTTAATTTTCCACTTTTTGTCCTAAAACCTGACATGTTTCATTCCTGCCTCTGACTTTGGGGTTTATTTTGCCACACCACAGCTGAGATCTTCTTTTTTTTTTTTTAAGGAATTTTATCAGGAGTTTTACAGGATCTCTGAAGTTCTTTTCCTTGTTCTGTGTTGACACACTCCCAGATTTATGACTGGCTAAAAAAACCCACCAAAAACCTGATTTTCCACCTCTCACAAGTCTAACAAGTTATTTTATTTTGATTCCCTACACACCACCCAGGAAAGCTGCATCAGCTGCTCATTTCACTTCAAAGTTGTGCTATTATTTTTCTCTTTCATGTTTTTTACACACATTTTTCCTCAAAATATCCTGAGGATTTATCCAGAAATTCAGCTAACCCTTAACATTTTTTGGCTTTAATGAGATTTTACAGGAGTTCTTGAATTGATCATGGCCAGGCCAAGCAACAGCAGCAGAAATGGCTGAATATTCAGTTAAAAACAAGTAATACTCAAACTTCATCAACTAGGAGTTTTAGTAGGAAATATGAAATATATTTAGCAAAAGGGGAAAAAAAGGGAAGCAACATCTTATACTCTACTCTTTGGGGAAAAAAAGGCCAGTTTTGGGACATCCCAGAATTATTTCCCTCTTCTTCTCCCAATTCTACCCCTTCAAGCAGCAGCTTCCCCTTCTGCACGTTGCTTGAATCACCTTTCTGCATCTCCTGTCTGAGTTTCCCAGCTGAGCATCCATTTCTCACCTGAAATGCTGCTCCAGAACAGATTTTGAGGGTCTCAAAGCCCAGAGTGGTGGTGTCAGAAAATTTGTATCATTTCCCAATGCTCAATTTTGCCCCTCCAGAATTCCTGGATCCCAGTAATTAATGCTGTTCTAAACTCCTTTCATGGCCCTCTTCCAGTTCTGCTGAGAGTGGGAAGAGGGAGAATTCGAGATGGGAATTTTCCCTCTCTAATTCCCAGATGTGCATACAGAGCAGGGAATGGGGAAGATGCTCCCCCAAACATGAAGGAATGCATTGTGTGGATGCAGCAGGGACAAACAGGACCCCAGAACATCTACAAAGGGGTATTATAAGGCACAACAAAACAACCAGCAGCTCCTCCCAGCAAACGCTCGGCAATCCAGGGATTTTACAGACACAGAATCCAGGAGGATTCCACACATGATGAGTATCTTAATGTATAGAAGCCTTCATATGGAACCAGGTTAATGTGGGGCTACAGGAGTCCTGTGAGAAACAAACAAGGAAAAAACCCCAAAGGATTCCTGTTAATAGCAAACAAGGAAAAAAATCCCAAACAATTCCCTGTAAAAAACAAGAAATAAACCCAACAAGCTTCCTGTTTAAAAACCAAGGAAAAACAACAAACAATTCCCGTTAAAAACAAACAGAAAAAAAACCAAAATCAAGTGAATGATCCATAACAAAAGACAAACTGAGGATGAAATCACTTGATTGCCTCAAATGTTATTTTAAATAGTTTTTAAAGCTGGATCAGAAAAGACCTGACAGATGATAATACAGAGGCACCCAACTCAGGCTCAGCCAGGCCTCAAGAGCTCCTCTAAAGAGTGTTTTAATATTTAATTTAACATTAAGTCCATGTTTAGAATTTCCTTTTCATATAATTAACAACAAATTACTCTCAGCAATGAAGAAATTGAAGAAATACATGAACCGTGTCCAAAAATCCAGCACACACCGATGACTGACAACGTCTGAACTTCAGTGTTAAAAACCAGTGCAGAGACAGAATTGGGGAGTATTTTAACCTTCCTAGGTGCCACGGAGCAATTGCCATCCCACTAAGCAGGGCTGACAGCTCTTCCTGCTCCACTCCTTTAGGGACTCCAAGACAGGATTCCACACCCACTGTGTCAGCACACGGAAAACAAAACCAGGCCCTTAAATGTAACTGACACATCACATCATTTTTAAAGCTGTTTGACTTTCTGGTTTGTGTATCCTGAAAGTATCATCAGCCCAGTGACCAGATTTTTGGTTAAGAAAAGCCATACCCTGCAAAAATGTTCTCCAAAAGTTACTTACAATTTGATAGAATGCTCAGATATTTATCCTGTAGAACATTTCCATTTATTTTTAGTCTCCCAGAATCCCCAAATCCTTGTATTACAGGCACGTGCAAGGGGCAGAGGGACAACCAAGAGGTTTAAACAGTTAATTTTGACTTGAAACTTGGAATAAATTCCCCCCGTATAGGGAGGCATTTTATACAACTTTAGATAACTAGAACTCACATTGTTTTCTTCTGAGAAAACATAGGAAAAGCATCTCTATTCTCAGAAATGTCTTGTTTCAGTAAATATTCATAAACAGTTGGTTTCCAGGATAAAAGCTTTTTTCCAAAGGTCTTTACCCGCTCCATGAAAACAAACTCCGGCCCAAACGTCTCGAAGCCTCAGTCCAGGGGCCACCTTTGGTCACACCTGGAAAGGAGAATTTAAAACAGAGCTAAAATAAAATTCACCCTCATCCTCGAGTCCTAAACGCCCTGTAAAGGTTTAGAATAATAACTATATGCAGTAACTTCCCTCCCATTGGAATCAGTGCCACAGAACAATAAATATCTTGTCTGTGGCTCAGCCAAAACCAAAACTTGACGGTTCCAACAGCTAAATCATAACAAGGCCCCAAACCATGACAAAAATACCACCCTGCTGCAGAACGCCAGTGGCACTGTACTGTGAGCTGTAATTTTTACCTGGAGCTGGATCCAGCTTGACCTTTTCCTTTCACTCTCCGAGCAGAACTGCTTAGTTGTCACCCACACTCATGGTAGTTTATCCACAGACACAGGTGAAATTTCATCTTTGTCCTGTGCTGCAAGATATTTTCGTAAGACACTTCTTTAGCAGTTCTCATCTTTTTGTTGATACTGAGGATCAAATCTTTCCAACAACTTGCAGGGATTTTTACAGCCCTGTCTTTTTGAGCCACGGGAGGTGAAGGTGAACGAGTCCACCCAAATTCCAAGGACTGCAGGAAAGGACAAGAAAGAATCTCAGCAAGGGAATGATGCATGTTTTACCTGCGTTCTGCTTCACCTACTGGAAACGGTGCCCTGTGTTTGATGAAATGAGCCACCAGTCCATCGAGCGGGGCAGATGTGGGGCTTGGTCACTGCATCCAGCACCTGACACAGACAGAGAGCCCTGCCAGGGCACAGCTGGCACCTCATCCCTGCAGCTGACTGGAAAAGGACACAGGATCATGGAATGATTTGGGTTGGAAGGGATCTTAAATCCCACCCAGTGTCACCCGCTATCCCAGGTTGCTCCAAGCTCCGGTCCCACCCGGCCTTGGACACTTCCAGGAATCCAGGGGCAGCCACAGCTTCTCTGGGTACCCTGTGCCAGGGCCTGCCCACCCTCATAGGAAGGATTCCTTTCCAATATCCAATCTAAACCCCTCCCTGTTTCAGTCTGAAGCCATTCCCCCTTGTCCTGTCGCTCTAGGCTCTTCCAAAAACTCCCTCTCGTTCCTTCTTGCCCTTTCCCTTTGGGAACTGCAGGATTCCCTCCTTGCCCACATGGGCCCTGCTCCTGCTCCACGGCACAACCGGACAGAACCCGGGGCACAGGAAGGCTCCCGCTGCCCCTCAGCGCGGCCACGGCACCCGAGGGCGCTTCCCTGAGGGGGAACCCGCCATCCACTGCCCACTGCCGAGCACGACCGGCACCTCCGCGCCCGAAACCGCTGCGGCCCCGGCACAGGCCGCGGGGACCGCGCTGAGGGCGGCCCTGGCCCACAAAGACCCCACTGAGGGCGGCCCTGGCCCACGGGGACCCCGCTGAGAGAGGCCCGGCCCGTGAGGACCCCGCTGAGGGAGGCCCTGGCCCACAAAGACGCCACTGACGGAGGCTCGGGCCCACGAAGGGCGGCTCGGCCCCGCGGCTCCCCCCCGCTGCCCTCACAGCCACAGCCGCCGCCGCGGCGCCGCCGCCCCTC
>VWZG01009102.1:23222-37667 GCA_013396735.1 Grallaria varia
CTGCCCCTTCTCTCTCCTCCTCCTCATCTTCCTCCTCCTCGTCCTCCCGCCGCCCTCGTCTCGTCTCGTCTCGTCTCGCCGCGCCGCGCCGCCCGCGGGGCCCTGAGGGCGGCGGGGCCCTCCGACATGACGGGCCGCGCCGCCGCCGTCGCCGCTGCCATTTTGTGGCTGCGCGCGGGGCGGGAGGAGCCTCGGCGCGGGCTGACAGCGCCGGGGGATGCGGGCTTTGGGGCAGCGGCGGTGGCACCGGCACCGGCACCGGGATCAGGAATGGAATGGGGCCGGCAATGGGGCGGGGGAGCCCCGCGGCCCCCCCGGCCCCGCCGCCAAGCCGCCTCCTTCCTGGGCAGGGCCCGGCCCGGCCCGGCCGCTCCGCTCGCCGCCGCCCGCTGCCTTTGCTACGTTTTTAAAATCGCTTCTAATGTTTCCATCCTTCTGAACAATTTTTTAAACCGTTCCTCGCCCCATCGCGCTCCGGGAGGGTTTTTCACCGCGTTCAAGGCGGGATTGGCGCTTTAAAAACACGAGCCGGGGCTGCCGAGGCCCGGCCTGCGCTTTCCCCCCTCCCCTCCGCGCTCCCCTTCGGTGCCTTTTCCGCTCCCGCTGCCAAAGAAAGTTCGGAGCGCTCCGGGTCCGCTGCCCCGGGATGGGCAGGAGGGCGCTGCAAAATCGGCTTTGCCCAACCTGGCGCTTGGGTCTTTTTTTACCTGGCAGCCCTTGGGGTGCAGCGGCGAGCTCGGCGTGTCGGTGCTGCCGAGCCAAAGCTCGGCTGGTTTTGGCACGCGGGGATGGAGATGCCCTTTGGGACTGCCTTTGGGAATGCCCTTTGGGAATGCCCTTTGGGACTGCCTTTTGGGGATGCCTTTTGGGGAATGCCCTTTGGACTGCCTTTTGGGAATGCCCTTTGGGACTGCCCTTTGGGAATGCCTTTTGGGGATGCCTTTTGGGGATGCCCTTTGGGACTGCCTTTTGGGGAATGCCTTTTGGGGAATGCCCTTTGGACTGCCTTTTGGGGATGCCTTTTGGGAATGCCTTTTGGGGAATGCCCTTTGGACTGCCTTTTGGGGATGCCTTTTGGGGATGCCTTTTGGGGATGCCTTTGGGAATACCTTTGGGACTGCCTTTTGGGGTTGCCTTTTGGGAATGCCTTTGGGAATGCCCTTTGGACTGCCTTTTGGGGATGCCCTTTGGGAATGCCCTTTGGGACTGCCTTTAGGGAATGCCTTTTGGGAATGCCGCTCTGTTGGGTTCCAGATGTGTTTATTACGGGCCCTGTGCACGTGGCTTTTTTTGGCAATGGAGTGTGTGGCTGGAATTCTGGAGCTCTGAAATACCTGTGAAATCGAATTCAGCCAGATCCAGCCGCTGGAACTGGGGCTTAGGATCGATCCTAAGGCCAAAGTCATTTATGTGTGGATTTTACTCAGTCTTTGGGCAGGAGCAGGATGGTCCTGGGAATTGTTTTCCTTAGTCCTTGACAGTCAGTGTTCCGCCTTTTTTGGGGGGGCGGGGGGCATTATTACTTCTCAACTTTTACATGTGAAATAAATAAATCTTGGTGAAAATACTCCTGGATATACTTGTTGCGGTGCCTGTGCCCAATACGTGCTTTAGTTCTGTGCTGTATCTTTTGTTTAATATATCCTGTAATTAAAAAGTGGCAAACCTGTCCGTAAATCAGAGGGAGATAACAGGATGTTGACAGGCTGTTGTGGTTCTTGCTGAGCCTGTAATTCATATTTTATAGCTCGATCTGCCTAAAACAATTTTCATATGGAATTCTGTGTGTTCGTGTGTGGCTGAGCTTGTTACTTGGGGCTGTTAAGTCATATAATCCCATAAAGTCCCATCCTGACTAATAAAACCTACTATAAATGTCCTGAAGTGGATGATACGGGAGATATTTCTTCCTCAGTCTCACTTTTTGTTGTTTATTTTTTGAAATTCTTCCCTCATTGTTTGTACAGGTTCAGTGTTGGGGGGAAGATCTGGGCCTTGGTGGTTGAAATGTGGGTTTTTCTGGGTGTTGTACAACCAGAATTGAGGTTGTTCATCTTCTTTCTGCCCAGATAGTTCCACTTTTATCACATTATGTTTATTAGTCACAGCAGTGCACTCGGTGTGGAATTGGCACTGGGTTTATCTTATCAATATAATTTTCTGTTATAATTAACCACCTGCAGAACCAGCGCCAGTTATTGTGGATGACTCTGCTCCCTGACCTTGAGGGCTCACCTGGGCACGTTTTTGGACATTCCTGTTCCTTTCCATCATAAATCAATAGTGAAATACAAATATTGCCCAGCGGAGTCAGTTTTAAGGCTCTTGGCTGTGGGACATGGAGGGAGGGGGTGAAATTAGGCCCAAGACTGGGCTTTTCTGCTCTTTCTGAGGATGAGGGTTCAGTTCTTTATCAGCTCTGAGTTGTGAGAAAACACTGGCTGGGACTCTGAGGATTTTTCACAGTTCTGACTGTTGTGCTTTAAAACTTCCCTGAGAGTCCAATTTCTCTTTTTTTGTTGTTTTTTTTTTTTTAAATTTTAACTCTGAAGGGAAATATAATGCAAACATCTTTATGAAGTGCTCTCTTAAATGAAAAATATAGTAAAGAAAGGTTTTTCTTCCTTGCTGTGATACTTAAAAGAGCATTAAAGAGCTTAAAGTGACACATGACCATTTAAATTATATTTAAGTCTTGCCTATGGCTGCAGCGGAGTTCATTGGGACTTTTCCCATTTTCCCATTTTTTGGGATGATGGATTTACTTTGAGTAGTGAAAATTCCCTGTTGACCAACAGTCTGGGAGGTGCAACCACAGTTACAGATTTTCTCTCTCTGACTCAGGTGTGTCTCCAAATTCCAGCCGGAAAAAATGATGGAATTGTGCTGTATTCCATCAGGAAATGCATTTCCTGAAGAAACAAGTTCTTGTCCTGCCCAAAAGTCGGTGGAAAAAGTGGGGAAAAGCCTTCTCAGTACAAACATTTCAGGATTAAGCTTTTGCTTTTCCAGCCTCTCCTTGCAGCAGGAATTGTGTGTTATATATCCGTGAATAAATACACATTCCTGCTGTTCTGTTCCAAGCATGCCCCAAAAACGTTTAGGGTTTTTAAAGGGATTTAGGATGTTAAAAATACTTTTTATTTTACTGTATTTAAAAGGCCATTTTATCTTCATTGGTGACACATCTGTAAATGTCCATGGAATGGTGGCAAAAGCATCCCTGGCTGTTTCCTTAAATATTTACATCCGGAATGTCCACTGAGTGGTGGCAGAGCGTCCCTGGCTGTTCCCTTAAATATTTGCATCCCGTAAGGCTGGTGCTGAGTGATTCCTGGTAAATATTTACACCCAGGAAAGCTGATGTTGATCCACTATTCCCATTTCATTCATTCTATGGGTTATTCCCTCCTCCCGCCGTACAGATGTTGGAGAAGCCTGGAAGTTAAGGACTTGGATGTCTGGAACACACGTCATGCTGTCTTGGATGGGTTTTGAGTGAATTAAAAGTAAGGGAAAATGATTTGGACACCAGAATTCCCAGCATTTCTGGGATCCCAGCGCTGTGCCTGGAATGGAGCAAGACTTTCCTGGGATGGTGGGAAGGGAGGGAGAGAAGTCTTGGTTGAGAAACAGCTCCACTGGCTGAACTGACCCCTCTGTGTCCACAGCAAGGTCCAAATCCCAGGTGGGAACTGAGGGCAGGAATGTTGTGTTGTGCTTTGGAATGACGGACACTTCCCAGCTGTTTCTGGGACACTGCTCCACTTGTTCTGCACAGAACCCTTCCCTGTCTCCTCTTGCTCCGCTGTCCTTCCGACAGAACTCGTAACTACCGAGTCCAGGGTTTTGTGGGATTGCTGAAATCTGTCCCAAAGCTGATGGAAGCAGAACCTCGGGAAGAATTCCAAAAAGAAGGAAAAAGCCATGGTTTGCTTTGACACCACTGTGCAAACACTGTGCTCTGGTGGGGTCCAACTTGGTTGAACACCTTCCCTTCAAAGCCATAAAAAAAGTTAGGAAAAGCTGCACTTTGCCAAGTAGGACTCGTCAACGTGTCCTAATTAGTCCTTAAAATTGACCTTCCTTTAAACGCAGTTTGGTTTGGATGCGTCTCCACATCAGCCCTTGGCTGAGGGCAACTCGTGGAGCAGCCAAAGGCTCCAAATCCCAGCCGGGAGGGCTCGGAAGGGAAAGGTGCAATACAGTCTTAGGTTTTCCTTCTGTTTTATATCCTATGAAACTGGCAGTGCAGGAAAAGCACTTTGGAAGTGGCAAAACTCTGTTTCTCCACCTGAGACCTGGAGCTGGAGTGATCCGTGGAGTCACCCAGCCCAGCCAGGAGCAGAGCAAAGTGATCCCAGCTGGAGAACAATAATGGGAATGTTCAGAAGCATTTAGTATAAAGATCAAGCTGTTTATGCGCATACTTGAAGCAGTCTGTCTCAAATATTTGGAGTTTTTACAGAGGAAAAAGAGTTGGAGCATCCGTATGTCTTGCTCTCAGGGTTTATAGTCGCATGATGTAAATATTGGAGGGTAAAAACATTCATTTATTGAGCCAGATTTTTTCCTGAGCTCCATTTGAATACGGAGCAGCTTCGAGATAAAAAAATAAAGAAAACAAAGCACAAAACAGCAACCCAGTAAAGAAAACCCCTGAAGATTCCTGTCTCTCTCCCCTGCTCCTGTGCCTTGGGACAGGGGTGGTGCTGGATCCTGCAGGACTGGGACACCAGTCGTGGTGGGATGAGCCTAAACAGAGCCCGGCTCGAGTGAGAGGAGTTTCAAAGGTGGCTCCAAAGTGCAGTTGGATGCACCACTCTGGCCTTGGGGACAGGGGCTGGACCAGCTGAGTCCAGCCTTGGTCCCTGAGATGTTTCCGTGCCATTCCCTGGTTCATCCTCATCTGGAGCAGCAAATCCTGGCTGCTTTATCACGGGATTGTTGGATCAGCTGGTTAACTGCTGGCTGCTGCCGAGGTGGAGTTTCCTGACACTGAGTAAACCTGCAGGAGACAGCGCTGCAGCCACAAAGGCAGCGGTGGTGCACCTGTGCTTATCCACGGGGATTGTGCTTGTAGGCAAACGGGGTGTTGGAATAAAACTGGGCTCACTCTCTGCAGTTCCCTGATGGGAGGGGAGGGCTAGCAGGGCTCGGGCTCTGCTCCCAGGGAACAGGGACAGGAGGAGAGGGAATGGCCTCAGGATGGGCCAGGGAAGGGCAGGTCAGGCAGCAGCAGGAATTTCTGCATGGAAGGGGTGGTCAGGCCTTGGAACACCATTGGAACACCAGGGAGTCCCCGTTCCTGGAGGTGCCCAGGGAATGACTGGATGTGGCTCTCAGTGCTCTGGGGTGACTGACAAGGTGGGCTCCGTGGGCTGGGAGACCTTTTCCAACCCCAGGCAATCCGTGATGCCACATTGTCGCTTTTGGGTGTTTGAAAGTACTGGTCGGAGTTTTCAAGAAAGAGATGCAGAAGAAGAATTCCAATGTGGAGGTTGCATCACTTTGACAAACCCTGGATGAATTTTGGAGTTCAGTAGTAGTTTCACATGACCTTGGTACAAGAATTTGGCACTTAAGGATGTGGTTTAGGGGTGAACATGGTGGTTGCAGACAGCTGGTGGAGGGGACACCTCTTTTGGGAGATGAGAGTGTTCCTGGGGGACAAGTGTTCCTCTTTTGGGAGATGAGAGTGTTCCTGTAAACTCCAGCCTGGGGGAATCCTCTGACTTTCCTCCTGTCCTGCTGTGGAGCCCTGACAGATGCTGGTGTTGGGTTGTGGTGTCACTGCTGTCCAGAAGGTGCTGGTGGAATTGCCAGGTCTCCACACCAATCCCATCCAGCCCCTTCCCAGACATCGCTCGTGGCCTCTCCTGGAGGATTCTCCAGTGCTCTGGCTGACACGTCTCCTGTGGATCTCCAGGGGAGTGGGTTGTGTTCTGTGCCCGTTTTTGCAGTGTTTCTCCCTGTCCTGGGATTTCACACAATCCCAGAATATGAGTTGGAAAGGCCCCATAAGGATCATCAAGTCCAACTTGCCGCTTCTGTGTCCAGTCTAGTCCAGCCCAGGGCCTGTGCCAGGGATGGTCATGGGTCACTAGTTGAGTTATGCAAGAGGGTTAAATCAATTCATCCCATCTCAGATACACCCAATAAAGCCTTGAAGGGATGTATCCAATCCAGATTTTGTATCCAACTCCATGAGGTGATTTGGGTAAGGAAAAAGCCATTCCCTGACTGGTGCCTTCTTCTGCTTGGCTTTTAACTTGTGTGTCCTGGAGGAGGAAGAGGATGTCCAGCCATTGGAACTTTCCCTTCCCTGTTGGATGTAGTTGTGTTTGTGGCCAGATCCTCATTCCCAAGCAGCTGAGGATTCCCAGTGGAAGGGGAATCGCGGTGGCCCTGGGCCATTGGTCAGAGTGGTGGCACCTGCCTGGCACCCTCGTGCCCGTGGGCAGCATGCCAGGCTGGGAGGGGGCACAGCCCAAAGGGGCAGGGCTCTGGCAGGGCTGGAGGGGCTCCTGAGCCGTGTCCTGTGGGCATGCAGGATCAGCTGCTCCACTTCGGTCTGGGGGTACTCCAGGTGGTCTTTCCTGGTTGTGGTGTTATCACAGAGGGTTCTGACTGAGCTGAAGGTCTCTCTGGAGTGCAGGTGGGAAACGGCACATGGGCTCGGCTTTATTCCTTTGTTTAATATTTGGTTGTTGGAGTTGGTCACGTTTTGATGGTCAGTGGATCACCTTGGAGCAGACCCTGACTCGTGTCTTGGAGCCTCCAGAGCAGCTCGCAGCCCAGGGCTGTGAGCAGGCTGTTCATCCAAGCATTTGTTGGCCTGGTCACATTCCACATGGGATCTGAATTGGAAATTCATGCAACATTCATTGCCTCTAGTAGGAGTTGGGGGGGGAAGCTTCCAGCATGAGCATGGAGAACATCATATCCTTACCATCACTGTGGAGCAGGGCTCCCGTCCTGGGATTCCACATGCAATGGACACATCTGATCTATTGTGCTGAAAGGGAGTTGTTGGAGCCTTTTCTGTTCCTTGGAGCTGTACTTGTAAATTTGCCTTTTATCTTGGAAAATTGTATTTGCAGCTGTGTCCTTTGGTCACCTTGTTAAGCCTTTAACTACAGACCAGGATTCGGGAACGTGGGATTAAGTTCCTGGAGCTCCTGCCCTTGGGTTGTAGGTTTTCTGACGTGGAGACTTGGCCTTTTTACCTCTTTTATCCTGGAGAAAAGGAGGCTCAGGGAGGCACCTTCTTGCTCTTCCCAACTCTCTGACAGGAGGGGGGACCTGGCAGGGGGAATCAGGCTCTGCTCCAGGGAACAGGGACAGGAGGAGGGAACGGCCTCAGGCTGGGCCAGGGGAGGCTCAGGTGGGACATTGGGAGGAATTCACTCATGGAAAGGGTGGTCAGACCTTGGAAGGGGCTGCCCAGGGAGGTTTGGAGTGCCCAGCCCTGGAGGTGCCCGAGGCAGGACTGGCCGTGGCACTCAGTGACAGGGTGGGCATCGGGCACAGGGTGGGCTCCGTGATCCTGGAGGGATCATTTTCCAACCTTAGGTATTCCATGACTGTGTCTGTGTTGGTAAGGGCAGCAGAGAGATGCCCTGCCTGCCAGGGACCTGCACAACTGAGCGAGTCGCAGGTGGCATTTGTGAGGAATTCCATGAAATCCAGTGCCTGCCTCCGCCTGGGCGCACAACTGTCCCTCGGAGCAGGTTGGAGGCTCCTGTGGCTGGGAAGGGTCTGGGCTGTGCCTTTGGGAACACGGTGGAGTGCAGGGAAGAGAGAAGAGCCCTGGTTATCAGGCAGGCAGCGGAGCGTGGTGGCAGGGAAGCCCTGAGCAGCTCCAGGGATGCTGCAACCCACAGCGGCGTCACCAGCCGGGAGGGCAGGCACTGGGAAGTGTCTGGGACTGTCAGGAATAGACTCTGGGATGGCCACAGTGGGGCAGGGACACGGCGGGGGCCTGGGGGTTTGGGGCGAGGAGCTGGAACCCCCCTTGTGGAAAAACCAAGGGCTGGTCCCAGGAGACCACAGAGCAGAAGTGAGAGGGCACCCAGGGAGTGCCTGTGGAGCAGGAGGCACCTGCTGGAGGGGCACAGGAGCAGGACAGGGACAGTCAAAGGGGGACAGGGACAGCCAAAGGGGCACAGGGACGGGACAGGGACAGCCAAAGGGGCACAGGGACAGCCAAAAGGGGACAGGGACAGGACTGGGACAGGACAGGGACAGCCAGGGGGGGACAGGGAGAGCCAAAGGGACATGAGGGCAGGACAGGGCCAGCCAAAGGGACACAGGGACAGCCAAAGGGGCACAGGGACAGGACAGGGACAGCCAAAGGGGCACAGGGCCAGCCAAAGGGGGACAGAGACGGGACAGGGGCAGGACAGGGCCAGCCAAAGGGGCACGAGGACAGGACAGGGCCAGCCAGAGGGGGACAGAGCCAGCCAGAGGGGGACAGGGGCAGGACAGGGCCAGCCAAAGGGGCACAAGGACAGGACAGGGCCAGCCAAAGGGGCACAGGGCCAGCCAAAGGGTCACAGGGACAGGACAGGGCCAGCCCAGGGCCACCCTGCAGCACAGAGGACAAGGCAGAACAAGCTGGGTGAGGAACACGTGGCAGTTGAAGCTGCATCACCTGTGACATCCTGACCTGGGCACTGATGGTCCCTTACCACGGAGCTGGTCAGTGCTGGGAATTCCTGGGAACCATCCTGGCACCTGCAGCTTGGCTTTCATGCCACACACTCACCTGTGGGTGCCTTCCAGGCCGTCCCAGTAAGCCCTGTGGTGTTCCCTGTGGTTGGGTGCCTGTGGTGTGTTCCTTTCCCACTGTTTCCCACTGTGTAGCAGTTTTTTGGGATGACAAGTCCAGGTCCTGTGGTTTATATTGTACTAGTCCTTGGTGCTTCCTCCAATTAGTACCTTGATTGCTTCTGCTCTGTGGGGTAGTGATAGTTGAGGATACTCAACCTCTGCAGGTTGTGTTTCTGTGCCTTTGGTGCAGCTGAACACAAAGTTCCTGAGGCCACTCAATCCCGGGAGTGTTCAGATCCTCCCCCAGTCCTTCCTGCTCACCTGCCCCTCCGTAGCAGTGCAGGGATTTTGTGGGATCTGCCTCCCCTGGGTCACAGCCCCCTCACCTCATCCAGGTGTTCCCCAGGACTCGGGGAGGCTGCTCAGCTGGGCCCCATTTTCATTCCGTGTTCTGGTGACAGAAGTTGAGGGAAGAGATGTGCGAACTGTAGCCTTGCTGTGTGTTTTTGGGGAAGTGCAGATATTTGGAGAGTGATTCAGGAGCTGGAATTTTCCTTAACATTGCAAAGGCTTCTGAAACACAAACAAGGCGTAGATTGCAGTCTCCCTGTTGTATTCAGTGAGCTGCTTTAGCTGGAATGTGGCTTCCCTGAGGTCGCCTTTCCCCTTGCCCTCCTGGCTCTGTCAGGGTGCCTGGAGTGAGCCTGGACGAGGCCCAGCATCCCAGCGAGGGGCTCAGGGTTGAGGGGGGATCTCTGTGCAGCAGCCAAAGCCTTGGGAAAATGCCCTCTTAGGACAGGAGGGGCCGGGCAGAGCCGTGGCCTCTCCCGGGGGCACCTCCACTGGAACATGGACCAGAGAGTTCCTACACACCTGGGAAGTGGAGTGGAAGGGAGGAGAGTGGGATGAGCAGGGCTGGAGGCTGCAGGCAGGGAATGCAGGACCTGCAAGAGCTGTGTGCAGGGACAGGGTCCCCTGGGACACACAGGGGCACCTGCTGGGGACTTGGGAACAGCCCCACAAGGCCAGTTCATCCTGAATTTTCTACAGGATGTTTAAAACGTAAAGCCATCATAATTTTGATTGGAATTTTAATTGGAATTGTGTTGTTCCAGCAGTAATTCAGTGTGTTCATACACCTCTGGCCACATAACACGATGCTGCTGTGGTTTCTCCTGGGGAGGATTAGGAGCCCCTGCTCGGCTCTTCCCTAAATAAATCTCCAGCTCACCCAAGCCACTTCCAAGCCTGGCCAGTTTGATCCCAGGATGTTTCCCTGTGGAGTTGTTTGCCTGTGCCTTTGCCCAGGATCTCCATGCTGGGCACAGTGAAGAGGAGAACGTGGCACTTCTGTGTCCAAGGTTCCTCAAAAGCAGAGAGGAAACAGCCTTGCCCTCAAACCCCTATGGCAGGGGAAGGATGAGATGATCTTCCAGGCCCCTCCCAACCCAAACCCTTCCAGGATCCTAAAAAGAGCAAATGAAAAGCAGAAGCCAGTTGGATGGATGGATGGATGGATGGATTGGATGGATGGATGGATGGATGGATGGATGGATGGATGGATGGATGGATGGATGGATGGATGGATGGATGGATGGATGGATGGCCCACTCCTGTGGTGAGGGCAGATGCTGTTTCCATCTCCCCATGAGGTTTGGGTGCTCTTAACCCCCTTTTGCATTTCCCCTCCCTCCCACCTTCCCTCATCCTCCTGCATTCCTGTGACTGCCTTGCAAAGAGGATGAGGCAAAGCCCTCTCCTGGTGCTGGGAGAAGGGCAGGAGCTTCCTGGGGTGGAGAACAGCTCCGAAAGGTGTCCGTGGGTGCTGGAGGAGCCTCCTCGCTGGCCAGGGGAGATAAAGGAGCTGGCAGGGGCCTCGTGCTGCTGAGCAGGGACCCAGATAGGGGCAGCTGCAGCTTCGGTGGGGCTTTTTTCCCTCTGTTTTGGTGGGAGGTGCGGATGTGTGCGGAGCAGATGACAGAGACAACTGCCTGTCCCCACACTGATGTCACTGGGGGACCCTGATACTCAAATGCTGTTGAGGAAAAAGATGCTGTTGAGTGAGGAGATAAAAAGATGCCTTTAAAATGGCTTTAAAATTTCAAACCGGTGAGTAGTTTGGAGTTGTGTAGTTTGTTTTGGGGGTCTTTTTTTCTTCCTAGTTGTGTGTGGGCTCAGGAGCATTGACTTGGTCTTTGGTTTCTTCTCACCGCCCGCAAATTCTCCTGGAAGGCTTTGGAGGAGCCGTTCCCTATCAGAATTCTTGTAGGAGAATCGTGGAGTCTTGGAAAAAGCCTTTCCTGTCTAGCACTGCTCCTCCTCCTCCCCATGAATCACTTGTGCTCTCTGGTGCTTTGGGCTGCCTTCCCTTCCCTGTTGACTTCAGTGCCTGGGATTTAATTAGAAATCTAGGGATGTTATTTGGAGCTGGAAAACGACATCAGATTCTTCCCTGTGCAGCGGGGTTGCAGGAATAAAAATGAAGGAAATGAAATATTTGCATATTAATTGTCCTCGATGTGAGCTCGGGAGTTGCCTCATGTTTCTGCATGTGTTCCTCCCAGACCCTTGGGGACGTTCTCTCCACCTTGGGGACGTTCCCTCCACCCAACTTGGGGACATTATCTCCACCTCCCCCTGCTGCAGCAGGGTGGGGGAGATAAGGGGACAGTGGTGGGACACTCAGGGTGCCTCCCCTTCCTGCATCACCCAGCACATCCCTTCATGCCCTGGGAAAGGAGTTCCCTCCATGGAGATCTTCCCCAAAATACCACATCCCTCCATGGGGATCTTCCCTAAAACACCACATCCCTCCATGGGCATCTTCCCTAAATCACCATGTCCCTCCATGGGCATCTTCTCCAAAATACCACCTCAGGCTGCCCTGATGAGGAGGATCCAACAAGACCTGGTTTGGGATCCCCAGGACCTGCTCTCGGGGGTGTCTGAGCACACCAGGCTTGAAAAGATCCGGTGATTTTTCCATGCAGGAAGAAGTTATTTTAACAACCAGTAATATGTTGTAATAGCCCACGAGCTGTATGGAGGGTCAGAGTTGTTAGCTTAAAAATTAACAGTTTGGTTTCATGTTTTTTACTTGGTTTCAAGTGTTTTAGGAAGCTTTTTACTTGTATTTATCAAAGATGATGCTACTTCTCACGAGCAAAAGGGTTAAACCAGGATTAATCTGTAATATAATTTAATAATATGATTTAAATGAGCAATTTGGTCTATATTTATGTAGAAAATCAGTTATTTAAATTATTGTTTAATTAAAACACCCATGTTTTGAACTGTTGATGTTGTTTGCAGAGTGACACAAAGACAGGCACTGAATGGGAATGGCAGTGTTCCTGAAGCACTGCTGTCCAGGAGAAGGGCTTGGGCACTGGGAATGCCTCAGCCTGGCCAGAATCCCATCTATCCATGCCTGATCCGTGCCAGATCCGTGCCTGATCCGTGCCTGATCCGTGCCCTCTCTGCCCCCCAGGTGAAGGAGCTCGTTCTGGACAACTGCAGGTCGTACGAAGGCAAGATCGAAGGCCTCACAGATGAGTTTGAGGAGCTGGAATTCTTGAGTACAATCAACGTAGGCTTAACCTCAGTGGCAAACTTACCAAAGTTAAACAAACTTAAGAAGGTAAGTGGAGCACCCTGAGCCCCCCGCTCCGTGCGCCCCCGTGCCACCAGGGGCTGGCATCAGGGTGGCACAGGGCACGGTGGCACTCACTCACACCTTGCCTTTCTGTGCCTTCCAGCTCGAGCTGAGCGACAACAGAATCTCAGGAGGCCTGGAAGTGTTGGCAGAAAAGTGTCCGAACCTCACGCATCTAAATCTAAGCGGCAACAAAATTAAAGATCTCGGTACAATAGAACCTCTGGTGAGTTGGGGGCTGGCCCCCTTTGCTCAGCGGGGAGCCCTGGGGTGGCTCGGGTGGGAAGGGGGCACAGCCTTCAGCTCTGCCAGGGGAAATTTAAGTTGGATGTTAGAAAGAAATTCTTTCTGAGGGAGTGATCAGGCATTGGAATGGCCTGCCCAGAGAGGGGGTGGATTCACCGTCCCTGGAGGGTCTTAAACTGAGATTGGACGTGGCCCTGAGTGCCATGATCTGCTAGAGGGACTGGAGTTGGACCAAGGGTTGGACTTGATGATCTCGGAGGTCTTTTCCAACCCAATCAATTCTATGATTCTGTGATTCTATGAAGGGACCTCCAATGTCACCTCCTTGCCTGGACAGGGACTCCTTCCGCCAGCCTGGCTTGGGCACTCCAGGGATGGGGCAGCCACAGCTTTCCTGAGCTCATCCCAGCTGGAAAACTCCCTCCCTGCCCACTCCACTCCTTTATGGGACACTTGGTGCCCAGTTTCCCCCCGGGATGCAGGGCAAGGGCAGGGATGGCTCAGGGATGTCCCCATGGACACACTGCCCAGGGACCTGGGGCTGCTCCCACCTGGTGCCAGGGAACCCTGGAATGGGATGGGTTGGGAGGGACCTCACACATCATCCAGGTCCTGGGTGGGCAGGGACACCTCCCACTGTCCCAGGGTGATCCATCCCAGCCTTGGACACTTCCAGGGATCCAGGGACAGCCCCAGCTTCTCTGGGCACCCTGTGTCAGGGCCTCAGCCCCTTCCCAGGGAGGAATTCCTTCCCAATATCCCATGTAACTCTGCCCTCTGGCAGTGGGAAGCCATTCCCCTTGTCCTGGATCCAGTCCCTTATCCCAGTCCCTCTCCCTGTTCCCGGTGAGCCGCTGGTTCCCTCTAGTGGCTGCGGGGCTGGGCCAGGCTCCCCCTGCCCTGCGGGAATCCCGGGAATCCTGCAGCTCCCAGGGCTCCAGGAGCTGTGCATCTCCTCCAGGCACAGCACTTCCCTGTAAATGTCTCCAGGAGCAGCTCCCACCGTGGATCCGCAGCAGGACAGAGCAGAGCTGTAGAACTCAGAGGGCTGGAACTGCTCCCAGTTCCCCCAGTTTCAGGCCGGTTGTTTCCTCCATGTCCCTGCTGCTCCACACGTTGGACTGCAGGAGGGAGATGACACAAATATTCCATCAGGGTTGACATGAATCCTCACCTGCCTGGGCTTTCTCTGTCAGTATTCTGAAGTGCTGTGGGCAGTGCAGGTCCACAAAAAAACCCCAACAAAAATCCACAGGAATTCATTTCTGTTCCATTTCTACACCTTTTTGCATTTTCCAAAGGCTGAGGTGCAATCACTCAAATATTTGAAATTTCTCTTGGCGAAGTTCTGGTGTCCAAATACCTGTTTCTACTTCCACTGGAAATAGTTTCAATACCCCTGATGGCTGTGGTGCTTTTGGGACAGCTGGTTATTATTTTTTCCCAGCGCGGTCCCTTCACGGCACCATCACCTCTTGCCAAACTGCTGAACTCGAGGGAGAGCCACTCCCAGATCCCACAGCAGACCCCGCAGATTTTTCTCTACACCAATTGGAAGAGAAATGCCAAAGAAAAGCCCCAAATACGCCAAGGGAGGGTCATGTTGGATCCAAAGCAAAGCCCCAAATATGCCAAAGCAAAGCCCCAGATACTCCAAAACAAAGCTCCAAATGCGCCAAAGCAAAGCCCCAAATACGCCCAACTCAAGCCCCAAATACGCCCAACTCAAGCCCTAAATACGCCCGACTCAAGCCCCAAATACGCCCAAC
>VWZG01009102.1:43992-57326 GCA_013396735.1 Grallaria varia
TAAATATATATAAAAAGTGTTCCTAATTCCTGAGTTACTAGTGAGATGAATTTGACAATTGTAATAAAAAAATGTTCCAACCCTTTTAAATAAGGTGTGTACTATTTTGGTCTGTAATATATAACACCAATAGAGTCAATTTTAAGTGATGAGAAACTACTTCCACTTGTGCTCTATACTTGGAAAAGAGAATTTTTACATCCCTAAATCCAGGAGGCAGTTCAGCATGTAGGGTAGGAGGTTTCTTTTCATACACTCAAGCACGAGATACTAATTAAAATTGTATTTTCTTACCTAGTGGAAGTCAGTAAAATGACTGAAAATGCCTAGTGAATGTACAGTTTTACTTTCATATCCCTCTTTAAAAATAGCTTTAGAAGTGACTTGTATTTCCTAGTCAATATTTCATCTGTATAAATACATTTGCAACAGTTTTTTGGGTTTTTTGTTTTTGTTTTCTTTTTTTTTCCCAGAAGAGCCAAACTTTGAGTTTTATGTCTGTTTGTCATTGATGAATTTCAATAAATCTTTTTATACAATTTTTTCTGTGGCTTATTTGAGTCCAGCGGGCCACTGGGAAGGAGTTGCACCCCTTCAAAAAGCCAGGCTGGGAAATTCCCGGAGATTTTTAGGGGTTTGATGACACCTTTTGCTCCATAAAACCCCCTGGCTGTGGTTGGATGAGCCCATGGGAGAGGCTGTGGCTTTAGTGCAGCTCCTGAGATACCACTTGCCCTCTGCAGTGTGGGTTCCTTGTGGCAGCAGCAGGATTATTGCAGGCAAACTTGAGCCTTTGTGCTGTTTAATCCTCTCCCTGTTTATCCAGGTGTGGAAGAAAGAATTCCTGGTTCCTTCAGCCCGGGGGCAGCTGCTTTGGGAATGCCCAGGGAAGGGCTCCCTGTGCCAGGAGTCTCCGCGTTTTCCTCTCTCTGGAGTGAGTTGTGTCTTAAAAGGGAATTACGGGACAAGCAGCACGTTCTGGGTGCTCCCAATCCCATTTCTGTGCCCTGCAGGAACCCGAGAAGCTATGGAAAATCCCCCATTTCTTCTTAATTGGATCTTTTTTGGGGGAAAAAGGCCTTTTTGTTGGAGGTGGGGAGTGAGGAAATCCCTGTAACCCTCCCCTCTGGCAGTGGGAAGCTGTTCCCCCTTTTCCTCTCACTCCAGGCCCTTGTCCAAATCCCTCTGCAGCTCTCTGGGAGCTCCGGTATTCCCAGAGGAATCGGAGAAGATCCAGAGAAGATCCATCCACTGCACAAACCCTGGTGGAGCTTCAGCACCAAATTCCCCTCTGGGTGTTTGAAAGGCTCTGGGAGGGGGTGGAAAAGTCCCAGTCTTGGGGTGGAAAACTTGGATTCTGGGGGTCTCACTTGGAGTCAAAAGGCCCCAGTGCAAAATTTCCCAAAAAAACCACTAAATTTATAAAAATTGCCAATGATTCCTTGCCGTGAAGGGATTGTGCTCCCACGGGAGAGGCACTGAGAGTGTGGCTGGAGCTGCCAAACCCCTTGGGCCAAGCTCTGCCAGGGAAAGCACCCCTGGATTTTAAGGGTCTCAAGGAAAGGAGACACCAGCAGCACCCTCAGCAAATTGATGGGAAACTCCCAATTAATTAGTGTAAACCCCATCACAGCATCTCCTCTGCATTTCCTCTAATTTTCAACTTCCCAGACCCTGAACCTTCATCTATAAATTCGGGGGTATTTTATTTTCATTTTTGTTTTAATTGAAATAAGGGGCTCTGAAAATGTTGGAAAACAGGGAATCAACAATAATCCTGCAGCTGAGGAGCCTCAAACAAAGCGAAACCTCCAGGAAGCAGAAAGTAGGTCAGGACGATAAGGATGAGCAGGGAGGGATGGCATCACCAGGGAGGGGATGGCTTCACCAGGAAAGGGATGGCTTCACTGAAGGGATGGCATCACCAGGGAGGGGATGGCATCACCAGGAAGGGATGGCATCACCAGGGAGGGGATGGCATCACCAGGGAGGGATGGCATCACCAGGGAGGGGATGGCATCACCAGGGAGGGATGGCATCACCAGGGAAGGGATGGCATCACCAGGGAGGGATGGCATCACCAGGGAAGGGAACACCAGCGGGAAAGGGATCACGCCGTGGCCCTGCTGGGAAGGGAAGGGAAGGGACAGCTGAGGGCTCTCATCCTTTTCCTTAAAGCCTTTTATCCCTGGAGATGCTGGAGAAGGGATTGCCTTTAGCAGGGCGGGAAGGATCTCGGCCTTGGATGGGGCCAGCTGGGGAAGCGCTGCAGTGAATTGGGGATTTGGGGGTTGCGGGGCTGGATCAAGTCGTGGAGGGGTCTGGGAGAGCACGGGATCAGCTCTGTGGAGCAGGGAGAGCTTGGGAGGCTTTTAAATCCTGTAATGGGATGGGAGGAGAAAAGCCGGGAGGTTATGGATTCATGGATCTGGTTTAGACCCTGGAACACCCGCCAAGTGCCCAGAAGCAGCTAAAAAAGCCACCTGTATCCCACCCATCCCTGCCCTCTGGCAGTGGGAAGCCATTCCCTGTGTCCTGTCCCTCCATCCCGTGTCCCCAGTCCCTCTCCAGCTCTCCTGGAGCCCCTTTAGGCACTGGAAGGGGCTCTCAGGTGTCCCTGGAGCCTTCCCTTCTCCAGGTGAGCCTCCCCAGCTCTCCATCCCTCCAGATCCCTCGGGATGCCATCCCTTCGCTCCAGCGTGTGACACATCTCCGTGTCACCCCCAAACTGGGAATTCCTGCTTTGGGCAGCCTGGGTGGTGCAGGAGGAAACGCTGGGAAAAGCTGGAGCTGCCCCACAGGGCAGGGGCAGGTGCAAGAGGAGCAGCGGGATCCAGTGGAGGGGTTTTCCTGGGAATTCCACAGCCAAACTTCAGGGTGGAGATTTGGGGCGGATGCCAAACATTTGGGGAGTCCCCAGAGCTCTCTTTGCAGAGGGACCCAAGCTCTGGAGCCCACCTGGGGCCACCCACGGGGCCACTCCTGCTCCAGCCTCCTGGGGCTCCTCTGCTGGGGTGGTGCTGAGGTTTGCACATATGCTAATGAGCTCATTAATCACCCCCCACCCGCAGCTGTAATTGGGCTCATTTTGCAGGAATCCAAGGAAAAAACAGTGGCTCTTCCCTTGCAGGAGCTAACTGAGCACAGCACACCCCACGGGACATGGACAGTCTCCCACGGAACAGCCGAGACCCCCGAGTGGGGGTTCCCTCCACTTATGGGGCAGCTCCAGCCCCAGGAGCCACTTTGTGCCCCCCCCAAAACGCCCCTTGGGGTCCCAGCAGCCCCTCGGGTGGGACCGGCCATCCCACCCAGCCCCCGGGGGAAGGAGGGAAGGAAGGAGGGGACAAGGGGCTGGTATCTTGAAAACATTTTATTCCATCACTATTCCGTGGTAGCATAAATAATGGGCACCGACAGCACATGGAACGCAACGAGGGGACACGCTGGGGACGGAGGGACAGCCCTGCCCTGGGAATGCCAGGCAGCTCAGCAACTTGGAGGGATGTCTGGGAGTTCCAGCAGTATTTGGTGTCGTTCCCTGTGCTACAGGTCAAATCCATCAAACCCGGGATTGTACAAAGTGCTGAACCCACCGACACTGCAGGATCCATCCCTGGGATCCATCCCACAGGGTCCATCCCACAGGGTCCATCCCAGGGATCCATCCCACAGGGTCCATCCCACAGGGTCCATCCCTGGGATCCATCCCACAGGTCCATCCCGCAGGTCCATCCCACAGGTCCATCTCTGTGGGAACACCACAGGATCCTCCCAGGGACATCCTTCCCCCTGCCCTGTGGCAGTGCCCAGCGGGCAGGAGGAGGGTAAATCCCTCTCTGCAGAGGTGGAAGGAGCAGAAATCCCTCTCCAGGCAGGAAGCCCAACCTCTCTTTCCATTTTAAAGGACACTGGTGGATGTGGAGCTGCTCCCTTCCCAGGCTGCAGCCTCGGGACACTCACAGGCTGCTCCTGCCCAATCCCAGCCATGCCATGGGCACTGGCACCACGGGAAGGATCCCTGGCACCACCGTGGGGACAGTCCTGGGCTCCCATGGTGGGAAGGATCCCAGATTCCCACTACGGGAATAATCACAAGCACTCACCATGGGAAGGATCCCAGGCTCACACCATGGGAAAGGGTCCTGGGCTTCCACTGTGGGATGGATCCTGGGCTCCTGCCATGGGAAGGCTCCTGCCATGGGAAGGCTCCCAGTCTCCCCCCAGTCCCAGCTCTGGTGACCAAGCCCTTCCCTCACCCCTTCCAGTTCTGCACCCGCTGTCACATTTTTGCATAGGCAAAAAAATTAATAGCAAGGAAGCGTCGGCTTTCCCGGGATCTGCCCCGGGGCGGATCACCCCGAGGGGGACATCCCAACCCACGGGGAGCCCCAGCCCTCGGGGGCAGCAGGTTAGAGCGGGTTTAGTGCCGGACACACACGGAGCACGCGGATCCATCGGCGCTCGGCTCCGGGCGGGCTCCTGGCTCCTGGTCTGGGTGAGTGGATACAAGAAAATTAAAGAGCGAGTAGAAACGACGAGAGTTTATTTAGAAAACGTCCCTGGAAGTCAATTGTTCTTCGGGCTGTTCCGTAAGTTCTTTAGTTCCAGCTGGAGCTGCCGGATCCGAATGTCCTTCTGCGAGAGCTCGTCCTTCAGCCGCCGGATCTCGTCCTGCTGCCGGAAGAACATCCGAAGGAGCTGCGGGGCAAGAGGGAGATGCAGGGATGGGGCTGGAGGGACCAAGCCACCCACTGTCCCCTGGGGCTCTGCCCTCCTCCAGCCCTGCAGCTGCGCTGCGACCGGGCTGTCACTCCACTCCTCTCAAACGTTTTAGCAGGACCTGTTGTGGTAGGACAAGGGGATGGATTTGAAGTGAAGGATGGGAGATTTAGATGAGGAATCAGGAATTAATTCTTCCCTGGGAGGGTGGGCAGGCCCTGGCACAGGTTGCCCAGAGAAGCTGGGGCTGCCCCTGGATCCCTGGAAGTGTCCAAGGCCAGGTTGGAGCCACCTGGGTTAGTGGAAGGTGTCCCTGCCATGGCAGGGGGTGGCACTGGATGGGCTTTAAGGTCCCTTCCCACCCAAACCATTCTGGGATTCCACGATTCTAAAGAAAATTCCTTCCAGGACCACGTGCTGGTGTATCCCCAGCACCTCCATATGTTGTTCCCAGCCAAGGATTTTAATTAAAAAGAACTGAGGACCCTCACACTGCCCCTTTTGGGTGCTCCAGGATTAACATGGACTGGGATGCTTCAAGGGGCAGGGAAACACCCAGATACCTCAGCGTGGGAGGACAGAGACCAGCAGAGCGGTGGCTTTCCTGGTTCATCCTGGAAATGTCCCCCCACCCAGCCAGACTGTCCCCATGTCCCACCTGGAAATGTCCCCTTCCCCCAGCCGGACTGTCCCCTGTCCCCGTGTCCCACCCAGGCCTGTGCTGCCCTACCTCGTTCTCCGTGCGGGGTGGGACGTTCTCCAGCAGGTCAATGCCATTGACCACCACGCTCTTCTTCTCCCTCACCGGGGCCTTGAAGACAATTTTGGATGTCCTCTTGTAGCCCTCCTTCAGCGACATCAGGATGGGATCTGAGCAAGGCAGAGAGGGGCAAGGGGTCAGGAGGGGTGCAGCCATGGCCAGTGCCCACCCAGCGTGGCACCAGTGGCAGCAGTGGCTTTACCTCTGTTCACCCCACTCAGCCACTCGTCCGGGGTCAGGGCGGGCTCCGTCCCCGGCGTCATCGGGTAAATGTCCTCCTGGTACGTCTCAGACTGGAAACACCAGGAAGGAAGAGCCTCCTGAATCCACCCCTTGGCAGGCAGGGAGACCCCAGGGAGGGCAGACTGGGGTGTGACCACTCAGGTGGGAAGCTCAGGGCACAGGGAGCACGTTTGGGAAGTGCTGGCTGGCACTGGAGCAGAGGGTATGGAGCGGGATGAGCTGCCTCAGAACCGGGGACAGGGTCCTCCACACAGCCCTGGGTTTGCTTCCCAACACTAACCCCTGATTCCAGATCTGTTTTCCCCAAAACACCCCAAACCCCAGGTGAGCCAAGCCCCTGGTCACCTGGCACCACGGACCAAGCTGATTTCGCACAAAACAATTGCCAGGAGTAACGTAGGGATGTATTTCCCAAAAACATTCCCATTAAACCTTGGGTAGAATCACCCTGGGAGTCCCTGGGATGTGCAGTGAAGTGTGTGTGGAGAAACCCAACCACGGGACTGATCAAAGTGGGCTGTGTCCACCCTGCCAGACCCCCCCTCCGGACTCACCCTCCTGGGCACGATCATGGAGATGGGCTCGATGAGCCCCTTGAGGGTGATGAGTTTGTAGAACCGAAAGACCTCACAGGCCGACACGTCCAGCCCGTGCTTCGGCATCACCCCTGCAGAGGAGGCACGGGCGGTCACCCCAGTGCTGCCCACCCTCCTCCCCACCACAGAGAACCCCAAAACATCCCTGCTGTCCATCGGGACACCCAGGTTTTCAATGGCTCGACCCTTGTCATCACCCCGAGGACCTGGGGCGCTCCAGACACGTGGGCCACTCCAGCTTTGTGGGGACGTTGGGAGAGGGACGAGCAGCTTTAATTTGGGACGATCACCGATGTCCCCTGGTGAAGCCACAGCAGGAAGGGTGTCCCTGGACATGGAGCAACCCCAGGATGGCTGAGTCACCAGGAAGGGCAGTGCAGGGATGGGAATGTCACCCTGCAAGGGCTGGAGCCAGAGCAGCGCCCACCCAACCCAAGGCAAACCCAAGGCCAACCCAAGGGCAACCCATCTGCTGGTGCCAATGACTTGAGCACCCCCCTGTGCCCCTCTCCCTGCCCCAGCAGGGGGGCACAGCTCGGGGCCCTTACCCAGTCCCTTCTGCGGGGCCGGGGAGCGGAACTCCATGAGGTAACTCAGGTAGGGCTTCTCGGAGCCAATCTCGTAGTAGCGGATGTTGCCGTCACCCTGGGGCAGCACAGGGAAGAGGGACAAAGACCACCATAAAGAGCATTTAGAGTGCGGGGTCAGGCGGGATATTGGGAAGGAATTCCTGGCTGGAAGGGTGGGCAGGCCCTGGCACAGGGTGCCCAGAGAAGCTGGGGCTGCCCCTGGATCCCTGGAAGTGTCCAAGGCCAGGTTGGACAGGGCTTGGAGCAACCTGGGCTGGTGGAAGGTGTCCCTGCCCATTGAGGACCTTCCCACCCAACCTCTTCCCTGATGACAACCCTCAGCACCCATCCTTGGGCAGTGCTGGGGGGACACAGGCTGGCAATTCGCAGCAGGATGCTCCTTACCTTCCCAGCCAGGTACAGCATGTGGGTGTCGGCGTCGTAGAAGGGGAAGAGGAGCCCTGAGAGCCCGTCGATCTCCTCCTCGATCAGGGGCATGGACAGGTCTTCCTGAGAACCAGAAACTGCTCCATCAACAGGGAGTCCTGAGGCTGGTGGTGAGCAGGGTCCCAGCAAGGATGGAATGGAGTCCCAGCAGGGATGGAAGGGGGTCCCAGCAGGGATGGGATGGAATGGGGATCCCAGGGGGGATGGAGTGGGGTCCCAGCAATGATGGAATGGGGATCCCAGCAGGGATGGAGTGGGGATCCCAGCAGAGATGGAATGGGGGTACCAGGAGGGATGGAAGGGAGTCCCAGCAGGGATGTGAGAGGGTCCCAGCACCCACCTGGTCCCACAGCGCGATCTGCCGCGTGTTCCAGCGCGACACGCCCGTGGTGAGCAGCCTCTTGGTGCTGCCCAGGAACACCACGCGGTTGACGCGGTGGTTCTTGCAGCTGGCCTCCTGCAGGGCAGGCGTGCACCCTGTGAGCCCCCCCTGGAGCCAGCTGTCCCCTGGAAAGCCCCTCCTTGTCCCCCTCACCTCTCCCACCTCACCCCAGTGCAATGCCAGCTCTGTCCCTGGCACTGTGGGGTCACCACGACACGGCACCTGTGCCCTGTGCAAGCCAAAAGTGCCCATTTTCCTGGACATCTGAGACCAGCTTTACTGAGAACCCACAACCTTCCTCCAAACCAGGGCTCTTTTCAGAACTTCCTGCACCTCCTCCTTAACTCCCACTATTTTCCACAAATCCTTAACTGAAATTCCTTCAAACACTGCAAGTGTCCAAGCCCTGGGGCTGCGATGAGGCCAAGCCCTCCTTTCTCCTCCGCCCCATGAAAACAACCCTCCTCTCTGCAGACACGTGGGAGCA
Source organism: Grallaria varia (assembly GCA_013396735.1). Taxonomy (NCBI): domain Eukaryota; kingdom Metazoa; phylum Chordata; class Aves; order Passeriformes; family Formicariidae; genus Grallaria; species Grallaria varia. Next base: position 52,199 of record VWZG01009102.1, read on the forward strand.
CCTGCAGCACCTGGCAGGTCTTTGGGGCGTTTCAGCAGGACCCCTCCCCAGGACCCGAGTGCCACCCCCACCCCTGGCATGGGCACGGCACCTGCAGGACCCTGCCTGAGCGCGGCTCCACCACGCGCAGCTTCTTGTCCTTGCAGCTGGTGGCCAAGAGGCTGCCATCCATGTTGAAGGACATGCACAGGATGACGTCCGTGTGGCAGTCGATCATCTTCACCGGCTCCCCGATGTCCAGGTTCCAGATGAGGACCTGTGGGAAGGCACCTTGGAGCAGCCAGATTCCAGGTCCCTCCCGACCCAAAGCACCCCAGGATTCTGCGCTGTGTGCGGGTGACTCCCACCCATGCCAGGAGCAGGGAGAAGCCTTCCCTGGGCATTCCCAGGCTGGGCACCTGGAGCGGGGCCGGGCAGGGCTCACCTTGTAGTCGTAGCCGGCGCTGAAGAGGATGTTGTTGGTGGTCGGGTGCCACTCGACGAGGCCGACGCGCCGGCTGTGCCCGTAGAGCTCCAGCACGGCCTCTGTCATGTTCCTCTTCAGGCCACCCTCAGGAATCTCCCAGATCCGCACCTGTGGGATGGGGCGGCTGTTGGGGTGGGTTTGGGAGCCCCGGGACACCCCAACACCCTCCCGGGGACTCTGAGCTGCTGAATCCCCGCTGGCTCAATGGCAGCTCCATCCTGCACCCTAATGCCATCATGCCTCGTCCAAAGTCCCTCTCCTCTGGCAGTGGGAAGCCATTCCCTGTGTCCTGTCCCTCCATCCCTTGTACAACTCCAGTCCCTCCCCAGCTCTCCTGGAGCCCCTTCAGGCACTGGAATGGGCTCTCAGGTCTCCCTGGAGCCTTCTCTTCTCCAGGTGAGCCCCCAGAGGTGTCCCAGCCTCTCAAGGGCTGATCCTGCTGCCCCTTCAGCTGCTCCTCCCTCTCTTCTTTCCCAAGGCTTGTCCCATCCATCCAGGGCTGAGCTACACCCTGGGAAAGGGGGAGTGTGACTGATATGAATTCCCAAAATCCCAAAATCTGCATGAGGATTTTCTGCCCATGTGGAGGAGGAACACTCTGCTCTCAGGGGACAGAGGAAAGGCTGTTGTGAGACAGACACAGTTCCGGGGCTGGTGTGGCTCCAAGGGACAATTCCCAGAGCATCGGAGGATTCCAAGCACGGCACAACCCCAGGACAAGGAGCACAGCCCAAGGACAAGGAGCACAACCCCAGGACAAGCAGCACGGCCAAGAACAAGCAGCACAACCCCAGGACAAGCAGCACAGCCCCAGGACAAGCAGCAGAGTCCCAAGGACAAGCAGCACAGCCCAAGGACAAGGAGCACAACCCCAGGACAAGGAGCACAGCCCAAGAACAAGCAGCACAACCCCAGGACAAGCAGCATAGCCCAAGGACAAGCAGCAGAGCCCTGGCTGTGGGTGCTGAAGGAGCTGGTTATGAAAGCAGAGGGTTATGAAACAGCTGTTACCCAACATGCAGCTCAGAGCAGCCCCAGAGAGGCTCCCGCAGCCCCAGCCCAGGGGACACCCAGAGACCCCTCCCTGGTGCCACCCCAGCCCAGGGAGCAGCTCTGCAGGGCAGACAGCCCCGGGATGGATATTCCTGTGTCCTGATCCCTGCCCAGCCGGGAATCACGGCCAGGGCTCCGCGGCAGCGTCACCTCTGCGGCCTCTCCTGGTTACATCACCCCTCGTGTTTGCCAAGGAGCCGGGGCAGTGCCAGGGACAGCTATTTTGGGCAGGATTCCCCAGGGCCACGGTCACCAGGACCTGCACATGGAGGTGCCAGGGCCAGTGGCAGCACTAACGCTGCTCCCTTGGCACGGCAGGCACAGCTGGAGCTCACCCAAAATCCAGCCCCATCCCAGCCTGGGATGGAAATGATGCTCTGGGAAAAGTCTCACTAAAAAGGCCCCAGAGGAACAGCCCCAGCAGCAGCTCCAGCAGCAGGGAATGCAGCTGGAGTGGGACACAGCCCGGGGGACTGCAGGGTTCCTCTCCCACCCCAACCTAAGAAACCTCCTTGATAAAACTGTTCCTGAAATGCCACTTTCCACAAGGAAATGTGTCCTGCAAAGAGGCCACGGTGCTGCAAACCCTCCCGGAGCTGTGCAGAGCAGCTCAGGGAGCACAAGGAGCTGCAGCACATGGAAAACATGGAGCCCAAAACACCTCCAGAGCCTGGAGAACTCCCCTTTCCACCCTCCTGCTATGTTTGTCCTGCCCTTAGAAGCTCCTTCCCAAAATAAGCCTTCCCAGCATTTCAGGAATTTGAGGGTCAGCCTTGCTGACAATTGTCCTGTGAGGACAAATAATGAATCCCTTGGGAGAGCATCCAGAGGGAACAGAGATAGGGAGAGCACCTAGAGAGGACAGAGGGTGGGAGAACATCTGGACGGGACAGAGACTGGGAGAGCATCCAGAGGGGACAGTGACTGGGAGAACATCTGGAAGGACAGAGGTTGGGAGAACATCTGGAGAGAGGAGAGGTTGGGAGAGGGGAGAGGTTGGGAGAACATCCAGAAAGGGCAGAGGCTGGGAGAACATCTGGAGGGACAGAGGCTGGGAGAACATCCGGAGAGGGCAGAGGCTGGGAGAACATCCGGAGAGGGCAGAGGCTGGGAGAGCATCCAGGGAGGACAGAAGCTGTTATCCAGGTGGGAATAGATAGGCACAGATGGATCCAGGTTTGGTGGTAAGAACAGGAGGGGTTTCCAGCACAGGAATAATCCTGTGGCCTGTGACAGTGATCCCTGTCCAGTCCCGGGATTGGGGAAAAACTTGTCCTGGGCCTCATTAAACGTGCTGGGAGTGAAGGGGCAGAGCCCAGAGGAGCCGGACCCCAGGCAGGGTGGGTGGCATCGGGAGCCACGGGCAGCCCATGCAGGGTGGGTNGGCAGCCCGGGCAGGGGGGGTGGCATCGGGAGCCACGGGCAGCCCATGCAGGGTGGGTGGCATCAGGAGCCACGGGCAGCCCATGCAGGGTGGGTGGCATTGGGAGCCACAGGCAGCCCATGCAGGGTGGGTGGCATCAGGAGCCACGGGCAGCCCATGCAGGGGGGGTGGCATCAGGAGCCACGGGCAGCCCATGCAGGGTGGGTGGCATTGGGAGCCACGGGCAGCCCATGCAGGGTGGGTGGCATCGGGAGCCACGGGCAGCCCATGCAGGGCTCCCTCCGGCTCATCCCCCAGGAACAGCCTCATCCCAATTTTCTGCTCCGTCCTCCCAGTGTCCCACCTCCCTCCCAGCTCCTCTGCTCCCAGGGACTGTACACGGAAGGTTCTCCTGGAGCTGGGAAGCAGCTCCCGGGACTCGGGGCCACGAGTGGGATTCTCCCCTCTGTAAACCTGCCCTGACGAGCCTCCAGCTAAGGAAAAGTGCCAATTTTAACCAGATCGGGATGAGACATCAGGTGAAACACAGATGATGTATAAAGAGATATATCTGAACATATATTTATATTTACTTATATGTAATTGATTAAATATAAATAGACATAAGTATATACCTAAACATGTATTTATATTTACTGATATATAATTGATTAAATATAAATTATATATAAATTATATAGAACATATATTTACTACTATATAATTTATTAAATATAAATTTTAAAATTACATTAAAAATTGAACTAATTAGTAATAATGCTATAAAATAATAGATCATTATAAACTATTATCATTATAAAATTTATAACCAATTAAATTAATTCAAAATGATGACTATATCAATTTTATATGTCATATCTTTTTATATGGACTCTAAATACAGAGCTGCAGTGTACAAATGGCAGGCAGGGCCCAGGGCTCACCGAGGTGTCTTCGGAGCAGGACGCGATGATGTTCTCAATGAAGGGGTTCCACTTGATGTCCAGCACGTTGCCCTGGTGGCCACACACCTTGGGGTAGTTGGGTTCGATCCGGCCAGTCTGTCGTGGGAAACCAGCACAGAATTAGGAAAACCGGTGGATTCAGAGATAAACTGCGCTTTAAACTGGGCCTTAAACTGGGCTTTGCAGGGAGGGACACTTGTCAAAGGGGTGAGCTCCGTAGCTGAGCCTGGGATGGGCTTTGGGGCAGGAGGAGACCCCCAGCCAAGCCTGGGATTGGTTCTGTCCCATCACTGTTCCCAGGGAATCACCCCGGTTGATCCAAGGGCGTTCTGCAAACGCAGCCCCAGGGGCTGCTCCACACCAGCTGGGGAGCTCCGTGGGAATTCATGGAATCACAGAAGCATTACCTTTGGAAAGGGATCCAAGGCCATCGAGTCCAACCATCCCCTGGCACTGCCAAGGCCACCACTGACCCATGTCCCCAAGTGCCACATCCACAGGGCTTTGAAATCCCTCAGGGATGTGGATCACCCCTGTTCCGGGCAGCTGTGCCAGGGCTGCACAGCCCCTTCCAGGAAGAAATTTTCCCAATATCCAATCTAAACCTCCCCTTGGGTTGGGGATCCAACACCAAGGGCAAAAGGGCTGGAAGGACTCCAGATGCTCCAAAGAAAGCCTCAGGCCAAATCAGCCATCAGGCCATGCATGAATCCCAGAATCCCAGAACGGTTTGGGTTGGAAAGGACCTTGAAACTCATCCCATTCCCACGCCCTGCCACGGGCGGGGACAACCTCCACTAGCCCAGGTTGCTCCACACCCTGTCCCGCCTGGCTTGGGTAGATTATTTGGTATTCCTTTGGAATACAGAACTTTGGAAGCAGCACTGGCCAAGGACAAAGCCCAGCCACGCCGGGGTCTCTGAGGCTCCTGCCCAGCGCTGCTGCTCCCACGTGACGAGATCCTTCCACACTGGTGGAATCCGTGCAAAGCTTGGATGCTCCAGCAGAGCTCCAGAGCAGAGGACAGAGCTGGGTTCAGATTCCCACCACGGGTGGGTCACCCTCCTGCAGGGACCTGGCCAGGAGCCTCTCTGTCCCAGTGCCCTTCCCTCTCTGCGTCCCAGTGCCATCCCAGCCCTTCCCTCTCCATGTCCCAGTGCCCTTCCCTCTCTGTGTCCCAATGCCATCCCATCTCTTCCCTCTCCGTGTCCCAGCGCCATCCCAGTGCCCTTCCCTCTCCATGTCCCAGCCCTTCCCTCTCTGTGTCCCAATGCCATCCCA
>VWZG01009102.1:57435-70786 GCA_013396735.1 Grallaria varia
CCCTCTCTGTGTCCCAGTGCCTTTCCCTCTCCATGTCCCAGCACTATCCCAGTGCCCTTCCCTCTCCCTGTCCCAGTGTCATCCCAGCTCTTCCCTCTCCGTGTCCCAGTGCCCTTCCCTCTCCGTGTCCCAGTGTCATCCCAGCTCTTCCCTCTCCGTGTCCCAGTGCCATCCCGGTGCCCTTCCCTCTCCATGTCCCATCTCTTCCCTCTCCATGTCCCAGCGCCATCCCAGCTCCTCCCTCTCTGTGTCCCAGTGTCATCCCAGTGCCCTTCCCTCTCCGTGTCCCATCTCTTCCCTCTCCGTGTCCCAGCACCATCCCAGCTCTTCCCTGTCCATGCCATCCATCTCCTTCCCCATCCCAGGCACCACTGCACTCGGAACACACACGAAGTAGGTCAGCACCTCCCAGGCACTGAATATTTCATGGCACTCCCAGCACTGACCATTCCCACATGGAGCTCCCGGCCCATCCGACGGGAACAAAGGGATGCGCTGCCTTTGTGCCATCAGCAGCTCAGGGAAACTACAGGATCACTCCAGGGCTGGGGGTTTGGGGATCAGTGGGGGGCTGTGGGTTTGGGGATCACTCTGGGGCTGTGGGTTTGGGGATCACTCCAAGGATGTGGGTTTGGGGATCACTCCAGGGATGTGGGTTTAGGGATCACTCCAGGGATGTGGGTTTGGGGATCACTGTGGGGCTGTGGGTTTGGGGATCACTCCAGGGATGTGGGTTTAGGGATCACTCCAGGGATGTGGGTTTGGGGATCACTGTGGGGCTGTGGGTTTGGGGATCACTCCAGGGATGTGGGTTTAGGGATCACTCCAGGGCTGTGGGTTTAGGGATCACTCCAGGGCTGTGGGTTTAGGGATCACTGTGGGGCTGTGGGTTTAGGGATCACTCCAGGGATGTGGGTTTAGGGATCACTGTGGGGATGTGGGTTTGGGGATCACTGCAGGGATGTGGGTTTAGGGATCACTGCAGGGCTGTGGGTTTAGGGATCACTCCAGGGCTGTGGGTTTAGGGATCACTGTGGGTTTGGAGGTGAAGGACAAAACCAGGTGCCAGCTCCCTGTGCCCTCACTCTGTGCCCACCCAGCTCCAGCCCCTGGGATCGGGGTCACTGGTGTCCCCCCCTCTGCCCTTCCCACAGTCCCGAACAAACCCTCATTAGTTCCTGATGGATTCTGTGCTGAGCCCTTAAGGCCAGACTCTTTAATTAGGGCATGGCAGGCAAATTCCCAGCCCAGATGGCGCAGGGTTCCCGTTCCCTGGGTGCTGGATCCTGCCTGGGGATTTGAACCTCCTGTGGGGACGGTTCCAGGGCTGGAAGGGCATGGAAAGGCGGGATGGAGCAGCTGCGCCCACCTCCTCTTTCACCTGCCAAGAGCATCCCTCTGGCCCGCCCCGAGAGCCCAAGGTTTGGGAATTGTGCCCATGAGCAACAGCCTGGCTCGGACCCAGCTCCTCAGCTGCCTCCTGCCCCACCGAGGAGGAGCCTTTGCCTGCATTTCCCTGGAGCTCCCCCCGGATAACAAGGAGCACACGCACTTCTGACATCGCTGAACCGCAGAAGGGCCTTTTCCTGGCAGTGCCCCACAGTTGGGTTCGAGTGCCCTTGGAAACCAGGGAGGTTTTTAGGGATAAACCCCAGCAAAGTGACCTTCGGAGAGTGTGGGGTCACCCCAACCTCTGGATGAACCCACAGCCCCGGGACCCCCCAACACCCCGTATTTCCCCCTCCTGCCTCCCAGGAGGCTTTTCCTCACCTAAATTCCAAACACTGGAGCATCCCAAGTTTCCAAGATGAGGTGGAGGACAAGATTTAGGAAAATGTTGCTTTTCACTAAAAACACCTCAGTATCTAAACCCAGTATTCTCATTCAGCAGCACAAGAAGTTATGGAAAAACCTGATTTTTTTTTACATTCCAGAAGTTTTTCCATGGAAAAAAGGTAATCCTGCCCTCAGTTCTCAGGCAGGGAGAGCTCAGTCCTGTATCCCACAGGCCTGGGGGCAGGATGGGGTGCCTTGGGTCTCATCCAGAGCATTGTATGGAGCAAAGCGGGAGCTGCAGGGAAGGAGTTTGGGATGGGAAAACCCCCAGGGGAGACAGGGAAGGCAAACACGGGACTGTTGGTGCTTTACTAGCTCTGCCCCCAGTAGCACCAGTGACCCTCCTGGAGTTACTGGGATGCACAGCCCAGCTTTACCATTATCCTATTAAATGCTCCAGCACACACCACTTAGCCAAGGGCTCCCATGATCCAGCTGTTCCCTAATTTCCTATTTGCATTGCCATGACTTTATTAGCCCACTGGCTACCGCAGAAATTCCGGCAGCAGCTCTGGGAATTCCAGGTGGACAGAGCCTTTAATGGACTTTTTATTCCATTGCTTTGATTTTGAGCAACACCCCCAGTGATTTCCTCCGCAAAGATTTGATGCTTTTTTGCCAAAATTTATCCGGCTTTTAAGAGGACAACACGGAGTTTGGTTTTCAGGGACAGATTTGACCTGGGAAATCAAGAGTTGTGATTAGAACTGGGACAAGTGGCGGGTTGTGCCATGCCCAGGGCACCTGTGAGAAGAGAAGGAGCCAAATAAAGGCAACAAAAGTCAAAATATAGTTAGAAAAATCAGGGATTTGTGCTGTGTTTTCTTATTTAGTCATCTCCCATGGACCTTGGCAGCAGCCCTGCCTTAAGCCAAGGTGAGTCCTAATCCCTGGATCGTGACCCCTGGCTGAGGGAAGCTCAGTGACCCAGATCTGTCCCTGTGACATGCCCTGAGTGGCTCTCCAGGCTCTGGCAGCTCGGAGGCTTTCCACGGAATGGGCTGGAAGGAGCAAATGTTCCAGCAGCTTCAAACCCTCCCTTTGCTGCTGCAGCAGCTCGGCAGGGAGGAAGGAATTTGTGTTTTGTCTGGGGGAGAAAGGACAACAATTTTCAGAGCTGGTTTAATTCAGTTTTTCTGAGGCTTGGTGATGGAGAAGGAAACATTCCCCTGGGAACGGCTGGAACAGGAGCCAGGGCAGCTCACGAGGAATTTTCATCCCTGGGACCCTCCTGACCATGTTCCCAGTGATGGGAATCATCATCGTTCCAGCCCTTGGAAGCAGCACAGTTTGGTGTCCCATCAGATAACTCCTCTTTATATATATATTTTTTTTTTTCCTAAAACCTGCTTTTCACCAACTTCCCTGGAAATACCATCCCAGAGTGCTTCCCAATCCTCACGTTTCCTACAGAGCTCCACAGATTTGGTGGAACTCCCCCCCCCCCCCCCCCCTCTTTNCCCCCCCCCCTCCCCAGTTTATTCAGCTCTACCCTTCAATCCCACATGGAAAAGCTCCCTGGCATCGATGCCAAGAGCCATCCCAGGAGGAGAAGCCCCCCCAGGCTGAGGAAGGAGCCCCCAGCTCCAGCCCCAGGGCCACCCTGCCCTGCCAGCAGCTTCCCGGGACGCTCCCTGAGCCCTCATTAGCTGCTGGAGCGGGATCAGGGACGCGCTGCCTGAGCCGGGGGGATTTGCAGGGTTTCCCAGGAAATCCCTGAGCACACACGAGCCTCCCGTGGCTGGGACTGAGAGTAAATACACTGACTGCTGCCTTGTCAAAGGAGGGCTCTCCCAAAAGGAGGGAATTACAGGGATTTTCCCCGCGCCGGGGCAGATCCCGGGATGATCCGGGGGCAGGAGGAGGTCGCCAAAAGTCCCCGGAGCTCCACCGGGAGCCAAGTCAGACCGAACCAGCACAGGGAAGAGAAAAGCTGGGCAAACCCCTGGCAGGGACCCCAAAAATCCTGAAAATCCCAAAAATCCAGGGCGCCCAGAGGAGCTGTGGCTGCCCCCGGATCTCTGGAAGTGTCCAAGGCCAGGCTGGATGGGGCTTGGAGCCACCTGGGATAGCGGGAGGTGTCCCATCCCATGGCCCGGGGTGGCACAGGACGGGCTTTAATGTCCCTGCCAAGGCCACCACTGAGCGTGGCCCCGAGTGCCACATCCCCGGGGCTGTTCAATCCCTCAGGGATGGGGATCCAGCCCTGCCCTGGGCAGCCTGTCAAAAATAACATCCATTTAGGCACGATTTGGCTCCTCTTAACGGTACAGCCAAAGGCATAAAGCAGGAAGGAAATCGGTGTCACCAAACGCTCCTGTCACCGGGATGAAGGTTTATATACCAGCTCCCCCTCTCGGGCGGAGAGAACCGGCGTTAAATCAAACAGAAACGCTCTTAAATTAAACATAACCACTGCTAAATTAAAATATAAATACTGTCACGGGCTGTGAGCATCATCTGCGCGGGCAACTCGGAATTGCCACTTGGAATCAGCATGCCGGGAGCTCCTCCAGCCGCAGCCCCGGTCCCCCCGCGCCCCGAAAAGCCCAAAGCAGCGCACACGGCACCTTGGGACGAACAGTTCGCGCAGATTAACCCCGCCAAGGAGCACTTCCCCGCGCCGCGAAAAGCCGCCGCCGGGTTCTGGCTCGTTAATTAAAAAGACAAAAGGCCCTCCATAATGTCCCTATTAAATCGGATTCCGGGCGTTCCAAGCACACGCGTGGCTGCGGGTCCCCGAGAGCCGCGTTCGCGCGGGGCTCCCGTGGGTTCCAGCCGGCAGAGGGGGCAGGCAGGGCTGCAAACCGAGCCCGCAGAATTCCCTCTTTTCCCTCCTTTTCGTCCGCGGTTCCTCCTCTGACCCACCGGCAGCGCTACAGTTTTACCCCCAGTGTCCCCTTTCTCCTTTGGACAGATGCGGGTGTTCAAAGCGGGCGGTGGCAGGGCTGGGCTCCCCACGGCCGCTCTCCGGCATCTCCTCCATGAATTCAGGGACACCGGGTGGGAATGGGCAATGCAGGGACACCGGGCGGGAATGGGCAATGCAGGGACATCGGGTGGGAATGGGCAATGCAGGGACACCGGGTGGGAATGGGCAATGCAGGGACACCGGGTGGGAATGGCAGTGCAGGGACACCGGGTGGGAATGGGCAATGCAGGGACACCGGGCGGGAATGGCAGTGCAGGGACACCGGGTGGGAATGGNATGCAGGGACACCGGGCGGGAATGGCAATGCAGGGACATCGGGTGGGAATGGGCAATGCAGGGACACCGGGCGGGAATGGCAATGCAGGGACACCGGGTGGGAATGGGCAATGCAGGGACACCGGGCGGGAATGGCAGTGCAGGGACACCGGGTGGGAATGGCAATGCAGGAACATCGGGTGGGAATGGGCAATGCAGGGACACCGGGGGGGAATGGCAGTGCAGGGACACCAACTGGGAATGGCAATGCAGGGACACCGGGTGGGAATGGCAGTGCAGGTGGGAATGACAATGCTGGAGAATCAGCAGGTGGTTTTTTTTTTTTCCCCCCCAAGCCCCAGGGGGGTTTTTTTATCCCCCTGATCAGCTCTAGGTTAAAAGGAAACGCCTCTTGGAGCCCGAAATCAGGCAGAGGGAAAAGCAGAGAAAATGAGCTCGGGGCGAGGGAGTCTCCTGTGTCCCGAGGTGGGAAAGCTCCAAGGACCTGAGAATTGGTTCACGGTGCTGGGGAATAAAGAGAATTCCGGCTCCTTTCCCGCAGAAAACTCCCGGTGCTTTGGGGAGGGGAGAGGAGGGGAGGGAGGCAGGGCTGTGATGAGTGTGCCCCTTCTCTGCCCAGCCCTGGCGAGGGGGGTCACCCGGGGGTCCCCTGGGGTCACCCAGGCTGAGCAGATGCCACCAGGACCCTGAGCCAGGAGGATCCATCCCGGAGCCAGGGCAGGATTCCCAGCGCTGCCGCTTGCCAGATGCCATCCCAAGGGCACCCAGGAGGTGTTGCCACCGCTGCCACCCAGCCAAGATGGCACTGCCCCCGGGACACAGGGAATGTCCCATCCCTGTGCTGGGGGACGAGGGGACCGGCAAGATGTGGAGTGTTCCCAAACCCTCCTGTGATTCCACGATTCCAGCCTGCATTTCCCTTCCTGTCCCAACCACAGCATTTCCCCCACGGAATGTCTGCTCCTTCCTCCTCCCTCCCTGTTTTCATCCTCCCCAGTCTCCGTTCCAGGTACCTCCTGCACCTTCTCAGGTGCTGCATTGCTGTCGCTAAAATCCTGGAATTATTTTATGAAGTTGTTTCCTCCACCATCATTTGGGATATTTGGGATTCCAGCTGGGGGTGAGACCTGCCTGCTTTGGAGCTGAGGAGTTCTGGATGCTCCGGGCTGGGTCACAAGGTGGGGATCACCCCAAGGCTGGACTTGGTCATCCTGGAGGCTTTTCCAACCAGTGACTCTGGGCTTCTGTGACCCGCTGTCCCTGCTTTCCCAGGACTGCCGTGGAGCTTCGGGACTTCCCTGGGAATTAGGGATGGATCTGGGACCTCCATGGGCTGGCGCTGCTCCAGGCAGGGTTGTACAGACCCCCATCAGTGCCCCACAGAACCACTTGGGTCGGAAAAGGCCTTTAAGAGCATCAATGGCCAAGGTCACCACTAACCATGTCCCCAGGTGCCACATCCACATGGATTTTATATCCCCCCTGGGATGGGGACGCCACCACAGCCTGTTCAGTGCTGGACAATCCTTTTGGGCAAGGAACAACCTGAACTTCCCCTGGCAGAGGGACACGTGGGAGCTCACACTGCTGCCCAGGCGCCCCCTGCTCACATTCCATCAGCACATCCATCCATCCATCACCCGGAGTAAAGCAGCCTGGACACGGTGGGATGAGGGACCTGTCCCCACCCAGCCCCTCTCCTGCCCCAGCCCAGCCCAGCCATGACAGCAGCGCTGACATGACCAGCAAGTTTGGATTTCAGGTTCCTCCGTGTAAACAGAGACTGTTCCTTCCTGTCCTGCTTCCTGCAGACAGATAACATTGTCTGCCTGTGGAAAACATTCCTTCCCAGCCCCTGTGGAAACAGAGATCCCTCTGTCACCGGGCCATTGATGCCACCACCCTGCCCTGCCAGGGGGACCCCATGGCCACCCCAGCCCCCTTGTCCATGTCTCCACTCCCTCTGCAGCTCTCCTGGAGCCCCTTTAGGCACTGGCAGGGGCTCTCAGGTGTCCCTGGATCCCTCCCTTCTCCAGGTGAGCATTCCCAGCTCTCCCAACCTGGCTCCAGAGCAGAGGGGCTGCAGCTCCAGAAGAACAGGAGAACAGAGTGAGATGTGACGTTCACCGGGCTCCTCTCCTGTGGAATTGCACTGTCCAGGCAAGACTGGATTTTGGTTATGATGACAGAACCCAATCCCTTATTGCTGACCAAAATTAATGGGCATTTCCCATGTGGTCCCCTCTCCCCTAGACTGGATCCTCAAGGCCAGGTTGGAGCAACCTGGTCCAGTGGAAGGTGTCCCTACCCGTGGCAGATGAGCTTTAGGGTGCCTTCCAACCCAAACCACTCCAGGATTCCAGGATTCTTCCATTGCCATGGTTTGGGGAGCAAATCCTTCCCTTCCCAAGCCTCAGCCGGAGCCTCAGCACTCTCCTGCGCCCACTCCCCGGGGATATTTATGGCACCAAGCCCTCGTGGTGCCGGGGAGATGCCGGTTCCCAGAGGCTGAGGAGCCAGGATTTGGGATCCAAGCAGGACGGGGTGGGAGGACAGGCTTGGAGAGGATGGAGGAACAAAACACAGCCGTGCTCTGGCTTTCCAACCCACACATCCCCTTCTTCACTCCATAAATCCGTGAGGAACCAGGATTTCTGCTGTGCAGGGAGGAACATATGGGACACGGCGTCACAGCTTGTGCTGAGCAGGACAGAGGGTAAAAACCAGGAAAAAATCCCAAAGTGTGGCAGCAAATCCAAGCCCAAGTGGCTCGGCAGTATCTGGGTTACCTTCATTATGTTCAGCTAAATCGGGATGCCAATTAATTAGAGGGCTGCTGATTTCCAAGGAAAATTAGTTTATTCTTAATGAGCTAATCAGCCCCTGTTTTAAAAAAAATAATGAAATTATGAGCTGGTACAAAGGCTTGTGCTGCCACTCGACACGGAGAGCCAAGGTCTTATTCCAGCCGGGATTCACTGGGTGGATTTTGCCAGGATTTCCACGCGGGGCCGACGATCCCTTTGGAGCAGGTTGCAAACGGCATCCCCGCTTTTATCCCATGTTTGCCAGGAAAAAAAAGGGTAATTTGCCGGCAATACGGGATTATTCCTCAGGATTTAGGACCAGGAGCCAGAGGTGTGAGGATGGGCATCCCCCCAGCTGGGGGAGCTCGGAGCGGGGAGGGAGGCAGGGATGGAGCTGGAGCGCTCCGGGGGCTCAGACAAAGCTCCTGCTTTCCCGAATATTAATAAGAGTCAAGCTGTGCTCTGCAATTAAAGCACTGATTATAATTTCTTCCATCTGTAGCTGAGCCGGCTCCAGAAATTAAAGAGGAATTCAGAAGAGGTGGGAATGTTACACAGGGAAAGCGTCAAAGAGGAATGACAGGGTGAGGAGGGGCTCGGGGGGCCGTGCTGCTCCATCCCTCTGGCTCTGCCAGCTTCCCCTCCCAGCTGGAATTTCTGTGGATTTGGCACTGGATTCTGCTGTCCAGGAGCTGAGAGACACCCCGCTGCTCCCACGTGTGCTGGGTCCAGGTGCTGTGGGGTGGGTGCGTCCCTAAGGGGAGCAAGAATGACAGCCCAGGAGCCCCGTGTCCCCTCCTGCAGCCCAGGAGCCATGGGACGGGATGGGGCTCCATCCTGGAGCTGGAGCTCCACACCCCGGAGCACCATCGGGAAGCAGAGCCATTCTGGTGCCCCAGGGCAGTGCAGGGTCAGAGAGCTGTGGAATCCTGGAATGGTTGGGTGCGAAGGGACCTTAAAGCTCATCCAGTCCCACCTCCTGCCATGGGCAGGGACACCTTCCACTATCCCAGGCTCCTCCAAACTGGCTTGGGACACTTCCAAGGATCCAGGGGCAGCCACAGCTTCTGTGGGCACCCTGTGCCAGGGCCTGCCCACCCCCACTGTGAAATATATGCCTTTTATGTGACTTAAATAAACTCTCAGTTTAAACCCATCTCTTCTCCCATCCAAGGTAACACCAATTCCATGTTCAAGGTAACGCCAGTTCCATGTCCCAGGTAACACCAGTTCCATGCCCCAGGTCACACCAGTTCCATGTCCCAGGTCACACCAGTTCCATGTGCCAGGTCCCTTTCCCTCCCGGAGCCCCAGGGATGAGCTGTGGGGTGGGAACACCGAGCGTGTCCCACGGGGCAGCTGCTGGAGCATCACTGGATTTGTGGGAGTTTAAAATTGCATGAGGAAGAGAATTGTGGATCCCATGGGAAAGGCTGAGGGGAGTCTGGCTGCTTTAAGGAGCCTGTTCCAGTGTCTGACCCCCCTCTGGAGGAAGAAACTTTTCCTAATTTCCCACCTAAACTTCCCCTGGCACAGCTCCAGCCATTCCCTCAGGTAATTTGGGCTTGATGATCCTTGTGGGTCCCTCCCAACTTAGCATATTCTGGGATTCTGAGATGGAGAAGCTCCAATAAAGGACAAGGACCAGCTAGATGAGGGGCTCCACCAGGACCTTCTGGGAGCTGTGTCAGTGAAATACCAGGATCACAAATCCAAGTGGCACCTGGCACTGTGATGGGATAGGGTGGAGACACTCCCAGTGCCAAACTCCCCGAGGTGCCAAAACCACTTGGACAGACATCTCATTTCTTCCTAAGGAAACACCCCCAACTCACCAAGGCAGCTGGAAAGGCTCCCATCCCATCCAAGAAAACCCCAGGAGAGACCGGCAGAGACATTGAGGAGGGTTGGAGATGGGGATGGGAATGGGGATGGAGATAGGGATGGAGATGGGGATGGAAATGGGAATGGAGATGGGGATGGAGATGAAGATGGAGATGAAGGCAGATGGAGATGGAGATGGGGATGGGGATGGAGATCAGAATGGAGATGGGGATGGGAATGGAGGTGGGGATGGAGATGAAGAATGGAGGTGGGGATGGAGATGAAGATGTAAATGGGGATGGGGATGGAGATGGAGATGAAAATGTAAATGGAGATAGGGATGGGGATGGAGGTGGAGATGGAGATGAAGATGGAGATGGAGATGAAGATGAAGATGTAAATGGGGATGGGGATGGAGGTGGAGATGGAGATGAAAATGGGGATGGGGATGGAGGCAGAGCAGCTGCAGGTTGGAGCCACTCCAGGGGCACGGGGCTCACCTGCTCGAGGGGGATGACGAGGAAGGAGCCGCCGCCGGCGCTCTCGGTGACGATGGCGAGGAAGCGGGCGTTGACGGCGCAGAAGTGGTTGTCGTGCACGTTCTTGGTGATGGGGATGCCATCGAAGCAGTGCTCCCGGCTCGCCACCTTCCCGTAGACGTTCCGGAACTTGGAGCTGCGGTACTGCGGGCGCCATGACATCTGCGGGCAACACGGCGGGCTCAGCTCCCCAAAACACTCCCAACCCCAGCGATTCCCACTCGTTTTCCCGTTCCCGAGCCGTGTCGCAATAGGGTTTAACCTGGAGAGGTTTGGCAGCATCGGGGTGGCCCCGACCTGCCAATGGAAGGCTCCCAGAAAACCCAAACCGTGTCCCCTGGTGCAAAGAACAACTCACAAAAGGCATTCAAAGCCTCTGTGCTGCTGCAGAATTCCAGCTGGTCTCCTCTGGAGCGGGGACGGCTCAGCTGGGACACGCAGAGCTGCCACTCCGTGTGCACATGACAAAGGAATTAGGGCTTTTAATGCAATGGCTTGGAAATGGATTCGCCGGGAGAGCTGGAATGGGGGCAAGATGGGAGCACTGGGAGCTGGATACGCCCTGCGCAGCTGCCTTGGCGTGTTTGGCACAGGGCTGCCCATGGGGGCTAACCTGGAAAATCCCAGGATCCAGCAGGGATCCTGTTCCAGGGAAAAAGTTCGGGGGGCTCTGAAATTGAAACTAAGACACCGTTGTAAGCTTAAAGCAACAGTATTTTATTATAAGAGGTGGCCAAGTAAACGAGAACCCATGGGAAAGAGAGGGAGAAAGAGGAGGGAAAGGAATAAAGCCCTACGTGTCACCTAACTCGCCCAGGTGTTACGAGGTTGTCTCACCGACCCTGAAGTGTCCGGACTCCCCCGAGCAGGGGCTGCATCCTCCAGCGCCGGCGGCTCACAGGATAGCGGCGTCCCCGCCAAGGCAACGTTGGCCTTCACGTGAAGCAAGCCGAGCCAAGGCATGAGCCATCTGCCTTTTAACTACTTTTTGGGTGACGTCTCACCTGGGCAGGTGTGGCCAGTACTGCCCAGTGAGAGGCCTTACGTCCCTCCCCCCGGTTATGTAACGGTGCTCCTTCTACGCATGTGTGAGTGCCTTGCGCCTGCGTGGTACAACCCAGAGGGTCCCCCTAAAATGGGTCTGGGGGCTTACTTCATCACCCTCCTCCTCACTCTCTCCTCCAAATGCCCTCTAAGGGCCATCAGCCAATGGTGAGAGCCCAATTAATTTTAGTTTATACACCACTGTTCCCTCCAAGGCCGAAGTTCTCCCTTATCAACACTTGTTTTCTCCTACTTGGCAGGAAAAGAATAACTTTCTCACAGATGGCTGGGCCAAACACAGACCAAAAAACATCAACATCTATTCTATCCCGAATACAGATCCCAAGGACCCATCCGCTGATCCTGGCACAGCAGGAATCCTAAGGACACACCAGCTGATCCTGGTAGATCAGGGATCCCAAGGACCCATCCGCTGATCCTGGCACAGCAGGAATCTTAAGGACACACCAATTGATCCTGATGGATCAGGGATTCCAAGGACATACCAGCTCATCCTGGCAGAGCAGGAATCCTAAGGACACACCAATTGATCCTGGTGGATCAGAGATTCCAAGGACACACCAGCTCATCCTGGCAGAGCAGGAATCCTAAGGACACATCAGCTGGTCCTGGCAGAGCAGAGATTCCAAGGACACACCAGCTGATCTTAATAGACCAAGAATCCCAGGAATTCACCAGCTGACCCTGGCAGACCATGGATCCCCAAGATTCACAGGTTGGTCCTGGCAGAGCAGGGATCCCAAGGATCCAGCAGCTGATCCCAGCAGAGCAGAGATCTCCTGGCTGTGGGACAAAAGGCAGAGGGAGGAGCAGGAGGGTCACAGGGTTTGGGTTGGAAGGGACCTTGGAGTTCATGCCATCCCACCCCATCACCCCAGCCCAGGCTGCTCCAAGCTCTTCCAACCTGGCCTGAAATCCTCGAGGATTTAAACCAGAATGAGAACAGAGAGACTTTTCTGGCTGGAGAACTTTCTGCTCCAAAAAAATGCAGCCTCAGGTCCAACCAGGCTGGGAATCTTTGCCAAATGGATCCGAGTGCTCAGAGCCAGGCAGGGCCAGGAACACACCCTGACCACGGTGTGGGGACACCCTGGCCAGAGCTCCCCCAAACCTGACACTTCCCTCTGACCGAGGAGTTTTCAAACTGAAATTGATGTTTTTATAACAGTAAAAAAGCACAATTTTTTTTTTTTTTTTAAGTTCTTGGTTTTAGCGTGTCATCCCAGGATTTCCACTTTGCTCTTATTTCTCCCATCTGTGCTTCCAACCTACGGCAAAAGCAGCCCTAAATTCTCCCCCAGAGGCTGATTTTCTCCATCCATCAGCCCCAAACTCCAGAGAATATTCCGAGAGAGGACAAAACCCACGGCACCCCCACGGAAACCCCTTCTGCCGCGTGGGGGTGGCCAAAAAAGGGGCTCCCGATATTCCGGGCATCCCAAAATTCAGCTTCCAAGGGGCTGCCAGACAAAGCGCCGGCACAAAGGCTTTATCCCTCCCGTGGATCCTTGGACCCTGTGGATGCCCCCCACGCTCCACAGTTCCCGAGCCCACGGGTGATGCTGCTCCAGGACCCCAGCGCTGGCACATCCCTCCTGTTTTCCCGGCTCTCCCAAAAAACCAGGGAAGGCTCCGCACCAGGAGGACACGCTGAGCTCAAGCGCCCGTTTTCCTGGAGAAATCCAGAGTTTCTTCCCTTTAAGCCCAGCCGGTGGTTCCTGTAAGTGCCATCCCACCTCCCCACGGCGCCGGGCACGGAAGTGCCACTGAAACCCCTGGCGAGGGGCTCGGGCTGCCCAGGGACGGCCTGGGCCATGGGCCGCTCCAGGGCGGGCCTTTTCCGGCACATTCCAGGCTCTGGAGCCAGCAGAGACCTTCCCGTGCCAGAAACAGCTCCTGCTCCCTGTGGGAGATGCCGGAGAGCAGGAGGCTGCAGGGAGCCTTGGGATGGAGGGAGAAGGAGGTGAGGGGACACCTCGGTGCTGAGGGGACACTTCACTGCTGAGGGGACACCTTGGTGCTGAGGGGACACCTCAGTGCTGAGGGGACACCTCGGTGCTGAGGGGACACCT
>VWZG01009102.1:71334-89488 GCA_013396735.1 Grallaria varia
TGAGGGGACACTTCAGTGCTGAGGGGACACTTCACTGCTGAGGGGACACCTCGGTGCTGAGGGGACACTTCGGTGCTGAGGGGACACTTCACTGCTGAGGGGACACTTTGGTGCTGAGGGGACACCTTGGTGCTGAGGGGACACCTTGGTGCTGAGGGGACACTTCAGTGCTGAGGGGACACTTCGGTGCTGAGGGGACACTTCGGTGCTGAGGGGACACCTTGGTGCTGAGGGGACACTCTTGTCTGATGGGGGATCATCCTTTTCCCTTCATCTTGTTCTGCTCCCAACAGGGTTTTGTCCTGTGGATGAAACGAGGTCCTTGGGATGGGAGCGGTCAGGAGAATGCCCTTTCCAGCCACCATCCCGGTGGTTGGTCCTTCAGCAGATGGCCTTGGCATTGGGAGCATCCCAAGGAATGCTCCGGGGCCATTCACACCTCCAGGTTGGGCCCCAGGAGGTGCTGCCGGCATGGTGGGATCTGCCCACCCTGGGCTGCCCAAATGCCTTTCCCTGCAGAGCCCCCTGGGCTGCAGGAGACATTTCCCACAAATAAAAACCTCGAAGGATATTCCGGCTGGGAAGAGAATCCCCATTTTTCCATTGCAATATCCCATTTGGGTGTTTTCCCGAGTGATGCTTCTCTTCTGGATGGATGAAAACTTCGAGTTCCCAAGGAGATGCCAGCTTTACTTTTCCATTAATTTTGTTCTTTATTCCACTTATTTTTCCCCTCTGTATCCACTGAAACCTTCTCTCCAAAGGCAGTGTCTGCAGACACGTCTCGTGGGGCTTCCAAGGATGCAGGGAATGGGGGAAGGAGCAGGATCCCTTTGTTTTCTGCTGGCAGCCCACGGCTCCGATATGGAAAGGTTTTCCCATCATCCAGCTGCTCCCAAAGGATGTGGAAAGGCCACCAAGTGACCTGAGGGGCACCAGGAAGGAGAAAGCCAACAAAAATCCAACCTGCCAAGGGTGATGCTCCATCCCTGTGTTACGAACTCAGCTGTTGACAGGTTGTACGTGGGAATTCTTCCCAGCAAAATCCATGGATTCACAGGAAACACCACCCTGCACTGGCACAGGGTGTCCAGAGAAGCCGTGGCTGCTCCACCCCTGGAATGTTCAAGGCCAGGTTGGACGGGGCCTGGAGCAACCTGGGCTGGTGGAAGGTGTCCCTGCCCATGGCAGGGGGTTGAACAAAAAGAGCTTTAGGGTCCCTACCAGCCCAAACCATTCCAGGATTCCATGATTTATGATGGAAGATGGTTGAAAATAAGCCAAATTTCCGAGCCAGGAGGCTGGAATTCTCTTA
This sequence comes from Grallaria varia, assembly GCA_013396735.1. Lineage (NCBI taxonomy): Eukaryota > Metazoa > Chordata > Aves > Passeriformes > Formicariidae > Grallaria > Grallaria varia. The sequence goes on from VWZG01009102.1 coordinate 72,650, forward strand.
TTCTGCACCCTCTGCAGTCCAGGGGACAGTTTCAAAGGGGCCCCAGTTCTCTTATTCCCTGATTTCCTTTCCCTCCACGTGCTGCTTTGCCGCATCCTTCGCTCCCTGGGCTTTCCTGGCTCGGAGTGGGCGCCCTGGAATTCAGTGCTGGACAAACATCCTCTTTCCTGGCCCAGCCAGGGAATGAAGGCTTTTGAAGGCGAGGAGGGGCTGGAGAAGGGGGAGTGTGGGTGCTTTGGACACTGGTGGGACACGGCTCAGCATTCCCGGCCGACACCGAGCGCAGAGCAGGCGGTGCTGACACTTCCCAGGCAGGAAGGAAAAGAGCCCCTTCCCCAAAGGAATGAGACAAAGAGGCAGAGGAAAGGCTGGAAACAGGCACCAGTCACGACCCCACACCGGCCCCACTGCCCGGCGCTTCCTCCCAAGGGGATGGTGACAATGGGGGGACCTTCGCAGGGCCCTTGGATGTGGAGACCAAACTCCTCACGTCCCACCAGGGGTGGGAGAGGTGGCCGTGGCTCAGCTGTGGTGACAGTGACACGGCCAAGGGGACTTACAAAACTTCAACACTCCCAAAACTTCAAGAGAAATGTCGCATTTCCTGCCTTCACCTTGAATTTAAACCCTGAGCAGCAACTGAGCAGCATTTCAACCTCCTGGGATATTTTTCCCAGATGTCTTTGCCTTCTTCTCCTTGCTCACAAATTATCTGACCTGAATTTTGTTGGGTCATGACCTTGTTTTCATTGCAAATTATCCCCCCCTCTCTGAACACCCTTTGTTCTGTTCTAGAAGAGAGAAATGGATAAAAGAAACTGGGGTGGGGAGGAATTCAGGGATGTTCTGAGCCCCCAGCCAGCCCTGGGAAGCTCTTTGGGAAGACAGGATGCTGGCAGACAAACCAATGCTGCTGAATTCAATGCTGGGTGCTGCCTGCCCCGGGGCACTTCCATGGAGACACAGAGATTCCCTGGCCAGCCCTGGCTCAGGCAGAAATCCCAGCTCCCATCCCTGTTCTGTGCACCCCATCCAGCACTTCTGGAAGCACATCCAGAGCGTTTGCACTCCCACAACATGTAATTTTTATGAATCTCACTTTTTGAGTCATTCTCTGCACTGTGCTGACGTTAATGGGGTGTTCTTATTTCTCCATCCCCTCACTCCCAGTGACTCAGAGACATTAAGAAAAGGATTATTGATTTCTCAGAGTCATTTCCATCCATCTCCAGGACCAGCCTCATGCGCCACCGTTTCCAAGGCTCCGTCAAGCTCTGCATTATTCTTGGACTCTGCTCTTTCCTCTCATGACAGAACTCCTCCCTCGTTTTGGGTTCGGCAGAACTTGCTTGAAAAATGAGAATCTTGCAAAGCACTCGAAGGGAGGCGAGAAAATCGTTCCCATCCCCAGCCACGACGTTCCCCACCAACATCAGCCTCACAAAACCGGGAGCAACGGAGGAATTTTCCAGCTCTTTAAGGCTCGTTGCAATGTTGGACTCATTGAAGTGCTTGAGGGGAGGAGAGAGGCCCAAAACCCCTGGCTGGAAGGTGCAAAACTCTTTGGCAACAGGAGGTTAAGCGGAAAACAGACAGGCTGGGAAGCCCCGAGCAAGAACCCGGAGCAGAGAGAGCATCCCTTCCCTTCTCCATCCTCTCCCTGCTCCTCCAGCATCCCTGGGGAGGGACAGGAGCCAGGGAAGGGAAGGAAAGGGAAGGGAAGGGAAGGCAAGGCAAGGCAAGGCAAGGCAAGGCAAAGCAAGGGCCAGGCAGCGCTGCCATCCAGCTCCTCCTCCCCAGACAGAGGAACAAAGCGGCTCTGTGAGCTTTCCTCATCGGGGAAAGGGGATTGGGACACATCCAGCCCTCCTGGAGCAAAAATCCCGGGGGGAAGGAGAAGGGCAGAGTGACAGGGATCATCTCTGCGCCCTTCCTCAACTCCCGAGGCAAACACACAGACCTGGGGGTGGGAAAAGCCCCCATGTGCCAGGCAAAGGAGCATTTCTGCAGAATTCCTTCAATATCTCCCTCTGACCCTGCTCCACCGGGAAAGCAGGGATCGGGAGAGGCCGGTCAGGAGCCACAGAGGGCGGCCATCCAGAGATTTTCCATATGGAGAAGGCCTGGATGAAGGCAGTGACACCAAGGAGCAGCCACAGCTCAGAACGGGGAGAGGATTTTCCTCCCCGAGAGGAAACTTGAGTGTGTGGAGGTCGGGAAGAGCTGACTCCCCTGTTCTCCCCACCTATCCCAGGAGCTGCAAGATTCCATAACACAGCCCAGGGATGACACCTGAGCAAGAGATGGAGGTGTCAGCATGGGAGGATGAGGAGCAGAACATGGGGGGGAAGAGGAGCAGAACACCGGGAGGATGAGGAGCAGAACATGGGGGGGAAGAGGAACAGAACATCCCTGAGGCTGCAGAGAGGGCAGAGCTGCTCCTGCCTCTGGCAGGGGGTGGAATCAGCTTTAAGTGGGAGGTTTAGGCCTCTGCTCAGTTTTACAGCTGGAGGATCCATTTCATTAAAAATATAACCAAACCCCTCCTGATCCTGCAGGTTTTTCTCCAGGACGGGGACTGGAACCCACCCACAGCCCCCAGAGCCCCACAGGGGAATCTGAGCCCAGCACACACACAGTTCCCCCAGGGAGAACTCTGCCCTCATCCCTTGGGAACAGCACTGCCATTCGCCTGGAAAAAAAGAAAAGGAGCCCAGAAGCAAACGCTCAGCCCCTCTTTGGAGGCTTTTTGAGCTGTTGGCAGCTCCAGCCTCTGCCGACCAGCAGCAGCAGGACTCGGCTCTTGTCTCAACGTGTTCAGTTTTTAAAAGCATCTTTTCAAGCATCGGGAGTCTTGGCAACAGCAGGAGGGAGGGAGGGCTTGTGCAGGGAGCTCTGGGCACGGGAACGGGCAGTGCCCCAGCCCAGCGGGCTGTAATCCCCCCAAAATCTGGCTATCCTATATATAGCACCGCCTAATCTGCCTCAACCAGCAGGGCTCTCAGAGAAATTACTTTCTGCTTTCACCTGCACCAAAGAGGCATTTTGGGGGGTGAAAATACCCCCTGCCCCCAGCCCTTTCTCCTTGGCACTGTGCTGGGGGTGTGGCATGGGGGTTGGGGCACCTGCACAGCTCTTTGGGGTTGCCATGATGGCACATCCCAACTCCCATGGCCTGGGAGAGGTTTTTAATGGGAAATCAGTGCTCCTGCACCATGACTGTCTGACTTACTGCTCTGCCCATGGTTATGGTTGACTAGCAAAAAAAAAAAAAAAGGTATTCACATGAAAAAATGTGTTGGGAAAAGGAAATCCAACACTCATTATTTTGCCTTGAAAAATCTGGGCCTTTCAAGAGGCACTCCAGGAGACAGAGCCTTTCCAAAATCACATTACTCCCTTTTTTCTTGCCTCCCTCCTGGCATGGACTGAGGTTCTGACAAACATTCCCCATCTGGGGCTTTCCAGAGAAACTCAAGGCATGGGTTTGTACGAAGAAAAGCAACTACAACTGAATGCCCTCCCCCTTTCTGCCCCTGTGCCCCCCTGGCACGGGGTGATTTCCTTCTCACCCCTCTGCCCCTGCCATCCCTGGCAGCCGCTGGGCAGAAGTTCTTTTGCATTAGAAAGGTCAGGAGTGCTCCACTTTGACATTTCGAGTATCAGTTGGCCATTAAGGCAACGAAGTGTTTAAGGACTGGGGGAAAACAAGAGCTGCTTTTCCGGAGATGGATTCACTGAGAGACAGGAGCAGGGGCTGCCCAGTCCCTCTGCCCTTGCCCAGGGGCTGCCCAGTCCCTCTGCCCTTGTCCAGGGGCTGCCTGATGCCTCTGCCCTTGCCCAGGGGCTGCCCAGTCCCTCTGCCCTTGCCCTGGGGCTGCCCAGTCCCTCTGCCCTTGCCCAGGGACACCCTCAGCTCCCTCGGGTAGAGAGTGGGCTAAAAAACCACTAAAATAGCTCATCAGGGCTTATTTTCGAGGAAAATTCAGCACCACACTCACTGCTGTGCCACAGTCCTGAACATGTTTCCCATGCCACGGCAGAGCCAGCATCCCAAAATCCCTGAGAGGTGGGCACAGCCCTGCTCTGCTCCCCTGCCCCCGGGGAGCGTCAGCACTGGGGGATTTAGGAGTCTCATGGATTAAACCTCTTCCCAAAGGACAGGGTGGACACCGGCGTGGATTTTGGAGGCGGGAGGCTGAGCCTGGGCTGGGATGAGCAGGGCTGTGCCCAGACCCTAAACCCACGCTGGCAAAGAGCAGAACGCTGTCCCTGCAGTCACGGGGTGGGGGAGCCCCTGCAAAGCCACATTCCAACCTCAAGCCAATGATTTTTCCACTCCGGGGGTGGGGGTGTGGAAACGCAGGAACAGGAACTGCCAGAACCCGTGGCAGGATGGGATGGCATCACCCAAAATGACATCATCCCAAAAGAGCATCACCTTGAAAGAGTATCACCCAAAACAGCATAACCCTGAAAGTGGATCACCCCAAACCAGCATCACCCCAAACCAGCATCACCCCAAACAAGCATCACCCCAAACAGCATCACCCCGAACGAGCATCACCCCAAACCAGCAGCACCCCAAAGCAGCATCACCCAAACCAGCAGCACCCTGAAACGGCATCCACCAAAACAGCATCACCCCAAACCAGCATCCACCAAAACAGCATCACCCCAAACCAGCAGCACCCAAACCAGCAGCACCCAAACCAGCAGCACCCCAGACATGCCCTGCCCGGGCTCCTCCGGGCACAGGGATCTGCTCAGCGATGCCCAGTGAGCAAAGCATGGCTATAGGATTCCTGCTGCTGGAATCCGGCCCCTAAAGCCAAGCCCCAAATGAAACAGCTATATTTTGATAAGAGAGCCAGCATTGCCAAAATTAGTCATCAAATGCTTATTGTTCCATGCACATTAGATTAGAGCCAAACAAATGCTGATTTTAATCTCCATGGCTCTCTAATGCTCCGGTGCTTCTCAATTCAACCTTGAAAAGGGCTTTTGTTCCCATTAGCGCCTTTGGTGCTAACGAGGCTCCCGAAGATGGAACCTTTGGGTTCTCCATCGCCCTGACGGTTCCTCCGTGCATGGGCAGCCTCGTGGGCAGAGCCAAAGCCAGGTCCAAACCCAGCCCCAGCCCCGTGGGCAGAGCCAGAGAAGGGCACAAATCCAACCCCAGCCTCGTGGGCAGAGCCAAAGCCAGGTGCAAATCCAGTCCCAGCCTCTTGGGCAGAGCCAGAGAAGGGCACAAATCCAACCCCAGCCTCATGGGCAGAGCCAGAGAAGGGCACAGCCCCAGCCCCAGCCTCGTGGGCAGAGCCAAAGCCAGGTCCAAACCCAGCCCCAGCCTCATGGGCAGAGCCAGAGAAGGGCACAAATCCAACCCCAGCCTCGTGGGCAGAGCCAAAGCCAGGTCCAAACACAGCCCCAGCCTCATGGGCAGAGCCAGAGAAGAGCACAAATCCAACCCCAGCCTCGTGGGCAGAGCCAAAGCCAGGTCCAAACACAGCCCCAGCCTCGTGGGCAGAGCCAAAGCCAGGCGCAAATCCAACCCCAGCCTCGTGGGCAGAGCCAATGAAGGGCACAAACCCAGCCCCAGCCTTGCTGCCTCGAGGCTTCAGCCTAAAGACTCAGCCATGCGTGCGGTGCAAACGGGGCGGTTTCCCTCGGTGCCAAGGGGCTGGGGAGCAGTGCCAGGCCTGGCTGGCGGGGCTGGCACAGCCTCCCCGGGATGCCCAGCGCGGACACTCACCAGGCTGCCGTGCTTGCTCCCCAGCACGCTGCACTTGGGCAGGTCTCGCATGGACTCGGCAAGAGCTCTGTGCAGAGAAGGGAAAGCAAAAACACTCCGTTCACTGTCCCGCCGGGCTCAGAGGAAACACACAGACCCTTCCTGCCCCTCCTGCGCCGCCGGAGCCCACCTCCAGCGGGATGCTCCCGGGGAATTCCCGCAGGAGCTGAGCAGGGGCTGAGCCCCCCTGGCCACCTCCTCCTCCTCCCCGCCTGGAGGATCAGGCACCGCTGCCAACCATCTTCAGGACAACAAAGTCATCCACACCAATATCGGCTTTAAATTAAGAGGGCAGGGCTGGATGGGAAATTGGGAAGGAATTCCTGGCTGGGAGGGTGGGCACAGTGTGCCCAGAGAGGCTGTGGCCACCCCTGGATCCCTGGAAGTGTCCAAGCCCAGGCTAGGGCAACCTGGAACAGTGGAAGGTGTCCCTGTCCATGGCAGGGGATGGAATGAGATGTTCTTTAAGGTCCCTTCCAACCAAACCACTCTGGGATTACAGGAAAGAGTTTTTGGTCCCAAAAGCTCAGCAAATGGAAAAATTTCCATCCAAGGCTCATTACCTGACTCACACACAATTAAGGTGCTCGTCAAGGTGCCCAGAGGTGCCCGGGGTGTAGAACAGCCTCCTGGCCTCACGCAGGGCCCTGTGCTGTGAGTCAGCTCCTCTGCTGCCTCTGAGAAACCTCCTCAGCCAAGCAACCACGCAGGTTTCTGTTCTGGATTCGGTGCTGCTCTGCAAGAAGCTTTGCCTGCCCTTTGGAAAACAGTGCTTCGTGTGAAACCCATCCCAGGCTGATGGGCACGGATTGCTGGGGTGCCCCCAGGAGCGGGCAGGGATGCCAGGCAGAGCCCCACAGCCCCACATGGCACTGGCACTGCCCTGCAGCACCACCAGGGGGGTGGATCAGAGCCCCAGACCCCAGCCCTGGTGGCCCGAGAAGGTCACAGGGAGTGGGGGAACAAGGAGGTTCTCCGTCGCACAAGGTCAGTTCAGGATTAGACACTGACCACTAAAAATGTGGGTATTTGTAAGACAGGCCAAACTGCCCGTCCCACTGCAGATAAGGACGTGCATGAGGAAGGATAAAGCTCCCCATCAGGGCTCCCTGAAGCTCTTGTGGTTTGGATGGCTCCAGAGCTGACTCCAAGATAACATCAGTGGTGGCGGGACCTCATCCAACTCCCAGGCCTCACAAAGCTCCCAGGTCCCCTCCATCTCCCAGTCCTCATCAAACTCCCAGACCTCCTCCAGCTCCCAGGTCTCCTCCAGGCCCCAGATCTCCTCCAGCTCCCAGTCCTCCTCCAGCTCCCAGATCTCCTCCAGCTCCCAGACATCATCCTATTCCCACACCAGGGCTCCCAGGACAGGGATGGAGACAGTCTCAGCTCTGCTTCCTCCCAGAACAGTCTTCTCCTTGGGAAGAAGGTTCTTTTCCTGGCCCTGGCCCAGGTTTGACCCCCAAAAGCCCGAAGCTGCTGAGCCCTTGTGTCATTTTGGCCTCAGTGACCCAACGCTGACCCTGCCAGGTGATGCCCCACAGAGCAGCATCCCTGGGGCAGGATGAGGGGCCAGCAGCTCCCTCTTCCCTCGGAGAGGGGAGAGGTGAATCAGCCACGCAGGGAGAGGGTTTTCCTGCTCCCAGCTCATCCCACCAGCTCCATTTTCGCACAGGTGCTGGAGCAGCTGCCCCAGGGCTCGCGTGTGTTCCCAGCACTGCTGACAGACCCCATTCCCACCAATCCCACATGTCCACAGCCCCCAGAGCACGGAGGAGCCGCTTTGGAGACCCAAATCCTGCAGGGAGCTGCACAACTCCTCATTTCCTCCGCATGGATGCATCTGGCTGATGGCACACAGAGCTGGAGCAGCAGAGGGAAGCCGAGGGAATCGCTCCTGCTCTGCTCCCACCCCAGGAAACACCTTTAGGCTCTGAGAAACACCAGGATGAAGGCACTGAGAGGGGCCTCAAGGAAAGAGGCTGTTCCTATAAAGCCCTGGCACATTCCCGTCCCTCCATCCAGGCCCAGCTGGGCTTCCCAGCACTGAGCCCAGAGCACAGGGATCCCCGAGGTGGGATTTTTGGCATCATTGCCTTGGGAAAGCCACTTGTCCTTAGTGCACAGACAGGGAGAAGATGCAGAGGCAGCTCCGTGCTTTTCCAGCTTAGGAAGAGCAGTAGGTTGGCCTTACAAATATTCTGGATTAATCCCATTAGCACGGTCAGAACAAAGGACAAAAGACAGATGAACATTTCTGAAGCGATGTCTGCCAGCTGAGTTTGTTCCAGCCTGGAAGGAAGTGACTGGAATTCCCCTGGAGTTCAACTTTTCAAGGATTACTTCTTTCTAGAGACCCCTGACTGCCTGGGAAAGGCCTTTCCTCTTACCAAGCCACTGGGAAAAAGGCACCAAGTGAGGTCAGACATCTCCCCACAAGTGCCCATCTCTCCTCAACCACAGGGCTGCTTCCCAGGCGCTTCCCATGCTCCCACAGACATCACGGATCATCTGGAAGGATGCAAACAGCCTCCCTGGCACTCCTGGAGCCCCGTCCTGGACCCTCTGGGAGAGGCGAAACCAGCCCCTCCCGGGTCCGTGTGCTGAGAAGGAACTCAAGTCTCGTTCCCATCAACACATTCTGTAAACAAGCAGAGCTTTCCTCCCACTCTGTTTCCCAACTCCTTCCCACCACGTGAAGCCAGAGGAAACATCCTGGTGGAGCACAAAGCCTTCCTGGCCCCCGGAGCTGCCCTGGGTCACTGGCCACAGGATTTTATCCTCCTCCAGCTTCTTGGAATAATGTTTCTTGAGGGGAAAAAAACCCGGAACGCTTTTTCTCAACTCGAGGGGGGTTTCAGGAAAGTCAGAGAGGGGGAAAAAGTCTCTTTTCCCGCGTTGAGATGAGCCAGAGGCTCATCCATGAGTGTTATTTCACGTCCCATCACACATCATTGCCTCCAACGGATTTTTCCAGCGAGGATCCAGCAGTTTGAAGCAGGATAAACAGGGCTGTTTGTATCCCAAGAGGAGGCCTCCAGTGGGAGAATGCCACAAATCCAAACCCTCCTGAAGTCACCTGCTTTTTAGTTGTAAAGAGGGGAAAAGCCACATGTGGGGTAAGGCAGGGCTGGAGGTGGCGGGAAGAAAGGTGGCTCCTGGACCCCGTGGGGAAGAAATTCCTTGGGGAGACGCCAGAAAAAAAACTGGGAGAAAACCTTCCTTTTGTGATAGCCTGAAAAAAATGCCTTCCGAGCACATGAACCACAGAAACTTATTTATCCTGGCAAGAGGATAATTAGCAGGGAGCAGTGCTTGAGAGAGCAGCTCTCCTCACTTGCTGTTTTCCACCCCAAAAAATCCAAATGTTCCTGGGAATGGTCACCTCTGGGTGCCCCATGGGGCATGGGAGGGCATCCCACAGGAGGCTCCAGTGGCTCCTGTCCCACCCCAGCCTTTCGCTCCTGGACAGCTCACAAAACCACAGAGGTTTTTTTGGAAGCTCAGCCCAGTTGGGGGTAAAGGTTTTCCAAGAGAGATGAAGGAAAGAGCAAGAAAAAAGAAGAAACAAATAAGAGAAGAAGGAAAACAAACATTATCCACTAAATGTTGCAGGCTTTAGAATCCCGTTTCCTGGCCAGAGTGAGGAAGTGCCAGAGCCAGGGTGGATGAAGGTCACAGGACGGCCAGGTCGGGATGGGGGAGGCACCGACCCCCCTCTGCCAGCCCACCCCGTGCCCGCCGGGAGCTGGGGCTGGGACAAGCCCTGCCTTGTGCTCCAGCTCCCGGGATAAGGGAAACCATCCATGGAAACCGAGTGGAGCCTTGTTATTCCGGCCCAAGGAGCGCCGGGAGCTCGCAGAGGAGCAGCCGCGATGCCCCTTCCCTGCCCTGGGATGTGCTTCAGGCCTGGCTTTCCCCTTGTTTTCCCTCGCGTTTCAGCTCTGGAATTGGGTTTCTTTGCACTCCATATGAGAGCAGTCCCAGCCACTCTCCTTGCCAGAGGCTGGAGTGATCCGACCCGGAGCTGTGATTCCTTGGGAACGGGGGCACGCACGGGATGCTCGGCCAGGACCAATGTTCCTGTAGAGCATTTCTGCTTTTTGATAACTTCCTTAAAGGACTCAGCATTCCCACTAGGACTACTGAGTATTCCACGGATCTGGTGAACAGAGTATTTGTGGGAGACAAGGTCAGATTTGGGGAGGAGGAACTGCTCTCCTTGCCATGCTGCCCGGCCGTCAGCAGAGAAATCAGGGATGTGGGGATGGGGATTTTTGGGAAAGGGGCTGTGGATGGCAGATGATTCCCCCTGGGCACAGCACCCTGTCTCTGGGCACAGCACCCTGTCTCTGGGCACAGCACCACATCCCTGGGCACAGCACCCTGTCCCTGGGCACAGCACCCTGTCTCTGGGCACAGCACCACATCCCTGGGCACAGCACCCTGTCCCTGGGACCAGCACCCTGTCTCTGGGCACAGCACCACATCCCTGGGCACAGCACCCTGTCCCTGGGACCAGCACCCCATCTCTGGGCACAGCATCCCATCCCTGGGCACAGCACCACATCCCTGGGCACAGCACCCTGTCCCTGGGCACAGCACCCTGTCTCTGGGCACAGCACCACATCCCTGGGCACAGCACCCTGTCCCTGGGCACAGCACCACATCCCTGGGCACAGCACCCTGTCCCTGGGCACAGCATCACATCTCTGGGCACAGCATCACATCTCTGGGCACAGCACCCTGTCCCTGGGCACAGCACCCCATCTCTGGGACCAGCACCCCATCCCTGGGCACAGCATCCCATCCCTGGGCACAGCATCCCATCCCTGGGCACAGCACCACATCCGTGGGCACAGCACCATGTCCCTGGACTGTTCTCATCCCTCTCCACCCCCGGGGTCCGTCGGGGTCCTCACCTGCCCTGCTCTTCTCCGCGGGCTGGGCGGGTGCTCCGGACACCCCGGATGGACGTGGAGCTCAGGGAATCGCGGGTGCTCCTCGAGCCTGGAAGAAAGGGAAACCCTCTGGTTACAGTAGCACCTCTGCCTCCTGTCCCTGAGCCCTGACGGGGACAAATCCTGATCCTCGGGGTCCCCAAACGTGGATGGTAGCTGCCAATGCCAGGGATAATGATCCCGAGGGGACTGGGATTAGCTCCAGCCCCTCCAGCGTCATTCCCAGCTCCCAGACGGGGGGACCCAGCACAGCACAGCCACAGGATCCCAAGGACCGCCACCACATTCCCGGTGCTGCTGGCACGGCTGGTGCAGGATGTGGCCCCGTCCCTCTGGACTACCCCCCCAAGCCCTGTGGGCACACAGAGCTGGTCCTGTGCTGGACACAGAGGCCCTTATTCTCTGGGAATTTACAGCAGCCTTGTCCTGTGGGAGAGCACGGATGCTCCAGGGTTGGGCTGTCCATGGGAGAAAAGGGATGCTCCAGGGAAAGGGCTGGGCTCTCCATGGGAGAACAGGGATGTTCCAGGGCTGCCTAGTCGATGGGAGAGCAGGGATGCTCCAAGGAAAGGGCTGGGCTCTCCAGGGCTGCACAGGCACCCTCGTCCAGCAGCACTAATGGTTCAGGCTTTGCCAACAGCTCCAGCACCCAACAATCATGGAATCATCAGATCCCAGGATGGTTTGGTTTGGAAGGACCTTAAATCTCATCCCATTCCACCCCCTGCCATGGGCAGGGACACCTTCCACTACTCCAGGTTGCTCCAAGCCCTGTCCAACCCGGCCTTCCAGGAATGGGGATCAGCCTTTTAGGTCATTCCCATTACCACATCCAAACAGCAGGAGCTCTGTGACAATGATCTGTGTTTCTGGCACCTCTGTGTCCCAAACATATCCATGGGCACATCCCCAGCATATGGTCCCACAGCTTCCCTGGATGCACCATGGGGATTTTTGCTGGAGCACAGCTCTTCCCAACCCTCCGGCGCAGGAGGTGGGAGAGGATTTTTCCATAAGGCCCAACAGCTTGTCGGAGGGATTTGCACAGCAGGTGGAAGAAACCACCACTCTGAGAGGGGGAAATCCAGGTCTGAATCCCGCTGGGATAACGGGGGCTGATGTTGGCACCCGGGCAGGGCGGGCAGTGCCGTGCAGACAGACCTCCCATCCCAGTGCTGAGCTTCCTCGTCCGTGCTGTTCCATGAGCACGGAGCAACAGGCTGGAAATCCCCATTTTTGGTGCAGGGGGGTTGCTGTCACCCTTCCCCGCTCAAGCATCCCACATTTCCCACCGAGCAGGATCTCTGCTTCCCGCAGCAGGCCCCCACTCTGGGCTCCGACCCGGTGGGTTTATCCCAATTTCTCCGCTCTCTGTAACTCCAACAGCATCTTGGCAGCTCCGGCCCAGCCTCTCCCGGGCAGTTTTGCCCCCGGAGCTCTTCCCAGCCGTGCTGGAGGCTCCGCAGCCCCACTCCGGCTTTGCCAACAGCTTTGCCATGAACAAAGGAGCGCGGGATTGCTGGGAGCTGAGCTTGGCACGGCTCCCTCCTGCCCGGGCAGGCTGGGATTCATGGAGTGGGGGGCACGGAGCAGCTGGTGCCATCCTGCCACGTTTGGGTGATTACCCACTGGCTCAGAGCTGGGAATCCGGGACTGGGCTCCCGGAGCTCTCTGCGAGCTGGGAATGAATCGGACTATTCATCATTTGATAAAATTGCCATGAAAAGGAGCAGGGGGGGCTGGGTGAGCCCTCTGTGCAGGGGATGGATTACAGAGCCTGCTGGCCACAGCCAGGGCCCATTAACACACCCATTAATGCGGCATTGAGGCTCAATTAAAACTCATTAAAGAGCCCCAGGCCAGACAAGTTGCCTTTGATGGAATATTTCTCGAAACAGGGATCTGCCATTTTTAGACTCAAAGCGGCCCCTTATCCTTGTCCCAACCCCCAGCAATCCCACCAGGCTGGAGATCCGTGGCCACCACCCTGCTGGAGACAAGGGGTTTGTTCTGTGCTCCATGAACAATTCAGGACTCAGTGGCGTGTTCCATCCTGATCCAGCCTGGAAGCAACGTGACCTCCTTGGCTCTTCCCAGCTGTGGCACCAAGCACAGCTCCGGGATCTCCAGCCATCAAAGATCTCCAGAGGGGCCTCCAGTGCTCCACACCTGTCCCAGTCCCCCTCGGGGCACAACCACTCCTGTTTCACACAACCACTCCTGTTGGACACAACCACTTCTGTTTCACACAACCACTCCTGTTGGACACAACCACTCCTGTTTCACACAGTCACTCCTGTTTCACACAGTCACTCCAGTTCCACACAACCACTCCTGTTTCACACAACCACTCCTGTTGGACACAACCACTTCTGTTTCACACAACCACTCCTGTTGGACACAACCACTCCTGTTTCACACAACCACTCCTGTTTCACACAGTCACTCCTGTTTCACACAACCACTTCTTTTTCACACAATCACTTCCATTTTGCACAATCGCTCCTGTTTCACACCGTTATTTCTTTACAACCAATGTCTGCCTGGGCAGCCCAAACGAGCAAGGCTTTTCCAACTGCCACATCACTGAATGCCAGCTAAAAATACAGGGATTTGGAGAAGAAAGAAGCAAAAACTTCCCTGCTCCTCTTACACCCTCCGTGGGTTTTGTCTGCCTTCAGTGTCCTCATGCCCCTCTCCCACTGGGAAGAGCATCTGCCCATTATCACACAAGTCCACTGTCCCAGGTCACTCCAAGGCCCATCCAACCTGGCCTTGGACACTTCCAGGGATGGATCCAGGGGCAGCCACAGCTTCTCTGGGCACCCTGTGCCAGGGCCTGCCCACACTCCCAGACAGGAATTCCTTCCCAGCATCCATGTAGCCCTGCACTCTGGCAGTGGGAAGCCATTCCTTGCATCATGTCCATGTCCTTGTCCCCAGTCCCTCTCCAGCCCTCCTGGAGCCCCTTTAGGCCCTGCAGGTATTTGGAGTCAGTTCTCAAACACCAGAGCACACATGAAATTCACTTTTTGGAAGATGTCACCCATTATTTCCCTGGAAATCGAGCCAATCTGTGCTGCCCAAAGCCTGTTTTCTGCAAAGCCCTTTGGCCTGATAACACGGCCCAGTGCCTTCAATCAATAACTCACTGATTGAACCAATATCAGCTTTTCCATGGATCAGCATTTGCCTCAGACACTCTAAATCTGCCCTTCCCAAGGTGACAGAGGACACTGTGACTTCCCGCCAGGAATGTCACAGCACTGGGATGGGAATCTCCCAGTCAAGGGTAACTTCTTTAGGGCATCATTTCTTCACTGTGATCACAACAGGCGCAGTTTCCTCCCTGGATTCTGGCTTTGGCTTTGTCTCCGTGCTGCACTCCCGGGATGAGCCATTCCTTGGGCACTGTGGCTCCATGACTAATGCCAATTAAAACACAATAAAGGCAGAGGAGGCCATGGGATCACCCAGGACCTCCCAGATGGCATCTTCCTTTAAATGGCTTCTTTTAGGAAAATCTCCACTCATTTAAAAACTCTCTTCCTAAAATTAACAAGCCCCCCAGGCCCCCTCTAATTTGTCTCATGGTTAATTACATTAAGGGCTTTGGAAGCAGCCTCTGGCAATGGGTGGGAGCTGGGAGCGCCATGGATTTCTGCCTTGCCAAAAGACACCCTGAGCCAAGGTTAAAATTGTCCCTGACCACAGGATTCCCACTTGGGCATCCCCAATGCTCCCGTTACCACTTTGGTGGCACATGAATGTCTTTCCTCCTGCTGCTTCTGTTCTCCATCCCGTGACTCACATCCCTTTTCCCACAAGCCCTGCACCTCCCACTGCCACCAGCCTGGCTTCCTGCTCCTCCTGCTCCCTGAGCACAGCACGGAGTTTACCGGGGTGAGGAATGACCCAGTGAATCACAACCACGGAGAAATCCCCAAAATTGGGCTGCTTTTCTGATTCCAGGGCACAGAGAGCAAACGTGGCCCCAGACTCCGGCAGGACCAGCTGACCCACAGCAGGGATGCAGTTGTTCCTGATTCCTACAGCCCCTTCCCAGCTGAAGGCCTTGCTGCAGGAAGCCCTGCCAGGCAGAGCCGGAGTGGCCGTGCCATGACATCCACCCACCCATGCCACGATGCCAGGGAGGCAGAATGTGGGCAGCTCCCAGAGCCTGAGGCGTGGGCTCTCCCTGCATTTCGATCGCTCCATCTCCATCCTATTTATAACCTCCCAAAACTCTCCCGGGTACCAAACTCCCCCAAAAACTGGGATCCAAGGATGTGCTGCTGCTGTTTGTGCTCCTGCCCGTGGGAGGGACGGGGGTGGCTTGGGACAGGGATGGAGCCAGCTGGCTTCACACACTGACAGCAGATATTCCAGCCCCCTCCTTGCCTTCCTGCATTCCCCCCATATCTCAAGAAAAGGTTTTTGTGCCCCCGATGCCTCGGGAAAGCTCTGCCTGGCATTAGGCCCCTGCACCTGACTTTCAAATGGATTTTCCTCTAAGGATGACTTAGGAATATTGACAAAGTTTGTAACAGCCTACCCAGGGCTCCTGTTTCCAGCACTGCCTGGGAAGCTGCCCCAGCGTGGGAGTTGCTGCAGGAACATCCCAAACGCCTGGCCCTGACAGCACTGGGAGATGTGGGATTTACTGGTTTTGGTTACACTGGGCAGGATGAGACTCCACAAGTCCCTCGGGGCTCCCCCTTGGGAACACACAGGCAACTCCCAGTCCCCAAATCCCACTGTTCCCCCCAGCTTTGGAACACCAGCCTCTTCCCTGAAACCCCACCTTGCAACGACTCCTGAGAGCCCAAAACACCCAGGGAAAGCACCTCCTCTCCCATGGGTGGGTGTCTGTGCCATGTTGTTTTCCCCTCTCCACACCTGCCTGGGCCACAGCCTCACAGCCAGGGAAGGACCAGTGACAAAGGACACGCTGCCCACCTCTGCGTTGGCTCCAAAGATCCTGCCACTGATGCTGTGCCAGGTGAGGAACCCACTCTCGGGTTTTCTTTGGATTTCATCAGCCCACATCGCAGGAAATAAAATCTCTAGGGTGTGTGAGAGCTCTGCACTGAGTTCACAAAAGCAAATCAGGTGCAGGTGACACAGAACTTGCTATTTTGCACCTCTATCCCTCAAAAATCAGCGCAGGGTCCTTCCCCATCCTCCTGCAGGTGCTTCCCTGACAGCCCTGCAGCCTTCTCCGAATCAATCTGTTCACGCCCACAAACCAACCCGTTAATGAGCACTACAAATTCCCCAGCCTGGCTTCAAACGGTGCCCCCGTACCTGGGGTTCTTTCATGCCAGTTGTAGTTCTTTTTAACCCAATTTCAGCTCTGCCCGTCTCTCAGCACCCAGAATTGCTGGAAACACGATCTTCCGTGGTAGGGATGTTGGTGGGTCTGCCAGGGGCTCTGGGATGGCACAACACAGGGCCAGGCACATGGAAATACCAACCACAAAGGCCAACACCGGTGACAGGAAGAGCCAAGGGGGCAAAACACATGCCCACAGGAGAGCCCCCCAAGGTCCTGCCAGCCGTGGCCAGGACCAGGCAGCCCTGCAGGGGCTCTCCAAAGCTGGGGGGCTGCTGTGTCCCCTCTGAACCACCAGGCTCAACGGTGTCACCACTTCCTCGTGTCGGGGACACGGAGCAAGGACACGGTGTGGGATGGGCAGGTCTGGCCTGTCGGTGCCACGGCTCCTACCGTGTGGAGGTGGCCCCTTCCCTTCCCTTCCCTGCCATGTCATGCCATGCCATGCACCCCTAATTCAGCAGGTTGTTGGGAGTCCTGGGCCATCCCCTGGCACAACCAGGACCCGCTGGATGGGATGACTGGGAGGGGATGAACTCGGCTCCCGGCCACGAGGGATCGTGGGGATGGGGAGGAACAGGACCCAGTCCTCACTCAGCAGGAATCCGGCAGAGCCAGGCTGAGGATGACCCCACAGCCGACCGGAGCGTGGATTTGGGGGGGGCTCCACATCACCCCCACCCCTCTGCTCTGCTCGGGGACATCCTGCTCAGCCGCCACCGACCCCCTTCCACCTCGCACCCCCCCCG